>CM052801.1:56561918-56601142 GCA_028533885.1 Nasua narica | reverse complement strand
GAGATGATTCCCTGCATATTCTCAGACCACAATGGTTTGAAACTGGAGCTCAACCACAAGAAAAAGTTTGGAAGGAATTCAAACACCTGGAGGCTAAAGACCAACCTGCTCAAGAATGCTGGGATCAACCAGGAAATCAAAAATGAACTTAAACAATTCATGGAGACCAATGAGAATGAAGACACATCGATGCAAAGCCTATGGGACATGGCAAAGGTGATCCTAAGGGGGAAATACATAGCCAACCAAGCCTCACTCAAAAAAATTGAAAAATCTCAAATACACCAGCTCTCTTTACACCTTAAAGAACTGGAAAATCAACAACAAATTAAGTTAACCCCATGCACAAGAAAGGAAATAATCAAGATTAGAGCAGAGATCAACGAGTTTGAAACTAGAGAAACAGTAGAACGCATCAATGAATCGAGAAGTTGGTTTTTTGAAAGAATCAATAAGATCGATAAGCCACTGGCCAAACTCATCCAAAAGAAAAGATAGAGGACCCTAATTAACAAAATTATGACTGAAAGGGGAGAGATCACAACTAATCCAAAGGAAATAGAAACAATCATCAAAAATTATTATCAGCAGCTATATGCCAATAAGTTAAACAACCTAGAAGAAATGGATGCATTCCTGGAAACCTATAAGCTTCCAAGAGTGAAATAGGAAGAACCAAAGTTTCCTTCCACAGATGAATGGGTAAGGTAGATGTGGTACATGTATACAGTGGAATATTATGCCTCCATCAGAAAGGATGAATACCCAAGTTTTGTATCAACATGGACAGGACTGGAAGAGATTATGCGGAGTGAAATAAGTCCAGCGGAGAGAGTCAATTATCTTATGGTCTCACGTACGTGTGGAGTATAAGGAAAATCATGGAGGGCATTGGGTGAAGGAAGGGAAGGGTGAATGGGGGGAAATCGGAGGGGGCGATTAACGATGAGAGACTGTGGACTCTGAGGAAGAAACTGAGGGTTTTGGAGGGGTTGGGTTGGGGGTTTGGGTGAGACAATATGCCTGGAATTTAGAAAGACAAGGGTGAGAGGTATAAGATGAGCCTAGAGAGTTCAGCTGGGATTTTTAGACCATGTTTAAAATTTTGGAGTGTGGGATCGAGTACCGCATCGGGCTCCCAGCTCCCTGGGGAGTCTGCTTCTTCCTATAACCTTCTCTCATGCTCTCTCTCACTTTCTCTGTCTCTCAAATAAATAAATAAAATCTTAAAAAAAAAAGAAAAAAAAGGGGGCACCTGGGTGGCTCAGTGGGTTAAAGCCTCTGCCTTCGGCTCAAGTCATGGTCTCAGGGTCCTGGGATCGAGCCCCACATCAGGCTCTCTGCTCAGCAGGGAGTCTGCTTCTCCCCCTCTCTCTCTGCCTGCCTCTCTGACTACTTGTGATATCTCTCTCTTTGTCAAATAAATAAAAAAATAAAAAAAATTAAAATTTTGGAGTGTGTTTTAAGAACAATGGGATATCATGCTAGTTTTTGGGAGGGGAGGACATAATTAGATTTGAAAAAAATTTTAAAGCTTTTATTTATTTATTTGACATAGAGAAAGAGATCACAAGTAGGCAGAGAGGCAGGCAGAGAGAGAGGGGAAAGGAGGCTCCCCGCTTAGCAGAGCCCAATGTGGGGCTCGATCCCAGGACCCTGAGATCATGACCTGAGCCGAAAGCAGAGGCTTTAACCCACTGAGACATGCAGGCGCCCCTAGATTTGAAATTTTTAAAAAAGATTTTGTTTTTAAGTTATCTCTACATCCAATGTGGGCTTGAACTTGCAACCCTGGGACCAAGAGTCACATGCTCCACCAACTGAGCTAGCTAGGCACCCGTATATTTGAATTTTTAAAAGTGCCTGCAGTGTAGAGAGTGGACTGAAGAGAAGCAAGCATAAATGAGGGGTCCAGCTGGGACCTCTTGTAGTAGTCTAGGCAAGAGATTATGCAGGTAGTCCAGATTGTGAGGTGGATATATTTCCAATATAACTTTGAGATAGATCTGGGAAGAGTTGCTGATGAAACTGGTTTAAGAGTGAAAGAGAATGCTATATCAAGGATGATTCTTAAGGTTTTTGACTTGAATAACTGATTAGAACGTAGTACCACTTCTAAGGGAGGGAACACTGGATGATGAAGAAGTTTGGGAGTGGGGCCGAAATGTTCAGGAGTTTGGTATTGGACATTTTCAGAAGAGATGTTGAGTAAGGGCTTGGATATATGGATCTGGAGCTCAAAGGAAAGCCCAGGGGTAGAGACCATTAAATAACTGGTTTGTAAAAAGATGACACATCAGATCCCACAGTTAAGTAAGCTTTTGAATACAAGGTAAATATTGAGGGAATCATGGTTTTTCAGCTCAGGAAATCAGTAAGTACAAAATTAGAATCACAGTGATTTAACAGGTAAGTCAATTTGTACCCCTCATCTCATCATACTGTGACTTATCCAAATAAAATATTTTAGTTCTCAGAAATAGATGTTCTTAGATTAATAGAATAGACAGCAATTAAGCTGCTTTGCTTCATGCTATTTTACTGATATTATCAACACCTATATTCATCTTTACTTTGCAGATCTATAAAAATACATTTGACAGAAAAGGTATTTTGAGCATTTTTCTCCATTCAGAGGCTTTATTTTTTTCTAATGTAATCATATTTTTCATGCTGAGAGAGGGTGTGATAGAGACAGCTCATTACAGGCTGGCAATTTTATCTTTCCGAGGGTCCTGCTTTCTAGCTTCAGAATGAAAGGGATTTCCTATTTGGGGCAAAACATTGGAAAATTAGTACGATAGAGTAATATTACTTGTTTATTTTGTTTTATACTCCACTAGATGTAAATTTCATGAAGTCAGGGGTTTTTGCCTGTTTTACTTATTGCTGTAATTCCAGCATCTAAATCAGTGTCTTGCTTGTAGTAGGTATTCAATAAGTATTGAAGGAAATTTGAGTGAAATAATAAGTTGTCTTCACATTGTGTTTATTAGAAAATTTCTGAGTCCATAAAAAGTCAGATATACTCATATTGAAAAAGATACATATATATACACACATATAGCCAAAGTAAGATGGAAATACCTTAATTATCATGTTTTTAACTACCCATCCATAGCTTCTCACTGTTAGAGGAGATTTTGAAGTTTACTGTGTTTACTCTGGGAAATCTATTAATTTTCATTTCCACAGGTGGTATTAAGAGTCTCATAGATAAGATCTATTTCACTTCTGATAGTACTCAAAACTTTTCTTTTCTTATCAAGGCAAATGGCAGAGTCATTTACTGAACAATACATTACAGGTTTCAGAGGAGTATCTTACACAAAATATTCATATTTTGAGGACCATATCACAAGAGAATTGTTCAATACATCCAGAGAGTCCATAAAAGGAATTAACGAAACATGTAAAATATTGCTAAATATTGTGGCAAAATGCAGCAAAACAAAACAAAACCCAATCCCAGTAAAATACAATTTTAATGAATTTTCATGGAACCTTAGCAAAGTAACAAACACATATTGAACATCTTCAATATATAAGACACATGATAGTTGTGGGCAGATATAAAGATAAAGACTTAGTCCCTTGTATTCATAGTAGTTACCATGTGTTACGGGAGTCAGAACTAAGCTCAGTTCAGCAAACACATATTGGCATTCCTACCAGGCCACAGGCTCGTATTAGATGCAGGGGGTAAAAAGATGAGTAAGGCCCGGTCCCTGTCATAGAGAGACTTATAATTTAGGGCGTTATATATCTGGGTGCATCTTTTTGTATGTGTGGGGATGTGCGTACTGTATAGGAACCAAGATAAATGCAAATAATTTCAGTGCAGTTTGGGAGGCTATAGCAGGGTGTTAACACTACATAGGGAAATTCAACCCGATATAGGGAGGAGATAAAAGGAGGAGGTGGTAGAACCTGAGCTGAATATAAAGGATATGTTAGCTGGAGAATGGGAATATCATTCCATGCTGAAGGAAAAACAGTGTGACTGAGAAACCACAAAGAGTTCAGCGGACAGGTGGTGTAAAGGAAGGTCTGTTACTGGCACTTTCTCTTTTGAAATTATTTCTGTCTTGAATTATTTTGAAACTCTTGTAAAATAACTAAAATAACTACAATGAGCCCTAAAGACCGTCATCGATTTTCAAATACAATCACTTTAATATAAGGTCATTTTGCCTTGATCATTTCTGCAGCAGTTTATCAGAAGAATCTTTATGGATTCCTTTGTATATGTATAAAAAACCAGATTCAGAACCAATAAACGCCTATCAAGCAACTACTATGCTTTCATATTTTTCCCCTCCCGTAAAGCAAAGCTAATTTTGTAAAACCGTACTGCAGTGTGGCTGCTTGGACTAATTAGAACAAATTCGGACGCAATTTAGGTTTCATTGTGGCGAAGCTAAGGCGCGCGGTTTTTCGTGGGTTTTCGACGGGGAGACCAGATGAAAAAGATACGGTATACAGTTTGAAAGAATTGGTGCGAAAAAAAATATGCCTTGGGGGAGGAGGGGCCCAAACGAAAACACACACACACACACACACACACACACGGGGAAACAAGTTTCCAGGCTGAAATGAAATTTCCTTTGTTCACAGACCAATCCCCTTTCAATTTCAGTCCGCCCTTAGTCTATCCCAGCAATTCTTGCTTCATCACTGTCAAAGGGCACCCAGGTTTTCCCATTCATCCTAGTTAGTAGAGCAAACATTTCTATCTTGTTACTACCCCAAACCTCCAGGCTAAACGCGCTACTGCACTTAGCCTGGAAAATAAACTGACCTTTTAACATTCGCGTAGACATTTCAAATAAAATGCTGTAGCCGCCTACCTGGACCGGCCACCCAAGAACTACAATATCCAGAATGCACTGTTTTTCCTTCCGCCTTTTACCAGGGCAATGCCTGGCTAGATTTCATTTCCACAAGCAATAGTCACATGACACGTTTCCTTTCAAGATGGCGGATAATCTCCCTTCGGAGTTTGATGTGATCGTAATAGGGACGGGTATGTGCGGCTCTGGGACTCCCCGAACAGAACAAAGTGTTGGAAATCTGTCTCGTTCCTACCTACTCTGTCAGTGGTGACGGTTGGCGAGAAATGCCGTGGGTTGAGGATGGGAGGGAGGACGCGAAGGAAGTGAGGTAGTGTGGAGTCAGCGCGGGACTTGGCAGCTCCAGGGAGGGGCTTGGACCCACGGTACTTAGCGCCATTTGAGTAGGGGTCGATCTGGTCGATGCCGATTGCTGAGGTTGGTTGCTGCGGGTGATTCTGTAATTTCCTTAGAGGGAGGTGGGTTTGTAGTGTCATGAGAACGGAGGGTCGAGATTTTATCGAAGAGACGCCTTTGGGATGATATGATTCCCTCCTTGTTGATTTCAAGGTGATATTCCCCATCGTTTTGTCTCGCCCTTTCTGAGGGATTTTTCATATATTTATGTAGTCTTAGGGTGTAGTGCAGCTCTGATAAGCTCAGTCCCCAGGTTTTCGAGAAAGATGCTCAATTGTTGCCCATGTGTGTATTAATTTACTAGGACAATGACACGGATTCTTTTCTATTGTGTTGACAAGCCCAGGGAATTGTATTTTGTTGAGGTAGCCATCCTGCTTTATGATGCTGAAAGATAGCGTTTTGTTTTGTATCACCCACCTATCTCTTCACAACTAAATGAGCTTGAGAAGAAGCTTCTGTGAATTCCGCTTCAAGAGTGTGACCGTATCTTCCCCTCGTTTACCCATCATTTATTCTCCGTGTTTTGGGTGGAGCCAGGAAACCCCTGCAATTTCTAATTGACAAATTCAACGTACAACACGTGGTAGAAGACATTTGGCAGCAGTTGGTATTTTGTTTTTCTTAGTAGTGTAAAGGGCGGATTTTAGATAGTGTAAAGTAGGTTGTTGAGTGGGGTTTTCTACTGTTTGCAGAATGTGGTGGGTTGGAAAAGCTCTGGTGGATGAGAACCTGTCCATTGTGTTAATGAATAGAGTTCGTTGTCTTCTCAAACTGTAGGGGCAGCCATGTTTCTAGGGCGGGAGTAAGAATAATAGCTACCTGGTTTGGAATGCTTATTATTTGCTAATTGAGGTGCTAAGCACTTTAGAAGCTGTTTGTAATCCTAACAACAACCTCCTTAGAGTAGGGATTCTCTACACTTTACAAAGAGGAAAAGGGGGTTTAGAAAGGTTGCCATGTGCTCAAGATCACACAGCTGGTAAATTTCCAAAGGCCTATTCCATCTCAGAAGGTGAATCAGTGCTTGAGACCTTCTGAGTTAACCCCTATTGATAGAAATAATTGAGAAACGTTGTTTCTAGACTTTGCTTGGCCTTTAAATAGCTGTTTGAATTGTTAGGGCACTTAATCTCTCTAAGCTTCAGTCGTCTTGTTTTTAAATACTCTTGAAAGGGTAAACTAGATATTCTTTCAGGTATTGACTAACCAAAAATTCTCTTATTCTAGTTGCATCTGGTCTGAGGACAGTAAAGACATGTTTATTCCCATTCTGAAAACTGCATGGCTGCAGGTAACTTGGCTGTAGCTGGTGTGAACAGATGTTCACATGAGAGATGGAAGGAGCCAAATTGACTACTATTCATTTGTTCTCTCCAGTGTATCCTAAATATCCTAAAATCGAGAACAACATCCATTTTTGAATAATTGTTATACCATACTTTTATTCTATATTATTGCCTTTCTTTTTTGTTACCTAGGAACTTGGGGTGTTTTTAAAATTTTTTGAATAATTATAAGATTTTTCTTATCTGGATTCAAATTTTAATTGATAAGAGTGCTAATTCCTGTTAATGCCCTTAATTCTTAAATAGTTGCTTTCTGGTTCAGTTCATAATATGGACTGTATTCATCTGGTTAGAGTCTGTTATGGTAGACGTAGGAAGATACTGTGAATGATACAGAAAATTGCATTAGGCGGCATCTGGTGTATTTAGAAAAAGATTCATTTTAGACTTATTCCAGTGAGGGTAATATTATTTCTCAAATTATGGAAGAACTTACTTGAAGTTAATCGTAATAAGTTATGTTTTTTAAATATCACTTAATGGTGAACATGTGAACATATGAGTTTATCACGCATGCTGCATAACTTTATGTTTTAGACTTATTCCAGTGAGGGTAATATTATTTCTCAAATTATGGGAAGAACTTATTTGAAGTTAATCGTAATAAGTTACGTTTTTTAAATATCACTTAATGGTGAACATATGAGTTTATCACGCATGCTGCATAACTTTATGTTATGAAGCTTTTTTTAGGTATGTTAAAATGGAAAAATTGGATAAAAGTTCTTTCCCAAATGATTCTAATAATTCCATTCATTACTTAATTGGAATTATTGTTAATGTGTTTGCAATATTTTTTTTTTTCTGAAATAGTTTGCTGAAAGTAGCCTTAAAAATGTTTGCATTGAGGGTACCTGGGTGGGTCAGTCCATTAAGCATCTAACTCTTGATTTCAGCTCAGGTCTTTATCTCAGGGTCATTGAGTTCAAGCCCCATGTTGGGCTCCACATGCTATTTATGTCTGCATTACTAAGTACTAGCTTGAATAAGTTTTAGGAAAAGCAGCATTTCTTAGATTCAGTTTTACTGACAAAAGCAGAATTAAACAGGTATGTATTGCAAATATGAAGAAATAGTCTATGAAATGTAATTTTTCTTTTAGTAGATATAGCTCTATGTCAAGAGAGTGGCTTCAAATAAAAACATCTGTAGATAATATTCAAATCCCTTTGTCTTTGATTAGTATTTATTTTATTTTATTACTTTTCATATCACAAGATTTTCCTTAAGGTCATGTTTTGAAGAGATTATGAGAAGATAAAGTTTTGTATGTATTTTCTTAGTTACGTTCATTTCTTTCTGATTACAAAATACAGAAAAAAATGTCAAACATCCAAAGGCAGAGGAATAAGATAAAGTATTTGAGCTGTGAAAATTATAGGAGAAAATGGAATAAGGAAGGGGGGCCATCTGGAGTCTTAAAGGAGAGGACAAAACTGGATGAGAGTGACTTTCAGTTTGGGTACACAGTTGTCATTTTCAAGACATTTTGCCATTTAAAAAGACATTAGAATGATAATTTTGTGGGTTGTAGAGAAGTATCATTGGTTTCAGGTTAAAAATAGTCCCAGTAACATAACACCTCACTGGAGGTGATATCTGTGTAATCTGCAATCTGCATCAGAGCCAACAGTTCAACAGAAGAGCAGGCAAGATGGAAGTTAGGAGGGCTGTGATAATATTGGCATACTTCTTACATAGTGGAGTCTTTCAGGCCCTCACTTAGAGCATATTTTTATTTTAGAAATAATTCCAGCATGCTCAGAGAAACATCCTCAACTTCTGCAAAAGCTGTGTTTGGAGGATGTCATTAGATGTAAGTTGTAGTTCATATCCTAAAGGGAAAGGGAAGAGACAGACACCTAAGGTGCAAGCCAACGTCAAACAGCAAAATGGCTTGAGACCAGTTTGTATAGTGACACTCATTTTTCAGAGTATCAACCCACATTTACTGAGAACCTTGTCCCTGCCTTTGTGAAGTTTATTGTATTGCCTGTTTTCAGAGATGGGTTCTTATAGTCACAGCCTCAGAACTGTTCTTAAGCCAATGTGGGCTTTTCATTGCATCCTTCTTGCTTTCTGAAGAAGACATAGGGATTCAGTCTGCATCCCTTTCCTTTCTGAAGTATACCACACAATTATATTTTGGGAGTTCTTTCCATAAGATGGGCTATGGAGTAAGCTAGCTTAAAATTTTTCCTGCAGGGTGCCTGGGTGGCTCAGTTGGTTAAGCAACTGCCTTCGGCTCAGGTCATGATCCCGGAGTCCCGAGATCAAGTCCCACATCGGGCTCCCAGCTCCATGGGGAGTCCGCTTCTCACTCTGACCTTCTCCCTTCTCATGCTCTCTCTCATTCTCTCTCTTTCCTAATAAAATAAACAAAATCTTTAAAAAAAATTTTTTTCCTGCAGAGGATAAACATGTAGATCTTTTTTTGATTTAAGAGTTTTATTGCTAAAGATTATGGGCAAAGAAATGAGATAACCAAAATAACAAACATGGGAGAAATTACAAAGAATATTGCTCGTAAATTGTGACTATTTACCTAGATAGTGCTCCACATGGTACGATAATAGATGTGGCAGTCTGTGGTGTAATAGGAATCACTTGACCTTTCTACTGGATGACTTTGGGCAAATTGCATCACCTCTTGGTATGCCAGTTTGTTCATCTATAAAGTGGGAGATTTGAATTAGGTGACCTATCTACCAGTTCCTAAGTTTACCATTGGGTATGCCTAAGTATGACCCTGGGTCCTTGAAAAGGCTAAATTCTATACAGTCCTTTTAAGGAGTCAGGTCAGTGTTTAATATACTTTAGAAATTTGAGTGTCAAAATGGCTCATAAAAAATTTTCGTGAAGGTCACGTAGGTAGCATGCTTTCATTCTTTGATGTTGGTTGAGAATTATAATGTCAGCCTTGGCTGGCAACTCATTGACTGTAATGCTTATGGTGATGGTATAACTTCACTTCTCTAAATGTTGGGGGACAGTAGTGGTGCAGGAGGTTTTGTGAAAATATATTTACCAAATACCCCAAATGTGATTTCCCACATATATATCTTATTTACTCTTCTCCCAGGATACCTGTATATGTTTCTAACATGACAGGATGCCCATACTTCCCCTGTCTGTGTTTCCAGACATACATACACCTATTGTCCAGAGCTGAGTTGTGATTTTTTTGTGCGGGTAATTGCAAGATGCCACCTATTTGTGGGTCATGGAATCAATTCCAGCATTAAAAAAAAGAAGTAGTGGGGCGCCTGAGTGGCTCAGTTGCTTGGGCGACTGCCTTCTGCTCAGGTCATGATCCTGGAGTCCCGGGATCGAGTCCCGCATCGGGCTCCCTGCTCTGGGGGGAGCCTGCTTCTCCCTCTGACCTCTCCTCTTTCATTCTCTCTCTCTCTCTCTCTCTCTCTCTCTCTCTGTCTCAATTAAATAAAATAAATCTTTAAAAAAAAGAAGTAGAGAAGAATATATCAGAATATATTACATGTAGTAAGGATGAATGTAGTTTTATGAAACAAATATTTCATGTGTGTATAATAGATCATTGTAAAATATATACATATATATATTTTGGGGGGTTGACAGGGGCAAAAAGTTTTTAAAGTCTAGAGAATATTAATAACACTGAATAGCAATGAAAATGGTATTTCAAAAGTCTTTTAATTTTACAAATGTTACACCATTCATATATTTTATGTACTTTGAAACGTATGTATCTCATTTGAGCAGTGTAGTGATAATGTAGTGATTGACAATATGGTTCTGAAATGAGATAGATTGGGTTTGAATCAGCTGTATCTCTTGTGCCACCTTACACATGTCCCTTAATATCTAAGTTGCAATTTTCTCATTTCTACAGGAGAATAAATGTCACAAAGCTGTGTTGAGAATTCAAGGAAATAATTCCTATAAAATGCTTAATAAGTGCTCAGAAAATGTAGTTGATTTTTTTGCCCCATAATGCCATCCCCAGGTGCTTTTATCATCACTGTTGCTACTTGAATGCTTCCCAGGAAGGGCTTTTCATGGAAAGCAACAGAAAGATTCAGGTGTCTGAGTCATTTTCCTCCTCTTCCCATTGGCTGGTTTGTAGGAAAGACCTTTATGTGTCTATCACCACTATTTCTAACAGATTTCTTTTTTTTTTTTTTTTAAGATTTTATTTATTTATTTGACACAGAGAGAGCACAAGTAGGCAGAGAGGCAGGCAGAGAGAGAGAGAGGAGGAAGCAGGCTCCCCGCTGAGCAGAGAGCTTGACGTGGGGCTCCATCTCAGGACTCTGAGATCATGATCTGAGCTGAAGCAGAGGCTCAACCCACTGAGCCACCCAGGCGCCCCCTAACAGATTTCTTATCTTGTGGTTTTACAGGTTTTCTATTTTTCTTTTTATCTTTTTTGTTTGTCACCTTGAATTATTTGTCATTTTGTTTTGTCTAAAGGATTTGAACAGATTTATTTTATTTGGGGCATAGTATGAAACTCTTCTTTGTCAGTGTAAGAATGCTGAAGGAGCTAAAGAAAGCCCACAGATTTTCCTGTTCCGAAAAATGCTTTGCAATTTTTCAGGCATTTGTTGATGGAAAAGTATGTCTTTTCTGCTCTCAGGACCTAGGAAAGTAAAGGGAGTTATCTAACTCTGGAGAAGACTCGTTGGGAGAGGCTTATCCTTCCCTGTAAATCGTAAGTTTGAGCCAATTCCTCAGAGCTACATCTGTTACCAGAGTTCCCTCTGTAGCATCATTTTCATCTCCCATGCCTCATGTCATTTTCTCATTTTCTCTAGTGTTCTCATGATGTTTTGGATAACTCAAGCTATAGCAATTAAAATTAAATATGGCTGCTCACCATCACATTCTCATGTTTAACATAAAATCCCAATGCACAGAAATTATTATAATTCTATATAATTGACCTGTAACTCATGCTAAATCACCTGCTATTCAGTTTCAATGCAGACTCTTTTAACTGGAATGTTAGGTTGTGCCTGATATGTGTATAAATGGTTTTAAAAGTAAAATAGAGTAACATACATATTAAAAATTATATATGTGTGCTTATATGTATATATAATGCTAGAGAGATTGGAAACATTGAGGATATTTAGTTGTAGCCAAGAAAATAGGGATACTTAGATTGATTCATTGTCTTTTTGCTTTTTTAATGATCTTATTAAAGGGTAGTGTAAAAAAGAAGTGATAACTTATCACAGATAGTGATTTTCCAAAGCATGATTATGAGAACCATCATGGTATCATACTGAGGCTATTTAAAAAATAGTTTGCAAATAAAGACCAGGGACAAAAGAGAGAGAGAGAAAGAGACAGACCAGGAGCAACTTGGCCAGTGTGGTGCTTAGTATAAGTATTTCATCTCATATTGAATTTTTACCAAGAATTTAAGTCCTCTTACTTGACTGATTTGGTTTATATCACATTTAGAATAGTACCAACATCTACTTTTTTTCCCCCCGAGTAGTATTCTAACATAACTTTTATGTCCAGCCTAGTGTTCCCATTGAGTTACAGTGGCTATTAATTAATGGAGTTTTAATCATTTTGCTTTGAAATGTTTGGATCATATATCTGTGATCCATATTTGCCCATTTGTTAAATTACTTTTCTATATATGAGTTTAAAATAATTATGGAAAAATTTACACAAGCTGTAGAGAAATAGGTTTTACATACAGATAAAAGTCATATGAGGAAAAAAAAAGGCATATGAGGAAGATGTTGAGTTGTGAGTTCTTTTTCAAATAAATTTTGTTAGAGAATAGTTGACACAGTTACATTAGTTTCAGATGCACAACTTTGTGAATTGACAAATTTATCCATTATATTATGTTCACCACAAGTGTAGCTGTTATCTGTCCCATTATATTGTGATTACGATATCATTGACTATTTGTTATGCTCTGCCTTTCATTCCCATGCCTTACTGAGTTTTGAGTTCTAATCCTTTTTTTCTGTGAACTGTGTTACTTTGTCATGAGCTAAGCCAAATAGATGACAGAGAATTAATTTTAGTACCTACAATACACTGTTAAACAAATATATGAGAAATACTATATGTGAGTACTGTTCTAAGCTCTTAAAATGCATTATCTTATCTGATTCTCACAATAACTCTGTGGAAGGTATAGTTATCTCCATTTTACAAATATATAACCTAAGGCTTAGTTAACTTTGACCTAGGTCAAGCTATTAAGACTAGAGTTGTTCTAGCTAAAACTGAGTTATTAGAATGAGGTTGTGGGATTCTTCCAAGTGAAAAAATGCCTTATATTATCAATATTTTATTAATGTGCCCTAGCTTTGTGGTTGTCAGTCACTTCATTTTTGGGAGTCACCATTGTTGACATTAAAATCCGGATGCCAACAAAATCTTGTAGTGTTAACTCATCATTTACAACATCATGACATCTGTGTTAGCTTAGAAACCTTTTGATGAAGGTGAACTGCATGACCTGGTTGTGTTTATCCCTTAAAACTGAACATAAAAATCACAGCCACTAAAGTAGTGGTAAAAAATGGGATCAGAGAATACAGTCATTTTGAGGCGATAATCTCTTTTCCCCAGGAATTAATTATTCATTGATTTCAGATACTTCAAAGTACATAGTTTTCCACTGAAATAAAATCATTGTTAAAAATAACATATAGGCTGCTTGTGCATGTGCTGGAGTTTGCCACTGTAGGGTTTTTTTGGTCTGTTTTTGTTTTCTTTACTTGCAAATTAAATTTTCAAGATCAAGTATTAGACTCATTGTCCTATTTATGAAGCTTGTCTTTTTTTGGTTGACTATTCTTTTGGTTCCTACAATTTTCAATATTAGCACTTACAATGGATGCATCTTAATTGACAGAATGAATATGGTAATATCGTTTTCCTCCAAGGGCTGTGTTATTAACGTGATACTTTTATATATGTACGTCCAGATATTTTCTCACTGTGTGTGTATAGATATGTCTACTTTTTTGTGTTTATAAAAGTGTATCATAGATGCTGTTTTGGAACCTGCTATATTTCACCTCACAGTATGTCATGAACTTCATTCCATGTCAACCAAATATTTTTTCCAGTGTCATTCTTAAAAAGTTTTTATTTAGAGATACAGACTCACATGCAGTTGTAAGAAATAATATGGGAAGGTCCTGTATACACTTCACTCAGTTTCCCCATTGGCAAGTAATATCTTAGATAACGCTAACATAACCAGGAGATTGATCTTACCCAATGACCTTTCACCAGTTTTATATATACTTGCATTACTTTTGTTAACTGCCATTGGAGATATGCATAGATAACTTTCCCTTCCAAGATTAAGTGAATATTAACTCCCAGTTTATTTTTTAATAGTTTATTTTTTACGTTTAAATTTTAATTCACTTGAAATTTACTTTGTTGTAATGTATGAGGGTTTTTTTTCCATCTAAATCACCAGCCAGTTATTCTAACACAATTGGTCTAATAGTCTGCTCTTCACTGAGTTGAAATTAATTTTTTTTGCTATGTGATCAATTTTTGGACTGACAATAATCCAAGTGTCTCTTTCAGGGTAGTCTCTTTCAAAGTGGGAACTATAAATTAAGAATAGACTGGGTCATCTGATCTATAGAGAAATAATTTTTCTTCTTTGAAATCTCAAAAAACAAAAGGTAGTATTTGAGTATATAAAAAATTATAACATCTACTCTGAAAAATAGAAAACCAAAAGAAAAAAAATGGTGAGTTTGTTGATGAGGTTTTCAATTAATGTGATATTATAAATTGAGATAACACTTGAGCAAAGTAATTTGATAATTTGTACTAAGAATTGTAAATATGTTTATTCTCGTAGACTCAGTAACTCCAGATCTGAGAATTTATTTTGAGAAAATCATTCAGTAAAGTTAAAAGCTACGAGAGTGGTATCCATTTTAAAGCTGCTTACCATAATGAAATTTGAAAATAATATAAATATATATTAAAGTGATCTGAAAGCTCACAGGAGGCCAGTTAACTGGTGGAATAGGCAGTCTTACTATGTGGCCTGGGATCTGGTGGACAGCTTTCATTTATATTATAAAATAACATATGTACAAATGAAATATGTATATATGTGTGTGTATATTTATTTCAGTGAACGATAATAAAAGTGAATGATGTGTACGTATGACCCAGTTAAAGAAAAAGAGCAATACTGGAACTATAGAAGCTCTTTGTGTGCATCACTATCATCTGTCTTCCCTTCCTTTCCCATAGGTGTAATGTTTATGGTACATTGTATTGTTCGCTTGTATTTTTTAAAGTGTCTTTATTATGTGTTTATGCATCTCTAAAAAATCTAGTGTTTTACCTGTTTTTGACTGTTGTCTAACTTTTGGAGTTCTATTGTATGTATTCTTTTTGTGACTTGCTTTTGTTGACCAGTATTATACTTGTGAGATTCATCTGTACAGAGGCATGCAGATTTAATCTCCCCTCCCCACACACTCACATGTACACACACACACACACTGCTGTTGTGTTGTATACTAGGTTTGCAAATCTTCAGCTTCGGTAGGTTATGCATATTTACCAAGGTAATTGTGTTTATTTGCCTTTTGGTTTACAGCTTTTTATTTTTTTTAAAGATTTTATTTATTTATTTGACAGAGAGATCACAAGCGGGCAGAGAGGCAGGCAGAGAGAGAGGGGGAAGCAGGCTTCCTGCTGAGCAGAGAGCCCGATGTAGGGCTCGATCCCAGGATCCTGAGATCATGACCTGAGCCGAAGGCAGAGGCTTTAACCCACTGAGCCATCCAGGTGCCCCTGGTTTACAGCTTTTCAAGCCTCTCTCTCGCTCCAGGAAATTTGTAATGTCATAAATACATTCATGACAAAATAAGGTCATCTGTACATACCATTCTGCAACTTTTTCGGTCAATAATACTCATCTTTCTATCCATTCCAGTTCATTTTTATCTCCAGTACAGAGACCATATTTAACTTTCTACAAACACCCACCTCGAAATACTCTTTATAGTTCAATATCTGCAAATCAATCAATGTGATACACCACATCAAGAGAAAGAATAAAAACCATATTATTTCAATAGATGCAGAAAAAGCACTTAACAAAGTACAACCATTCATGATATAAACCCTCAACAAAGTAAGTCTAGAAGCAACATACCTCAACATAATAAAGATCATATATGAAAAACTCACAGCTAACATCAGCCTTAATGGGGAAAAACTGAGAGCTTTATATGTGCAAATTCGTGTCCAACTCAGTATTATGCACTGCTGGTTGTTAATGCCCTCTAAGTCTGTTTTATCCTAGCATAGTTCCTTTTTTTTTTTTTTTAATGATGACTGAAATGTTGAGGCTGGGCCAGTGATCCTACAGAATGTTCTGCCTTTTGGATTTGGCTGCTTTCTTCCGTGTGGTATCAGTTATTTATTACTATGCCTATGTTTGTTCTTTAAACTGAGAGTTATATCTAAAGGCTTAATGGATTCAAGGTTAAAATTTTTGGCTAGAATTTATCTTTACTGATTGGATGCCATGTTAGATTATGCCAGAACACACATCATATCTGACTGATCCACTATGAGTGTTGCTAAGATTAACCCTGGATTAGAATGATGACAATCTGATGCTTCCGTTGTATAGTTATATTTCCCCTGTATATCGAAGATAATCTGTGTATTGCTAATTTGGCACTGTACAAATATTCAGTTTGATACCAACTATTCACATAATTGTTTTAACATCAGTAGGTAATTTTTGTAGAAATACATATTCTCATTAGGACTTGCAAAAAATGATGCTTTTTCTTTGATTCTTAGTTCTTTGATTCCTTCTACACTTAGCAGCTGCCACTGAGTGCCAATTTTTGAATTCACAAAAGGGAATGTACCTTTTTAGTATTATTAGTGTCTACCAGTTGAAGTACTCGTTTCTGAGAATCAAGTAATTCAGAAAATGGAATTAACTGTAAGGTTGCTTGGTGGAGATGGATAAAGAGATTTAGATGTGATGAAAGAATATAGTACTTAAGAGCACAGACTTGAGCCAGAGTGGCTAGGTTCCAATATTAACTCACCATTTACTGGGTATATGACTTTCGACAAATTACTTAACCCCTCTGTGTTTCAGTTTCTGCCTTATGTATACATGTGGACAAAGATTGGAAAGTAAGGGAAAAATGAAAAAAATTGTTAAGGGTCAGGTTACGTATGCTTAAAATATTTCCTTTAGCATTATACCTTATTTACAGTGTAAGAAAATGAAAAAGAATAGCTATCTTGCTGCATTTTAGGCATTTTTATTATTATTTTTTCAATTAAAAACATTCTTAAGTTTTTTTTAGATTTATTTATTTTAGAGGGAGAGAGTGGGAAGTGAGGGGAAGAAGGATGTGAGGGGAGAGACAGAGTGCGAGCTCCACTCTGATAACCATTCCTTTGTTCTCTATAGTTAAGAATCTGTCTCTTGGTTTGTCTCTTTTATTTTCTCATTGCTCATTTGTTTTCTTAAATTACACAAATGAGTGAAAGCATATGGTATTTCTCTTTCTCAGACTTTTCTACCTTGCATTATACTCTCTTGCTTCATCCATGTCTTTGCAAATGGCAATATTTCATTCTTATTTATGGCTGAATAATATTCCAGTGTGTGTGTGTGTGTGTGTGTGTGTGTGCGTGTGTGTGTACATACCTATGTATGTACGTGTACCTATACCACCTCTTTATCCATTCATCAGTTGAGGGACACTTGGCTGCTTCCATGTCTTGGCTCTTGTAAATAATGCTGCAGTAGGGGCACCTGGGTGGCTCAGTAGGTTAAGCCTCTGCCTTCGGCTCAGGTCATGATCTCAGGATCCTGGGATCAAGCCCGACATTGGGCTCTCTGCTCAGCAGGGAGCCTGCTTCCCCCTCGCTCTCTGCCTGCCTCTGCCTACTTTTGATCTCTGTCAAATAAATAAAATCTTAAAGAAAAATAATGTTGCAATAAACATAGAGATGCATGTCTATATCCCTTTGAATTGGTGTTTTTGTTTTCGTTTTGTAAATACCCGGTAGCGCAATTGCTGGATCACAGGGTAGTTATATTTTTAACTTTCTGAGGAACCTCCATACTGTTTTGCAGAATGGCTGCACCATTTTGCATTCCCACCAACAGTGTAGGAGGGTTCCCCTTTCTCCAGATCCTCACAAACACCTGTTGTTTCTTGTCTTGTTGATTTTAGCCATTCTGACTGGTGTGAGGTAATACCACATTGTACTTTTGTACTTTTGATTTGCATTTCCCTGATAATAAGTGATGCTAAGCATCTTTTCATGTGTCTGTTGGTCATCCGTATATCTTCTTTGAAGAAATGTTTATGTTTTCTGCCCATTTTCTAAGTAGATTATTTGAGTTTTTTTAGGTGTTGAGTTTTGTAAGTTCTTTATATATTTTGGATACTAACCTTTTATTGGATATGCCATTTGCAAATATCTTCTCCCATTCCATAAGTTGCCTTTTAGTTTTCTTGATTGTTTCCTTTACTGTGCAGAAGCTTTTTATTTTGATATACTCTCAATAGTGTATTTTTGCTCTTCTTTCCCTTGCCTCAGGAGTCCTATTAGAAAAAACTTCCTACAGCCTATGTCAAAGAAGTTACTGCCCATGTTCTCTAGGATTTTCATGGTTTCAGGGCTCATATTTAGGTCTTTCATCCATTTTGAATTTACTTGTATGTGTGGTAAAAAAGTGGTCCAGTTTCATTCTTTGGCATGTTGCTGTCCAGTTTAACCAACACCATTTGTTGAAGAGACTGTCTTTTCCCCATTGGCTATTCTTTTCTGCTTTGTCAAAGATTAGTTGACCACATAGTTAAGTTTCATTTCGGGGTTCTCTATTCTGTTCCATTGATCTGTTTGTCTATTTTTGTTCCAGTACCATACTGTTTTATCTACCATAACTTTGTAAGAGAACTTGAAGTCTAGAATTGTGATGCCTCCACTGTTGCTTTTCTTTTTCAAGGTTGCTTTGGCTATTTGGGGTCTTTTGTGTTTCCATACAAATTTCAGGATTGTTCTAGCTCTGAAAAAAAAACTGGTGGTATTTTGAAGGGATTGCATTAAATGAGTAGATTGCTTTGGATAGTATAGACATTTTAACAATATTTGTTCTTCTAGTCCATGTGCATGGAATGTCTTTTCATTTCCTTGTGTTGTCTTGAATTTCTTTCATCAATGTCTTATAGTTTTCGGAGTGCAGGTCTTCACCTCTTTGGTTAAATTTATTTCTAGGGATTTTTTTATTTGGATGCAATTGTAAATGGAATTGTTTTTTTAATTTTTCTTTCTTCATTATTGGTATTTAGAAATGTAGCAGATTTCTGTACATTGATTTTATATTCTGTGACTTTACTGAATTCGCTTATCAGTTCTAGGAGATTTTTGGTGGAGTCCTTAGGGTTTTGTATATGTATAGTATCATGTCATCTGCAAATAGCGAGAGTTTTACTTTTTTCTTACCCATTTAGATGCCTTTTTATTTCATTTTGTTGTCTGAGTGCTGTGGCTAGGACTTCCAATTCTGTGTTAAATACAGGTGGTGAAAGTGGACATCCTTGTTTTCTTCCTGACCTTCGGGAAAAAGCTCTCAGTTTTTCCCCATTAAGGCTGATGTTAGCTGTGAGTTTTTCATATATGATCTTTATTATGTTGAGGTATGTTGCTTCTAGACTTACTTTGTTGAGGGTTTATATCATGAATGGTTGTACTTTGTTAAGTGCTTTTTCTGCATCTATTGAAATAATATGGTTTTTATTCTTTCTCTTGTTGATGTGGTGTATCACATTGATTGATTTGCAGATATTGAACTGCACTGGCACCCCAAGAATAAGTCTCCCTTGCTCTTTGATTAATGATTTTTTAAATATATTGTTGAATTCAGTTTAGTAATATTATGTTAAAGATTTTGTATCTGTGTTTATCAGAGATATTGGCCTGTATTTTTGTTGTTGTTGTTGTCTTTATCTGGTTTCGGTATCAGGGTAATGTCGACCTCATAGAATGAATTTGGGAGTGTTCCTTCCTTTACTATTTTTTGGAATAGTTTAAGAAGAATAGGTATTAACTCTTCTTTAAATGTTTAGTAGAATTTAGCTTTGAAGCCATCTGTTCCTGGACTTTTGTTTGTTAGGATTTTTTTTTTTTTTTGATTATTAACTCAATTTCTTTGCTGGTTATTGACTTGTTCAAATTTTCTGTTTCTTCCTGTTTTAGTTTTGGTAGTTTTTATGTTTCTAGAAATTTATCCATTTCTTCCATGTTGTCCCAATTTGTTGGTATATAGTTTTTCATAATACTCTCTTATAACTGTTAGTATTTTTGTGGTGTTGGTTGTTATTTCTCCTCTCTCATTTGTGATTTTATTTGAGTCCTTTCTCTTTTTTTCTTGTTAAGTCTGGCTAGAGGTTTATCAATTTTATTGATTTTTTTTTTCAAAGACCCAGTTCGTGGTTTCACTGATCTGTTCCATTGATTTTTTTTTTTTAATTTCTGTATCATTTATTACTACTCTGATCTTTATTATTTCCCTACTTCTGCTGGTTTTAGGTTTTGTTTGTTCTTTTTCCAGCTCTTTTAGGTGTAAGGTTAGGTTGTTTATTTGAGATTTTTCTAACTTTTTGAGGTAAGCCTTTATTGCTATAAACTTTACTCTTAGAACCACTTTTGCTGCATCCTAAATGTTTTGGACTATTGTATTTTCATTTTCATTTGTTTCCCTATACTTTTTTCTTTTTTGATTTCCTGGTTGACCCATTCATTGTTTAGTAGCATGTTGTTTAACCTCCATATATTTGTGGTCTTTCCAGATTTTTTCTAGTGGTTGTCTTTTGGTTTCATAGTGTGATCAGAGAAAATGCATGATATGATTGATCTTCTTGAATTTGTTGAGGCTTGTTTTATGGGCTCATTATGTGATCTTTTCTGGAGAATGTTCCATGTGCACTTGAAATGAATGTGAATTCTGTTTTTGGATGGAATATTCTGAATATATCTGTTACATCCATCTGAGCCAGAGGTAAAGGGCATCGGCCAGGTCCCTTTGTTCCTGGAGGCTTCTCTCTGTGAATGCTGCCTCTACAGGACATGCTCTGAAATGAGCAAATAACCTCCCCACTCTGTGTGCCCCAGGTGCTCTTCAGATCCTTCTTTCGAGGCTATTTGTCCACAGGCCATTTACCCTGCCTTCTCTCCAGGAGCAGCCCTAATGAAATTCTTAATGCAATAAAATTGTAATTTTCATTAGATAAAAATTATCCTTCAACTGTTTTAATAAACTCAATGCAATCACTGTCCAGCTTTTAAATAAGCAGGATAAAATAATTCTTAATGTTTCCTAAATGATATGTTGTCAATTTCCTCATAAATACATAATGAGGCTACATTTAAAAGTTAATTTGAAGTGTTTTTACTTTATGGAATGTTGTATGGTTTGAAAGAAGAGATTCAGAAGTCCTTTCAAATTTAGTTTATAAGGCTCATAGCTTTTTAAAAAAGTGGATTTAATGATAAGATTTTAAATAAGGGAAGAAGGTAATTTCATGATTATAGCATTCTTGGAATGAGTACACAGCCTCTTTCATCTGTTTTAGTTTCATAGTTTTGTAGGTAATATAATAAATTTCACTTTTCTTCTGTGTCACAGAAATAAAATATGTGCTGAACAAAGAAACTATTTTTTCATCGCAAGTGAAATATTATTATGTCTGAAGGAAGCTCACCTGGGATATTTTTTGCTGTGAAAAGAGCATTGAAAAGATCATTTTAGTCATTTAAACAGATAAAACAAAAATATTAGTGTAATGAAAAGTAAGTAAAACTTGTTTGTAATCTTCCTGTTTCATTTCCTGGCATGGAATAAGTCTTCAGCAAATATTTACATTCTTTAATAAAACTTTCATTAAGAGTTTTGAGTTGATACATTTTTCTCTATGTAGGGAAAAACAGAATACTGAATTTCTGCTTTCCAAGAGATTATTTATTTGGTAAAGCCCCCAGCTTTCATTAGCTGTCCAAAATTTAGTATTAAATTTTATTAAAAAAATTTTTATTATGGAAAATTTCTAACATAAAAAAGTAGACTAAAATAACCCCTGTGTACCAATCTCCCAGTTTAACACTTAACCAATTTATGCACCATCTTGTGTTCTCTGTACCCCCCATCTTCTTATTTCACTATCCAGCCCTAAATTATTTTTAAGTAAATTCAAGGTATCATATTCTATGTGTAAATATTTCACTATATATGTAAACGATAAGGCCTCTCTTATCTTTTAAGAGCATAACTCCAGTACTTTATGCCCTTGTTCGCATCTTAAGTTTTTCTTAAGGCATTTATCCATTGTGTTTCTTTGCCCTAGTGCTCTTTCTAGCTTAATTTTTATTTCTGAAATGATTTTTTCTTTAATTTCTTCTTGAGTCATTTCATTGTTCTCAAATGTTACATTCTCTAATCACAATTCTGAATTTTTCTAATTTTGATTTATGTTGTTCTTTCAAAAGAAGCTTCTATCATTTTCTTATATTTCTTTTTTTTAGTTTCTATTACCATAGTTAGGTTATATTTTTTATCTAATTTGTGATCATGTCTTTCTGTCATGCTTTTATTTCATTATCTCTTGAGATATTATTTCACTCCTTATTCTGTATCTTTTTTTTTAACTGTACATTGAATAGGATTCAACCAAGATCCTTCTGTGTTGCTCTTTTTCAAGTGAAATTTTTCTATATGCTTTTAATGGGGAGTGTGGGTCAGGTAGCTTTTGTAACATCACTGTTCTAGATCTCTCTCTTTTTTTTTTTTTTGTTTTCACAAAGTAAAAAACAATGTAGCTTGAGATCTGCTGTACTCTCTCCTAGTTTTGTATGGTTGCTTCTCTTTCCTTTTGCCCCTATTTTTCCTGTTCTTTTGACTTTGAATTAGATTCTCAAGTTACTCATTTAGGGATTTATCTATAGGGAGAGTTTGCTTCATTGGTATGCTAGATTTATAGGGCCCAACTCTACCCCCACTCTCTCTACCAGTCTAGCACTCCCAGGGGTTCCTTTGCACTCATCCATAGGTTGGAGCCTGCAGAATTCCTCCCAATTGCTGCTACTGTTCTCAAGTGGCCTGCTATGTTTCCAGTGAATGCTTAATAGCAATTTTGGGTTTCTTTGGCTTTCAGGGTTGTCACAAATTTGTCTTCTCTTTATTTTCTTATGGACATTTTCTGATAACATGTGAATCTTCTAGCTATTGATGATTTGTAATGATCCACTTGTATTTTGGAGTTCATCATATTTTGTCACCTAGCTTTGTTATAGATGTTGCCCCTAGGTGTTTGGTTTTGGTATTTTGGTTACACTGTTGGTCTTTATGGAATCTTGGGGGAGAGTCAACAACTTTGCTGCTAATATCGTCTTCCCAGAGTTCTGTTTTTATTTTTAAGTCATTTGCCCAAGAACAGAGGCCAAGTTGTTGATCACCTTTAACATTCACCCTTGAGAACTTGTCACAAACCTTATGGGTCATTTATTTCAGTCCCTTCATTTTTTTAAAAAAGATTTTATTTATTTATTTGACAGAGATCACAAGTAGGCAGAGAGGCAGGCAGAGAGAGAGAGGAGGAAGTAGGCACCCTGCTGAGCAGAGAGCCCGATGTGGGGCTCGATGTGGGGCTCGATCCTAGGACCCTGAGATCATAACCTGAGCCAAAAGCAGAGGCTTTAACCCACTGAGCCACCCAGGCGCCCTGTCAATCCCTTCATTTTATCTATGAGGATAGCTATAAGGAAGCTGAATTCCAAAGAGGTTAAATGACTTTCCAGCTACTTAATGTATATCTGAAAATAAGAATCCCATTTTCTGGATTCTTAGTTCAGTACCCTGAATGTTAAAACTGTGTTCTTTTTATTTAATACTCAAAGCTCATACTATATTGAATTTTAAAAAGTTAACATAAATTTTAAGTCAATATTTAATGGATAATATACTTTTATAAAGTTCTAAAAATTACATAGATATTAATAACTATTTTCTCCCACGAGGAAGAAATCCATAGGTACTCCATTAGTATACTTGCTAATATGTTCAATATTTTGTATGAGTCATAGTGAATTAAAATAATTGTCAATTTAAGAACTTTTTATCTGTACTTCTTGGCAGTTCCTTGGGCTGTTTCACTGGCACTTTTTTCTTTTTCAGGTATCCACTAAAAAGTAAATAAAAGAAACTTTAGAATATAATAGGAATGAACAAAACTACTTGTACCTGGGTTGAAATTCAATTTCCATTTAAATTTGTGATGTCATTTATTTGAGTGGCTGCTATGTGGTTTTACTTTTACATTGCTCAGTTTAGTCAGTTCTGTACCTAATGTTGTTTGTGCTTTTTTACGATGGTGCAGGTCAGTACATAGGGTTAAGTAGTAAGTACTGTGGCTCTCTAAAAGCTTGTCATGCCCACAAATTTTTCCTTGCCAGTACAGTAGTTCTGTATTTTTTCCTAAAAAAAGTTATTCTTTATAAGAAATAGTTACAGTAAATTTTCCAGTTCTATGTAATTTTCTTTCCATTCTGGTCTTCACTGGTTATAAATAACACATGAAATGACTTTCAAGGTAGAAAGCAGGGATCCATTTTGAAATGTTCTATAAAATAAAGAGTGATTTATGGTTTCGTATGATTTGGGTTGGAAGCACTTGGGCTTTGCCAAGTTATCAAAGTACTGTCAGGGAAATCTATTATTTATTGTTCAATATGCTGGGAGTGGTGTAAGTACTTTATTTTATGTTTATCTTATGTAAGTATAGCATCAGGAAAAATCAATTCTAGACACTAATACAGTTTTAAGAATAGGTCATACAGAACTAAGCTAAATTTTATAGTCGTAAAAGATGAAGTTCAACATTAAAGATTTGGACTAAATAGAGATTTTGAAAAATGAATGAATAATGGTTTCATTCCTATAAAATATTTTAGAAAAGATTCTTGAAAATAGGGCGCCTGGGTGGCTCAGTCGGTAAGTGTCTGCCTTTGACTCAGGTCATAATCCCAGCGTCCTGGGATGGAGCCCTGTATTGGGCTCCATGCCCAGCGGAAGCCTGCTTCTCCCTCTTCCACTCCCCCTGCTTGTGCTCTCTCTCTCTCTGTCAAATACATAAATAAAATCTTTAGGAAAAAGATTCTTGAAAATATTAATTTCATACCTTTTTGGTTCTGATTTTAGCCTAGCTTCTTCTTTTGAGAATGAAACATCTCTATCTTATCTAGACAGGTTTTGGAAAATTGCAGAAATCTGGGACTGTACATGTTTGTATATATAATCCTATAACATTCCATAAGCTTTTAAGGTATTTTTTCCACCTGTCAACTTTATACAGAATCTCAACTGAAAAGACGTAAAGTGACAAACCTTAATTTCCCCCGTTACAAACTAATGAAATGCTAATACTTGTGTGGTTTGATAAAAAGGACTTGCCAGTAAAAGGTGTTGGTCTTGAATCAGAATTAGATATTTTTCCTACAGTCTTTTGGCAGAGTTATTTGATATTGCCTCACAAATAAATTTACTAAGCATATTTAATAATGTGGAGTGTTTAAATGACACTTAGTGTTGGATGAACTTTTTTAGTGAACATACAGAAGAAGCCTGTAATGTACATATAGGAAAGGCTAATGGACTTCTTTTCAAAAACTTTTAAGTTTTTAGATCTTTGAAGATAACTTAAGTAAATAGTAAACAAGTGATTTTTTTCCCTCTTCAAATAACTAATCTTATTGAAGGGATTGGAAGAGAAGGGATAAATAAATTCGGTATTTATTGAATGTCAGCGACATATTGGGAGGCACTGTGTAAGGTGTTTTATATTACTTTGTATCTATGTCTCCCTACATTCCTGTGAGATATATTATTAGTCCCATATTGTAGTTGAAAACCTTGTGTGTTTGTATTTGTACTCACATATTTTATGGTGTGTTTCCAGTGTAATGCTTTGTGATTTGACCATGATTTAGGTTATCTGTTATCTAACTCATGTCTGACTTTTCCTTGTGGGAGAGACTATATATAATTCATTGTAAGCTTCTATATGTTTTGTATAAAGGCCTCACAGGCATTGTGTGAATTTGAGTAATGATTCAGAAGTAGTTCACTTTTTATGGTTCCAAGTGTTAAAAAAAAGTTTTCATTTTTAAATCAGTTAAGGGTTTAAATGCTATGAAAATCGAGCTTATAAATAGGAATTTAAACAAAACAAGCAGTTATTTTACTTATTTTGCTAAATTATTGATAGGACCAAAAGTTTAAATATGTTAACTTTTCTTAAGCAATAATTAAGAAAAAAAACCCTTGAAACTTAAAGCTCCAATTTTATACAAGTTCATCCTTCATGCTGTTACTAGAATTGTTTTTTCTGAAGTACTGATCTCACCATGCTGTTCTGGCTAAAATCCTTTCAAGATTCCCTGTTGCTTACATGTTCCAAGTTCAGACTCCACAGTTTGGCTTCAAATACTCTTTTTTGAACATCACTTCTTGGTTCTCCCTTCACCTTTTGCCAGGAATACTCCCTTCCACTTTCCTTTTTACTTTCACCCTTTCCTTCTATACTATACTTTAGATGCTTTATTACAGATCTTGGAAGATGAAGCTAGTGTCCTCTGCTCCTTGGAGCTTTCAGTGACTGCTTCACAGAGGGAATGCATCTGTCCATTGTGTTCCTATATTGTTTTAATTATTATTTTAATCCCTTTAAATTCCTTTTTTAAAGGATTTTATTTATTTGTCAGAGAGAGAGAGAGAGAGAGAGAGCGAGAGCGAGAGCGCTTGAGCCTGGGCACAAGCAGGGGGAGTAGCAGGCAAAGGGAGAAGCAGGCTTCCCGCTGAGCAGGGACCCTGGGATCATGGACTGAGCTAAAGGCAGACGCTTAACTGACTAAGCCACCCAGGCATCCCAATCCCTTTAAATTTTTATTTTTTAGACTCTGAGCTCTTTTAGGCTAGGAATTGTCTTAATCTTATGTTGTTTTTTTTCTCACCACCTGTCAAAGTCTGCTTCATCCATCTCTATCTTCCCTTTCCCCATTTTCTCTTTCTTTTTTTTTCTTCAACAAATATTTATAGAGAATCTACCACATCCTTCCTCTGGTCAAGGAACTAACTCAGTGTTTATTAAATGGGTGGGAAGAAATATGAGCTCTAGGAAGACATTACTAACTGTATTATTAGTTTGTTATTTTAATCATTCTAAGCATGAGGATAATAGGCCCTTGCCATTTAATGTAGGAACAGCCTGTCAATTTCACAAACTAGTGGGGAATGTCTGGATAGAAATATTAAGGGAAAATGCAAATGATAGTTATTTTGGTGTTGTATATTTGGACTCAAACCATGTTCATTATTGAAATCTGTCCTTGGCTTTGCTTTGTCAGCCAGAGACATGACCTCTGACTGTTGATTGCAGCCATGGAAGCAACCACATGAGTATTTGCCTATCCCAGTAAGAGCTAATAGAGCCATGTAGAGGAGTAATTTTGTTATTGCTTGCCATTGGAGTTGGCATCTAGTAAAAGTAGAGGTATGTTTGGAGTAGTATTTAGGTGAAAATGTATTGCTTCTAAAATATCTTACTGAACAATAATAAAAGTAGGTAGTTTTTTTATAGAGCAAGTACCCTCCAACAACTTAATGGTCCCATGAAGTAAATGGTGGTATTCCCATTGACAGGTGAAGAAACCGAAGCACATAGATGGCAAGTGATATGTGTGAGGTCACATAGCTAGTTAAGCAGCAAAATTAAGATTCAAGCCTAGGTCTGTCTGATTGAGACCATGCCCATTTCCTTATGCTGCTGTCCTTCCCTTGAATCCTCATTCTCAGACTCATGTCCAAGTTGAAGAGACTGAATTTACCATGGTAATTGGAATTTGAGATCTCAAATTATTGAATTATTTGATCTTTGGCAAGTTATTTAATCTTTCTCATTCCATTTTTTTTTAAGATTTTATTTATTTATTTAACAGAGAGAGAACACAAGCAGGCAGAGAGGCAGGCAGAGGCAGAGAGAGGAGCAGGCTCCCTGCGGAGCAAGGAGCCCGATGTGGGACTCGATCCCAAGACACCGGGATCATGCCCTGAGCCAAAGGCAGCTGCTTAACCAACTGAGCCACCCAGGCATCCCTCATTCCATTTTTTCATATGGATAATAATGCCTGACTCCCAGGATTATAATGAGGAATAAATGAGGTGATGTATGTGAAAAGATATTGTGAACCATAAAGCCCTATACTAATGTTTGGTGGCATATTAATAATGCTGTCATTATTACATGCTTTAACATACTAATTCTACTTCCCGAATATTTCTTTCCTATTGTCCTTTTTTTAATTACCATTTCTGCATTTTATTTTATTTTTTTATTTGCTTGCTTGTTTTTTTTTTAATTAATTTAATTTTATTTTTTTAGTGTTCCAAGATTCATTGTTCATGCACCACACCACACCTGTTGTCCTTTTTAACTAAGATGTTTGGCAGCTTTTAAAGTATCATAGTGACTGTGTTTCATTAATAAGAAAAGTTATTTCTTTGGGTGTAAAAAGTTCAGATAGTCTTAAGATAAAAGACATTAGAACAATACAGTTTTAACCGTTTGAAGAACTAAGTATGCTTTTTAAAACTTTCTTTCTCCTAGTTCCATCTACACCACAAATTCTTACTGTGTTTCTCTTTGAATTATTTTCCAAAGTTAAGGTTGAAAGTTATGATGGCTTATTTCCAGTAATTGATATTTAATGGCTGTCTTCAGTACATTTAGTTAGAACTTTGTTTTTGAGCCAAACACTATACACCCACAGTAGTCACCATTGGAAAACTCTAGTTCTTCTGTCAGTGCAGCTGGAGCTTGTGTTTAATGTGGTTTTTTAGTTAGATTGTATCAATTGCTTCCATACACATATTGGTTTTTACATAAGGAAGATAAACTATTCCCTTTTCTTGAAATCCTTCAGTGTGTAGTTTTAAGCCCTTGACAAAAAAATGGTGCTGTTTTTTTTTTTCTACTACATAAAAATCCAAGAGGATCAGCGTGCTTTCATTTACTGAAAGAGTCAGTGGTAATACTACAGGGTTGCACTAAATTTTCAAAACATGCCTTGTCTGACGGATATAAATGATTCTTTTCTTTTTTTTTGATATAAATGATTCTTAATACTTTCTATTAAACTGGTAGGTTTTTACAATAAGAAGTTATGCAACTTTCTTGAATGCACAATATAGTGTATTAACTATGGTGAACATCTGAAATTTTTATGTTATGAAACCATTCTTTGGTGATTTGTGATCTTTTTGTTAGTATTTGTAGTAGTAATATATATTTCCTTTATGATAACCAACTTTCTGGTGTGGCTCAATTTGATTCCAGAACGTTAATGTTCTTTTCAAACTGCAGTATTAACCAGACAGTGAGATAATTTATCTTGTAAATGGCCTCTTTTTAAAAATAGTATTTTCTTTTTCATTCATTCATTCATTTAGACAACAGTTACATTATTTTCAGTTGTACAACATAGAGATTCAATCTCTCTATACATTATGCCATGCTCACCCTAAGTATAGCTACCATCTGTCATCATACAGTGCTGTTAAAATATCATTGATTATATTCCTTATGCTGTACCTTTCATTCCTGTGACTTATTTCATAACTGGAAGCCTGTATCTTGCATTCTTTTTCACACATTTTGCCCATACACCATTCCCCTCCCCTCTGGCAACCATCACTTTGTTCTCTGTATTTATAGGTCTGATTCTTTTTGTTTGTTTTTTCATTTGTTATTTAGATTCTACATATAAGTGAAATCATATGGTATTTCTCTTTCTCTGTCTCACTGATTTCACTTAGCATAATGAATGCCCTCTAGGCTCATCAGTGTTGTTGCAAATGGTGTGATCTCATCCTCTTTTATGGCTGTGTAATATTCCATTCTGTATTCTCTTCTGTATTCTCTTCTAGGTGTTTGATGGTTTCAGTTCTCAATAAATGGCCTCTTTTGAAACTAGCTAAACTATTGCTTAAACTGAAAAATGTATGCCATTCCTCCTCATAGGCACTGTGTGGCTTTGGAATTAGATTTGGATTCAAATTTCAACAATAGGAAAAAAAAATGTTAAATCATTAGGCAACAAGTTAATATATTTGCATCTCAGTATTTCTTTTCTTTGCTGATGACACTTCACTGTCAGTGCAGTTTGGAAAATGAGATGAGCTAGCTCTAAATAACAAAGTGCTATATGAATAATATTTTGGTAGTTGCTCATTTATGGAAATTTAGATAAAAAAGAATTTAAGTGCTTGATTAAAAAAAAATCTCTTCCACCTAATAATATTTTAGGATAAGTAGTATACATTTAACAAATAGTCAATGGTATAATAGTATAAATGTTAGAAGTTTGAATACAAGGATGAGCCTCTCTTGTTAAACTTTTTTATGCATTGATAGCATGCATCAAACTATTAGTATAATATTTCTTTATATGTGTATATATATATATACATATATATATATACTTTTTTTTCTACATTCTAAGTGATATAGGTGTGTGTTTTTATAGGTTTGCCTGAATCCATCATTGCAGCTGCATGTTCAAGAAGTGGCCAGAGGGTTCTGCATGTTGATTCGTAAGTTTATCAATGGTAGCGTTTAATACTTCCTAAATGTCTTTATGCAAAATTGCAATTTAAATATACATGAATATGTATATATGTGTCTATATATGTCATGTATAAGCTAAGTTAGAAAAATAATTGGAATTGTTTAATTTTCACCCAAAATATATGAAATATATAAAATACAAGTTTTATAACATCACTGTGAAATAGTGATGTTTTCTTTGAGAATTAACCAAATGTAGCACAATTTTTTCTCATGAGTGATTTTGTTTTTTAAGTGATAAGTATTTATGCAAGAAACTTGGAAACCTAACACTTGCTTTTTTTCTTACATAAGTGTGAGGGTGTATACAACCTGTGTGTGCTATTGTATTTTGGGCTTCATATTTTCTTTCTTTCTTTCTTTTTTTTTTTGCTTTAAATATTTTTTTTGGGGGAAAGGACACTACACTTCTACTCAATTAAGAGAAACATTTTTACAGTCTTGAGGTCTTTTATTTTCTTTACATTTATCATGCCATGAATTCATAGGGAATGGGTTCCTGCAGTTCGGGCTCCTTTCCATTGGTTCTCACAAAGTGTGCTTCTCTGGGTGGGGCGGGCTGACGCTTCAGTTGAACCCAAGTACCTTTCTCTTTGGCTTCCTTCTTTTTCTGATCATTTTCCTTCACATGCTTCAGGAAGCTATCTCGGCTCTTTGAATGTTTAATATGCTCAGTGTGTACATTAATTCTCTTGGCAAGAATCTTGCCCTTAACTTGTTTGTTTACAGCAATGCCAATAGCATGCTGAGTAACATTGTAGACTCTTCCAGTTTTGCCATGGTAACATTTGTGAGGCATTCCTTTTTGAACAGTGCCCATTCCCTTGATGCCCACAATATCACCTTTCTTATAGATTCACATGTATGTGGCCAAAGGAACAACTCCATGTTTTCTAAAAGGCCTAGAGAACATATAGCGGGTACCTCTCCTCTTTCCCTTTGTGTTGGTCATTTTGGCGAATTACTGGAAGATGGCGGTTCCGGCCAAAAGGAAGGGTCATATTTTCTTTCTTATTGAAGTATATTTGACATACAATATTATCTTAGTTTCAGGTGTATGACATAATGATTGGACACTTAAATACATTGGGAAATATCACCACAATAAGTCTAGTTACCATCTGTCACCAAAAGTAAAACATTGTATTTTCTTACGATGGGAACATGAAGATTTACTTTCTTAATCTTTCAAATTTGCAGTATATTACTGACCAGAGTCACCATGCTGTGCATTACATCCCTATAACTTATTTCATAATTGGAAGTTTAGGCCTCTTGATCCCCTTAACTTATTTTACACACCTCCCAAACCTCCACCCCTTTGCAACCAATAATCTTTTCTTTGTATCTATGAGATTGTTCTTTCTTTTCTTTATAGATTCTACATTTAAGTGAACTCATAAGGTATTTTGCCTTCTCTGATTATTTCATTTATTTATTTATTTTTATTTAAATTCCATTAGCCAAAAAAAGAATAAAAAAATTCAATTAGTCAACATATGGTATATCATTAGTTTCATATGTAGTGTTCAGTAATTCATCAGTTACGTATAACACCCAGTGTTCATCACATCGCATGCCCTCCTTCATGACCATCATCCAAGTACCCCATCTCCTCACTGACCAGCAACCTTCAGTTTGTTTCCTATCTTTAAGAGTCTCTTATGTTTTTTTTCCTCTCTAATGACTTCCCATTTAGTTTTTCCTCCCTGCCCCAATGATCCTCTGCTCTGTTTCTTATATTCCACATAAGAGTGAAACCATATAATAGTCTTTCTCTGCTTGACTTATTTCACTTAGCATAATACTCTCCAGTTCCCTATCCATGTCAATGTAGATGGTAAGTATTCATCCTTTCTGATGGCTGAGTAATACTCCATTGTGTGGAATATATATCTATATCTATATCTATATCTATATCTATATCTATATCTATATCTATATCTATATCTATACACACACACACACACACACACACACACACCACATCTTATTTATCCATTCATCTGTCAATGGACGCTTGGGCTCTTTCCATTGTTTGGCTATTGTGAACATTGCTGCTATGAACATTGGGTGCAGGTGCCCTTTTGGAGCACTACATTTGTATATTTGGGGTAAATACCTAGTAGTGCAATTGCTGGGTTATAGAGTAGCTCTATTTTTAACATCTTGAGGGACCTCCATACCGTTTTCCAGAGTGGCTACACCAGCTTGCATTCCCACCAATAGTGTAAGAGGGTTCCCCTTTCTCCACATCCTCGCCAGCATTTGTTGTTTTCTGTCTTGTTAATTTTAGTCTTCTGGCTGATGTAAGGTGGTATCTCATTGTGGTTTTGATTTGTATTTCTCTGATGCCGAGTGATGTTGAGCATTTTTCATATGTCTGTTGACCATTTGTATGTCTTTTTTGGAAAAATGTCTGTTCATGTCTTCTGCCCATTTCTTGACTGGATTATTTGCTTTTTGGATGTTGAGTTTGAGAAGTTCTTTTTAGATCTTGGATACTAGCCCTTTATCTGCCGTGTCATTTGCAAATATCTTCTCTCATTCTGTGGGTTGCCTTTTAGTTTTGTTGACTGTTTCCTTTGCTGTGTATAAGCTTTTTATCTTGATGAAGGCCCCAAAATTTTGCTTTTGTTTCCCTTGCCTTTGGAGATGTGTCTAGCAAGAAGTTATTGAGGCCGAGGTCAAAGAGGTTGCTGCCTGTGTTCTTCTCTAGGATTTTGTTGGATTCGTGTCTCACATTGAGGTCTTTCATCTGTTTTGAATTTTATCTTGTGTATGGTTTAAGAGAATGGTCCAGTTTCATTCTTTGTGTGGCTGCTCGATTTTCCCAGCACCATTTGTTGAAGAGAGTGTCCTTTTTCCATTGGATATTCTTTTGTGCTTTGTCAAAGATTAGTTGACCATAGAACTGAGGGTTCAGGGGTGCCTGGGTGCCTCAGTCACTTAAGTATCTGCCTTTGGCTTAGGTCGTGATTTTGGGATCCTGGGATTGAGCCTCACATTGGGCTCCCTGCTCAGCAGAGAGCCTGCTTCTCCCTCCCTCTGCCCTTCCTTACCTGCTCATGCTTTCTCTCTCACTTTCTTTCTCAAATAAATAAATAAAATCTTTTTAGAAAAAGAATTGAGGGTCCATTTCTGGGTTCTTTGTTGTGTTCCATTGATCCATCCCTTTCTGTTTTTGTGCCAGTACAATACTGTCTTGATGATTACAGCTTTGTAATATAGCTTCAAGTCTAGCATTGTGATGCCACCAGCTTTGGTTTTCTTTTTCACCATTCCTCTGGCTATTCGAGTTCTTTTCTGGTTCAATACAAATTTTAGGATTATTCCAGCTCTGCGAAAAAATGTCAATGGTATTTTGATAGGGATTGCATTGAATGTGTAGATTGTTCTGGGTAGCATAGACATTTTAACAATATTTATTCTTTTAATCCATGAGCATGGAATGTTTTTCCATTTCTTTGTGTCTTCCTCAATTCCTTGCATAAGTTTACTGTAGTTTTTAAGAGTACAGATCCTTTGCCACTTTGGTTAGGTTTTTATTTCTAGGTATCTTAACGTTTTTTGGTGCAATTATAAATGGGATCGATTCCTTAATTTCTCCTTCTTCTGTCTCATAGTTAGTGTATAGAAATGCAACTGATATCTGTGCATTGATTTTATACCCTGCAACATTGCTGAATTCCTGTATGAGTTCTAGCAATTTTGGGGTGGAGTCTTTTGGGTTTTCCACATAAAGTAGCATGTTATCTGTGAAGAATGAGAGTTTGATGACCTCTTTGCCAATTTGAATGCTTTTTTTTTTCTTTTTGTTGTCTGATTGCTGAGGCTAGGACATCTAGTACTATTTGGAACAGCAGTGGTGAGAGTGGGCATCCCTGTCATGTTCCTGACCTTAGGGAAAAAGCTCTCATTTCTTCCTCATTGAGAATGATATTTGCTGTGAGCTTTTCATAGATGGCTTTTAAGATATTGAGGTATGTTCCCTCTCTCCCTATACTGTGGAGAGTTTTAATCAAGAAAGGATGCTGTATTTTGTCAAAGGCTTTTTCTGTGTTAATTGAGAAGATCATATGGTTCTTGTCTTTTATTAAGGTGTTCTATCACGTTGATTGATTTGCCAATGTTGAACCACCCTTGCATCCCAAGAATAAATCCCACTTGGTAATGGTGAATAATCCTTTTAAGGTACTGTTGGATCCTATTGGCTAATATCTTGGTGAGTATTTTGGCATCCATGTTCATCAGGGGTATTGGACTTTAATTCTCCCTTTTGATGGGGTCATTGTCTGGTTTTGGGACCGAGGTAATGTTGGCCTCATAGAAAGAGTTTGGAAAATTTCCCTCCATTTCTATTTTGAAACATCTTCAGTAGAATAGATACTATTTTTTCTTTAAATGTTTGGGAGAATTCCCCTGGGAAGCTATCTGGCCCTGGACTCCCATTTTGTTGGGAAGTTTTGATTACTGCTTAAATTTCCTTTCTGGTTATGTGTCTGTTCAGATCTTCTCTTTCTTTCTGTTTTAGTTTTGGTAGTTTGTAAGTTGCCAGGAATGCATCCATTTCTTCTAAATTGCCTAATTTTTTGGCATATAGGTACTCATAATATGTTTTTAAAATTATTTGTATTTCCTTGGTGTTCATCATGATCTTTCCTCTTTCATCCATGATTTCATTAATTTGGGTCCTTTCTCTTTTCTTTATGATAAATCTGGGTAAGGGTTTATATTAATTCTTTCAACCAGCTTCCAGTTTTGTTTATCTGTTCTATTCTTCTTCTGGTTTCTGTATCATTGATTTCTGCTCTAATCTTTCTTATTTCTCTTCTCTGCTTGGTTTAGGCTTTATTTACCCTTCTTTCTAAGATCCTTTATGTGTAAGGTTATCTTGTATATTTGAGATTTTTCTAATTTTTTGAGAGAGGCTTGTATTGCAATGTACTTCCCTCTTAGGACTGCCTTTGCTGTATCCCAAAGGTTTTGAACAGTTGTATTTTCATTCTCATTAGTTTTCATGAATTTTTAAAAAATTCTTCGTTAATTTCCTGGTGGATCCATTCACTCTTTAGTAAGATGCTTCTTAACCTCCAAATGTTTGAGTTCCTTCCAAATTTCCTCTTGTGATTGAGTTCAAGGTTCAAAGTATTGTGGTCTGAAAATATGCAGGGAATAATCCCAGTCTTTCGGTACCAGTTGAGACCTGATTTGTGACCTAGTATGTGATCTATTCAGGAGAATGTTCCATGTGCACCTGAGAAGAATGTGTATTCTGTTGCTTTGGGATGAAATGCTTTGTATATATCTGTGTAGTCCATCTGGTCCTCCATGTCATTCAAAGCCTTTGTTTCTTTGTTGATCTTCTACTTAGATGATTTGTTCACTGATGTGAGTGTGGTATTGAATTCTCCTACTATTATTGTATTATTATCACTGTGTTTCTTTAATGTGGTTATTAATTGGTTGATATAATTGGCTGCTAAGTTAGGAGGATAAGTATTTGTAAATGTTAGATCTACTTGTTGGGTAGAACTTTTAAGTATGATATATAGTGTCCTTCATCCCTTACTACAGTCTTTGGTTTGTAAACAAATTTGTCTGATTTTAGGATTGGTACCCTCCCAGCTCTGTCAAAATAGCATGATCTACTTGGTCTTAGGTGTATTTTGGTCTGTTTATGAGAAGACACTAAATCCCAAAGTTGTAAAGAACCCAAAAGTTACAGACATACAAAAATAAAATTTAATACAGAGAATGGAAGCCAAAAATGAAGAATATATCTATAAAATGTAAATGTAGAAAATGAAAGTTAAAAAAAGACTTAAAAACAAAGAGTTGATAAAATAAGAAACTCATTGAAAAGGAAAAAAGAAAAAACAGGAAAATTTAAAACTGAACAATGAACGAGTTCTGAGAAAAAATCTCAAATTCTGTACACTCTTTTTCCATAGCACTGCAGTTTTGTAATCCTGTATGCTCCTTAAACTTGGTGTTTGCTAGTTGTTCTAGCTGGTCTTCTGGGGGGAGGCTTCTGCTGCCCTGATTCTTCGGTGTCTTTGACTGGATGGAGTTATAACACCTCTTGCCCAGGGCGTAGGGCTCAGTGTAAGTGGCTTGGGGTTGCTCCATGTGGCTTTTCTTCCCTGAAGGCTTTCTGTGACTTTTTAGAGGATAAAAATTAAAAATGGCCACATCCTGATCTCCAGCCCCAGAACTGAAAGGTTACAGCTCCCTCTCTTCAGTAAACCCTCAGGGATAAGCAGTCTTCTCTTTTGTGTGTGCCAAACTCTGCAGACTCCTACAGTACGAGCTGGCACAGATCCTCCTGGGAAAGGTGGAGGGTCATTGCCTTTCTGCTCTTTGTAGGGCTCCTGCTTGGAGAGGGGTCCCTGATGTTGCCTGCACCTGTGCCACCCCTCCTGGGGGAAGCTGGAGGGTCACTGCATTCCTACTCTTTGAAGGGCCCTGCATGAGAATAGAGTGCTGCTGTTATTGGTTTATGGCAAACTGAGCTGAGAGCCCCCTCCCGGCTCCCTGACAGTAACCAGTTTCAGTGCTCGGGAACTCTGCCAGCTCAGGCACCCCCATTTCTGGGGATCCTGAGACCACACTGTTCCACTTAGGATTCTGCCCTGCTTAGCCACCTGAGCACCTTTCAGGCAGGGACATTTCTCCCTGGAACAGACTTCTAAAGCTTCGATTTTGTGCTTCAGGGCTATATTACTTTCTGGTAGCTGGCTTATAGAGGCTCCCTCCCCTTGCTTTTTATCTTCTGATATATCACCTTCAGATTCACTTCTCATCTTCTACCTTTCAAAAAAACGGCCGCTTTTCTATTTGTAAAATTTCAGTGATTCTTTTTTTAGATCTCAGGTTGAATGCGCAGGTGTTCAGAATGATTTGATAGATACTGAGCTCAATTCAAGGGACCAGATGAAACAAGGTCCCCTACTCTTCTGCCATCTTCCCTCCCTTTCCTATGACTTATTTCATTTAGCATAATACCCTTAATTCATCCTTGTGGTCTTAAATGGCAAAATTTCATTCTTTTTAGGGCTGAGTAGTTTTCCTGTGTGCGTGTGTCTATGTGTATAAATATTTATCCATTCATCTATTAGTGTGTGCTTAGGTTTTCTCCATATCCTGGCTTTTGTAAACAATGCTGCAGTTAACCTAGGGGTGCATATAAATTTTGAATTAGTATTTTCTTTAGATAAATATCTAGAAGTGGAATTCTAGATCATATGGTGGTTCTGTTTTTAATATTTGGAGGAAACTCCATACTGTTTCCCTTTGAGGCTGCACCAAGTAACATTCCCACTGGCGGTGCATGAAGGTTCCCTGTTACTTATTCTCACCACACTTGTTATTTCTTGATTTAATTTCTTTTTTATTTTACTGTTACTAAAACTTTAATTCCAGTATAGGTAACAGTGTTATTAGGTTCAGATGTACAATATAGTGATTCAAAAATACTGTATATTACTCAGTGCTCATCAAGATAAGTGTACTTTTCATCCCCTTCACCTATTTCAGCCATCGCTCCACCATCTCCCCTCTGGTAGCTCTGTTTATTCTCTATAGTTAAGAGTCTGTTTTTTAAAATTTGTCTCTCTTACTTTGTTCATTTGTTTTGTTTCTTAAATTCCCCATGTGAGTAAAATCATAAATGGTATTTGTATTTGACTGATTTCACACAACATTATACTCTCTAGATCCATCCATGTTGTTGCAAATGGCAAGATTTCATTCTTTTTTATGGATAATATTCATTGGGGAGATAAACACATAGACACACACACAACTTACCTTCTTGATTCATTCATATATATATATATGTATATATATAGGCACTTTGACTGCTTACATAATCTGGCTATTGTAAATAAATAATGCTGCAGCAAACATAGGGGTGCATATATCTTTTCAGATTAGTGTTTTTGTATCCTTTGGGCCAATATCCAATAGTGGAATTCCCAGATTATATGGTAATTCTCTTTTAACTTTTTGTGGAACTTTCATGCTGTTTTCTACAGTGGATGAACCAGTTTGCATTCCCACCAACAGTGCATGAGGGTTCCCTTTTCTTCATACCCTTGTCACCACTCGTTTCTTGTGTTTTTGATTTTAGTGATTTTGACAGGTGTGAGGTGATAATCTCGTAGATTTGATTTGCATTTCCCTGATGATGAGTGATGTTGAGCATCTTTTCATGTGTCTGCTGGCCATTTGGATGTCTTCTTTGGAGAAATGTTTGTTCATGTCTTCTGACCATTTTTAAATTTTTTTTAAGTTGAATTGTATAAGTTCTTTATATATTTAGGATACTAACCCTTTATCATGTCATTTGCAAATATCTTCTCCCATTTTGTAGTTTGCTTTTTAGTACTTTTGTTTCATTTGCTTCACAGAAGCTTTTTAGTTTGATGTAGTCCCAATAGTTTATTTTTGCTTTCGTTTCCCTTGGTCGAGGAGACCTATCTACAAAGATGTTGCTACAGCTGATGTCAGAGAAATTACTGCATGAGCCTTCTTCTAGGATTTTTATGGTTTCAGGTCTTTACATTTATGTCTTTAATACATTTTGAATTTATTTTTCTGTATGATGTGAGAAAGTGGTCCAGTTTCGTTCTTTTTCATGTAGCTGTCCAGTTTTTCCAACACCATTTGTTAAAAAAGACTGGCTTTTCGCAATGGCCACAATAGCCAAACTGTGGAAAGAACCAAAATGCCCTTCAACAGATGAATGGATAAGGAAGATGTGGTACATCTATACAATGGAATATTATGCCTCCATCAGAAAGGATGAATATCCAACTTTTGTATCAACATGGACAGGACTAGAAGAGATTATGCGGAGTGAAATAAGTCAAGCGGAGAGAGTCAAT
>CM052801.1:56529928-56561418 GCA_028533885.1 Nasua narica | reverse complement strand
CGAAAGATGAGTCACTAGATGAATCCCTTGCTTGAACACCTTCAGGTGAATGAACAAACTTTCTAGCATGGTTTCTTTGCCCCCGTTTAGGTGAGTAAGGGACACACTGAGTTTTAAATAAGCTGCTACCAGAAGAAGAGTTATCACTTTCATTTTCAATTTCCACAGCTGAATTAGATGCCATTATAGAGTTGAGAAAATTTATTCCTGTTCCATATTCTCCCAAGTCCTCCAAATTGTGTTATTCACCACTTATTTGCTTCAGAGTTCTGACAATTCGGTAAACGTCACGTAGTATCTCTCCACAACCTCTGAGAAAGAAAAAGTCAACATAATTATTGATAGGTATGTGTTTATAACCATTTTGTTATTCATTTTATGATTGTTTTTGTAGTTCTCTGTTCCTTTCTTTGCTCTCCTCTGTCATTTCTTTAGTAATATATTTGGATTCCTTTTTATTTTTTTGTATATTACTGGTTTTTGATTTGTGGTTACCATTCTGTTTGTATAGACCATCTTTTACAGATAGCAGTCTATAAGTTGGTGATCCTATGAGGTTATTCAATGTTTACACCTTTACCCCCTAATGTTTTAGGTATATGGTATCATACTTTACATCCTTTTACTTTGTGTTTCTCTTGACTGATTTTTATAGGGATACTTTTATTTCTTTTGTTCTTCCTATTTTTCTTACTCTTGCTTATGGTCTTTCTCTTCCACTCAGAGTCCCCTGTAACATTTCTTGTAGGGCTGGTTTAGCAGTCATGAATTGTCTTAACTTTTGCTTGTCTGAGAAACTCTATCTTTCCTTCTGTTCTGAATGATAGCCTTGCTGGATAGAGTCTTCTTGGCTACAGGTTTTTTTCTTTCAGTTCCTTGAATAATATATCATGCCACTCTTGTAAGGCTTGTCAAGTTTCTGCTGAAGAAAATTAGCTGATAGTCTTAATGGAGTTTCCCTTATGTGCAAGTGTTATCTTTTGCTGCTTTTAAAATTCTCTTTATCACCACTGCTTTTGCCATTTTCATTACTATGTGTCTTGGTATGGGCCTCTTTTGTTGATTTTTTTGAGGGGAACCTTTATGCCTTCTTCATCTTGATTTCCATTTCTTCAGATTCATAAAGTTTTCAGCTATTATTTTTTTCAAATTTTCTATACTTTTTTGTCTCTTTTCTACTCAGATCCCAATAATGCAAATGTTATTAACACTTGATGATGTTACCGAGTTCCAAAATGTGTTTTCATTTTTTATTTTTTGTGTCTCCTGTTCAGTTTGAATACTTTCCAACACTCTGTTCTCCAGGTAGTTGATCTGTTTTTCTGCTTTCTCTATTAACATATAATGTATTATTTCTTTCAAGGGTGTTTTTCTGCTTTTTGTAGTCTGCTGTTTATTCCCTGAGTATATTTTTACTTTTAGTTATTGAGTTCTTCATTTCTCATTGGTTCTTTTTTATGTCTTTGATCATTTTTTAAGATTTATTTATTTATTTTAGAGAGAGGGTGCGTGCTGAGCATGGTGGGAAGGGACAGAGGGAGAGGGAGAATCTCAAGCAGACTCCTCACTGAGCACAGAGCCCGAAGAGGGGCTCGATTTCATGACCCTGCAATCATGATCTGAGCTGAAATCAAGTGTCAGATGCTTGACTGACAGTCACTCAGGCTCCCAATTTTCTATCCCTTTGTTAAGGGTTTCACAGAGGTCCTCCACTCTTCTCATATCTGGTGCATATCTTTATGACCATTATGTTAAATTCTTTATCATGCATTTTACTTGTATCTGTTTCATTTAGCTATCTGCTGTGATTTTGTCCTCTTTGATTTGGGACAGAGTCCTCTGTCTCTTCATTTTGCATAATTCTTTGTGTCTATTTCTGTGTGTTAGGACAGTCAGCTACTTCTCCTTGAAAGTAATGGCCTTATCTAGAAGAGCTTCTGTAGTCCTCTGCAATGTAATGTCCCTTGAGAAAAGACATTAGCCATCTCTGATGGCCCTCTCTGCCTCTTATGGGCAGGGTTTGGTCCCTGTGTTGTTGGGCCCGTCTTGGGCCCCTTTGGGCTTGAGTTGAGTTAGACCATGTGTTTGCCAAAAATCCAGTAGCACCAAACTGCTGGGTAGTTTCCCTGTGTTGTCCCCTGAGAAGCTTTCATTGGTGGTTAGAGCCTGTAGTAAGAGCAGAATTTTGCCCCTAGCTTATGGCTGGGGCTATAGTCGGAGTGTTGCGTGTGCTTATCTTCCCTTCTGCCCAAGGTAGAAGTCACTTTGGAGTGTGCTGAGCCCTATTGGGTCTACCCACACCTTGCCAGACTTGTGGCACTGCTTTGGATGGGCCCTGGTAAGTCTGAGGAGAATACAGGGGTGGGGCTTGCTGTTTGCTTGTTAGGTAATGGATGTTGGCCCTGTGCTTGTTCCTGCAATTGTTCACATATCTAGGCTGGGGCAGGAGAGGGAAATGATACCTTCCAGTTTGTTCCTGGAGAAGTCTCCCAGTGATCCTTGCTTGCCCTGCCAGCATAGGCTCTGAAATTAGTAAAAAATTTTCTCATATACCCCAGGCCTTTTTCAAACTGCTGCTTCTGTACTGTATTTTCACAGGGAGCTGTTTGTTGTGTAGTCTTTTTAAGGGTAGGGATCTAGTTTCTTATAGCCCTCAGTGTTCTCCCAGAACCCAGCCTGCTGATTTTTAAAGTTCCTGGTATGAAACCCTGTTAATTGTAAGAATTTGCAAAATTATGCCCCTCTGGTTTTTCAGTGTTTCAGGGATTCATCTTCCCCATGGGGGTTCCCTTTGCCTGGGGTGTCCTGGTGTGAGAGTCTGTTTCTTTCCCCTTTCTGTGCCCACACCCTCTTTCCTCCCTTGGACAGTCCCTCCAGGTTCCTTTAGTTCCACTTCTCTGCCCTACCTACCCTCTTCAATATGGCCTCTTCTCTGCATTTATCTGAAGAGTGTCCGTTCTGCCCAGTCTTTAGGTCATTTTCTAGATTATTTACACTGATAAATGGGTTTTATCTGTGGGATGAGGTGAGCTTAGGATCTTCTTACTTTGCCATTTTCCCAGGAAGTTCCTCTTGAATTTTTGATTAGCATGAAGTAGTATCTCATAGAGGTTCTGGTTTGGATTTCCCTAATGGTTAGTGATACTCAGCTTCTTTGTACGTGCCTGTTGGCCATCTGTATGTCTTTGGATATGTTTGTTCAGGTATTCTGCCCATTTTTTAGTTAGGTTGCTATTTTTGTGTTGATTTGTATGAGTTCTTTGTATATTTTGGATATTACCCTCTTATTGGATATACTTTTGTAAATGTCTTCTATTTCAGTAGATTACCTTTTTATTTTGTTGATGATTTACCTCACTGCGCATAAGCTTTTTCCTCTAAATTGGATCCATTTGTTTGCTTTTGTTGCTGCTATCACCTTGGGAATCTGATCAAAAAAACATTGTCAAGACGGAAGTCAAAGAAATTACTGTCTACATTTTTTTCTGGTTTTATGCTTTATGGTTTTATATTCAAGTCTGTAATCAACTTTGAGTTAACTTTTGTGTATGGTGTAAAGTAGTGGTCTGGTTTCATTTTTTTTTCATGTAGCTGTCTAGTTTTCCCTGCACCATTTATTGAAGAGACTGTCCTTTCCTCATTATGTGTTCTTGCCTCCTTTATTGTAAGTGAGTTGACCATGTATGCTTTCATTGATTTCTTTCTGGGCTCTGTCTTCTGTTCCATTGATCTGTGTGTCTATTTTTTTGCCAATATGATACTGTTTTGATTGTAGTTTGAAATTAGGGAGAACGATCCCTCCAGCTTTGTTTTTTTTTCCCCCTCAAGTTTGCTTTGGCTATTCAGGATCTTTTGTGGTTCCATACAAATTTTAGGATTGTTCTATTTCTGTGAAAATTACATTTGAATTTTGATAGAGATGTCACTGAATTTGTATATGGCTGTGAGTGTTATGGACATTTAACAATATTAATTCTTCCAGTCTGTGAGCATGTGATATCTTTGTATTTGTGCTTTCATTTTCTTTAATTAGTGTCTTCTGGTTTTCCATTAACAGATTTTTCACCTTCTTGGTTTAATTTATTTCTAGGTATTCTTTTTTTTGGTGATTGTCAATGAGATTTTTTTTTCTTGATTTCTTTCTGATAGTTTGTTGTTAGTGTATAGAAATGCAACATGTGCAAATAGTGACCATTTTCCTTCTTCCTTTCCAATTTGTATGCTTTTTTTTTTTCCTTTCCCATTCCTCTGGCTAGGACTTCAATACTATGTTAAATAGAACAATAGTGAACATCCTTGTCTTGTTCTTGATGTTAAAGGGAAAGCCTTTTAGGTTTTCACCCTTGATTATGATTTCTGCTGTGGGCTTGTCACATAAGGCCTTTGTTGTTTTGAGGTACATTCAGTATATATCCAATTTGTTGGGAGTTTTGTAATCATAAATGGAAGTTGAATTTCTCAAATAATTTTTCTACATCTTTTGAGATGATGACATTTTTAGATTTCATACTGTTAATACTGTGTATCAATTTAATTGATTTATGGATGTTGAACCATCCTTGCATTTCTGGACTAAGGCCCACTTGGTCATGGTATATTAGCATTTTATTTTTTATCTATTTTTTATTTATTTCTTAAAGATGTTATTTCTTTGAGAGAGCGAGTGAGCACGAGCAGGGGAAGAGGCAGAGGGAGAGCAAGAGAGAAGCAGACTCTCCACTGAGCAGGGAGCCCAATGTGGGGCTCGATCCCAGGCCCCTGGGATCATGATCTTAGCTGAAGGCAGATGCTTAACCATGGAGTCACCCAGGTGCCCCAAACATTTTGATGTATTGTTGAATTTGGTTTGCCCGTATTTTGTTGAGGATTTTTGCATCTATGTTCATCAGTACATTGGTCTGCAATTTCTTTTCTTTTTTCTTGTTGTCTTCTCTTCTCTTCTTTTAGTTCCCTTGACTTGTTTTGGTATAAGGGCGATTGTGACCTCATAAAATGAGTTTGGCAGCTTTCCTCCTATTCAATTTATCGGATGAATTTAAGTAGGACAGGTATTAAATCTTCTCTGAATTTTGGTAGGGTTGATCTGTGAAGTCCTCTGCTCTTGGGCTTTTGTTGGGAGTTTTTTGATTCTGATTCAATCTGTATTGGAAATTGGTCTATTCAGATTTTCCATTTCTCTATGATTCAGTTTTGGAAGATTATAAGTTTCTAGGAATTTATCCATTTCTTCTACATTGTCTGATATATTAATTTTTATAGTAGTTTCATATACATAGTGGCGTATGATTTTTCATAGTAGTTTCTTATCCTTTTTATTTCCATGGTATCTAGTTGTAACTTCTCTATCATTCCTGATTTTATTTATCTGAGGCCTCTTTTTTCCTTTGAATCTTGCTAAAAATTTTGTCAGTTTTGTTTATCTTTTTAAAGAAACTTCTCTTAGTTTCATTTATCTTTTCTGTTGGCTTTTTAGTCTCTATTTCATCTATTTTCGCTCTAATCTTTATTTTTTTCTTTCTTCTACTAATTTTGGGCTTTCTTTGTTCTTTTTTTCCTAGTCCCTTTAGTTGCAATGTTAGATTGTTAATTCGAGATTTTTCTTGTTCCTTTAGGTAGCCCTGTCTCTCTGTAATTTTTTTTCTTAGAACAGCTTGCTGCATCCCATAGATTTTGGTATATTCTGTTTCCTTTTTCATTTGTCTCAATGTATTCTTCTTTTATACTTTTTAAAATTTAAATTCAATTTAACATGACTACATGTTAATTTATTAACTAATTATTATTTATAAACTAATAATATAAACTATAAGTTAACTTATAAACTAATTTTATTAGTTTCAGAGGTAGAATTTAGTGATTTATCAGTTGCGTACAACACCGAGTGCTCATTCCATCAAGTGCCTTCCTTAATGTCCATCACCCAGTACCCCATCCCTCCACACACTTCCCCTCCAGCAAACCTCAGTTCATTTCCAGAGTGAAGAATCTGTTATGGTTTGACTCCCCCTGTTTTGCTTATTTTTCCTTCCCTTCCCCTGTGTTCTTCTGTTTGTTTCTTAAATTCCACATTTGAGTGAAATCATATATTTGTCTTTCTCTTACTTATTCCTCCTAGCATAGTACCCACTAGTTCCATCCACATCATTACAAATGGCAACATTTCATTCTTTTTTATGACTGAGTAATATTCCATTGTATATATACACAGTGGAAATTACCTGTTTATCCATTCATCTGTCAATGGACATCTGGGCTCTTTCCATATTTTGGCTATTGTGGACATTGGTGCTATAAGTATTGGGGTGCGTGTGCCCCTTTGAATCACAATGTTTGTATTCTTTGAATAAATATATAATAGTGCAGTTTCTGGGTTATAGGGTAGCTCTAGTTTTTTGAGGAACCTCCATACTGTCTTACAGAGTAGCTGTACCAACTTGCATTCCCATGAACAGTGTAAGAGGTTTCTCCTTTCTGCACAGCATCTGTTGTTTCCTGAGTTGTTATTTTAGCCATTTTTACTGGTATGGGTGGTATCTCATTGTGGTTTTGATTTGTATTTCCCTGATGCTGAGTGATGTTGAGCATTTTTTCATGTGTCTGTTGACCATTTGTATGTCTTCTTTGGAGAATGTTCATGTCTTCTGCCCATTTCTTGACTGGATTATTTGCTTTTTGGGTATTGAGTTTGAGAAGTTGTTTTTAAATCTTGAATATTAGACCTTTATCTGTAATATCATTTGCAAATATCTTCTTCCATTCTGTAGGTTGCCTTTTAGTTTTGTTGACTGTTTCCTTTGCCATGCAAAAGCTTTTTATCTTGATGAAGTCATAGTAGTTCATTTTTACTATTGTTTCCCTTGCCTTTCAAGACCTTTTGAGCAAGAAGTTACTGCAGTTGAGATGAAACAGGTTGACACCTATGTTCTACTCTAGGATTTTGATGGTTTCCTGTCTCATATTTAGCTCTTGAATCCATTTTGTGTTTGTTTTTGTGTCTGGTGTAAGAAAGTGGTCCAGTTTCTTTCTTCTGCACCTGGCTGTCCAGTTTTCCCAACAGCATTTTTTGAAGAGACTGTCTTTTTTCCATTGAGTATTCTTTCCTGATTTGTTGAGTATCAGTTGATGATAGAGTTGAGGATGCATTCTGGGTTCTCCAGTCTGTTCCATTGATCCGTGTGTCTGTTTTTGTACCAGTGCCATACTTTCTTGAGGATTACAGCTTTGTAACACTGCTTGAAATCCAGAATTGTGATGCCACCGGCTTTGGTTTTCTTTTTCAACATTCCTTTGGCTATTCGGGGTCTTTTCTGGTTCCATACAAATTTTAGGGTTGTTCCAGCTCTGTGAAAGATGTTGATGGTATTTTGATAGGAATTGCATTGAATGTGTAGATTGCTTTGGGTCACAGAGACATTTTAACAATATTTGTTCTTCCTGTCCATGAGCATGGAATGTTTTTCCATTTCTTTGTGTCGTCCTCAATATCTTTCATAAGCGTTCTGTAGTTTTTAGAGTACATACATAGCCTTTACCTCTTTGGTTAGGTGTATTCCTAGGTATGTTAAAGTTTTTGGTGTAGTTGTAAATGGGATTAATTCCTTGATTTCTCTTTCTTCTACCTCAGTGTATTCCTTTTTAAGGATCTTATTTTTTTTTGTAAGGATCTTATTTTTTTTTTTTTAAGTAATCTGTACACCCAACATGGGGTTTGAACCCACAGCCTTGTGATCAATAGTTGCATGCTCCACCAACTGAGCCAGCCAGGTGCCCCATGTCTCATTGTATTTAACTTCCTCATTGACCCATATGTTGTTCAGTAGTATGTTGTTTAACCTCCACATGTTTGTGATTTTTTCAATGTTTCTTCTTGTAATTGAATTCTAGTTTCATATCATTGTGGCTGGAAAAGATGTTTGATACAATTTCAGACTTCTTAAATTTATTGAGACTTGTTTTGTGGCTTAACATGTGATCTGTTTTGGAGAACATTCCGCATGCATTTGAGCAGAATGTGTATTCTGCTTTAGGAGTGAATGAATGTTCTGTATATGTCACTTAAGTCCACCTGGTCTAATGTGTCAGTAAAGGCCAGTGTTTCCTTATTGATTTTCCTGTGTGGATGATCTATCCATTGATGTATGTGGGGTGTTAGTCCCTCACTAGTATTGTTGCCATTTTTTCCTTTAGGTCTGCTAATATTTGCTTAGATATTTTGGCGCTCCTCTGTTGGGTACATATGTAGTTATAAGTGTTATATCTTCTTGCTAGATTGACACCTTTATCATTATGTAGTGTCCCTCTTGGTCTTTTATTACATTCTTTGTTTTAGTCTTTTATGTGTGATATAAGTACAGCTGTCGCAGCTTTTTGTTTCCATTTGCATGGAATATACTTTATCATTTTACTTCCAGTCTTTGCCCTACAAGAAGTGAGTTTCTTGTAGGCAGCATATAGATGGTCTTGTGTTTTGTTGTTTTTTTAAAAAGATTTTATTTATTTATTTGAAACAACAGAGCATGAGGGGGCAGAGGGAGTGGAAGAAGCAGACTCCTTGCTGAGCAAGGAGCCAGATTCAGGGCTCAATTCCAGGACCCTGAGGTTGTGACCTGAGCCGAAGGCAGATATTTAACTGATTGAGCCACCCAGGTGCCCCTAGACGGTCTTATGTTTTTATCCATTCAGCCTCTCTATGTCTTTTGTTAGGAGAATTTAGTCCATTTGTCTTTAAAGTAATTATTGATTAGTAAGTACTTATTGCTTACTAGTATGTACATATTGAGAAGCACTGGACTTGTGAGACCCTTTTCTATTGTGTGTCCCAGCACCAGGGTAGGGTTTTGGCAAGATTGTGTCTCTGCCTCTCCTACCATCTGGTTATGGTTTTTTTATTCTTTGTTGTGGAGAAGAGCTCATCTAGTTTTCAAATATATTTCAGAGGGAAATCATCCATATGTAGTTGTAGGTTTGATGTGTCTGTGGGAAGAGGTGAATTGAGGTTCCACCTATTTTACCATCTTGCAGAAGTACTCTACCTTCTATTATTTAGATAAAGAAAGAAAACAATGCTCCCCTGTAGGAATGAGAAAATCTATATGAAATATTAAAGAATCAAGTGTTGTCCTAGTTTTCTCCTTTCCATTTTCTCCCACTTTAAAGAGATACCATGATATCTGTGACACTACTTTATGAGTGAAAGTAATTTTAATTTGCTTAACTTAATCTAGCATTCAACATGTTTGCTATTAGAGATGGTGTGATATAATAATAATAGCTCCCATTTAATGGAATATTTGTTCAGTACTGTGTTAGGTAGTTTGCAAATACTAAGTTATGTAATTCTTACTACATTTTGGGGTGCCTGGTGGCTCAGTGGGTTAAAGCCTCTGCCTTCGGTTCAGGTCATGATCTCAGGGTCCTGGGATTGAGCCCTGCATTCGGCTCTCTGCTCAACAGGCAGCCTGCTTCTCCCTCTCCCTCTGCCTGCCTCTCTGCCTACTTGTGATCTCTCTCTCTCTGTCAAATAAATAAAATATTAAAAAAAATCCTTACTACATTTCTCTAAAATTTCTCTAAAATATACTTCACTAAAAGAAGTATAATATTTCCTCTTTTGCAGATGAGGAAACAAATTAAGAGAATTGAAATAACTTGTCCAATGTCATGTGTCTATTAAGGGAAGAACCAGGATTTAAACCCAGGTCTTTAATTTAAAATTTAAAAGAGAAATTTTAATTTCTCTAATTTCTTTTTTTTTTAATTTAATCTTATTTTTTCAGTGTTCCAAGATTGATTGTTCATGCACCACACCCAGTGCTCCATGCAATATGTGCCTTCCTCAATGCACACCACCAGGCTCACCCAATCCCCCACCGCCCTCCCCTCCAAAACCCTGTTTCTCAGAGTCCACAGTCTCTAATGCTTCATCTCCCCCCCCCCCGATTTCCCCCAATTCACCCTTCCTTTCCTTCTCCCAATGTCCTCCATGTTTTTCCTTATGATCCACATGTAAGTGAAACCATAGGATAATTGACTCTCTCTGCTTGACTTATTTTAGTCAGCATAATCTCTTCCAGTCCTGTCCATGTTGATACAAAACTTGGGTGTTCATCCTTTCTGATGGAGGCATAATATTCCATTTATATATGGACCATATTTTTATCCATTCGTCTGTTGAAGGGCATCTTGGCTCTTTCCACAGTTTGGCGATTGTGGCCATTGCTGCTATGACCATTGGGGTACATATGGCCCTTCTTTTCACTGCATCTGTATCTTTGGAGTAAATACCCAGTAGTGCAATTGCAGGATCATAGGGTAACTTTATTTTTAATTTCTTGAGGAATCTCCACACTGTTTTCCAAAGTGGCTGCACCGACTTGCATTCCCACCAACAGTGGAAGAGGGTTCCCCTTTCTCCACATCCTAACACTTGTTTACTGTGTTGTTGATTTTTGCCATTCTAACTGTTGTAAGGTGGTATCCCAATGTGGTTTTGATTTGAATTTCCCTGATGGCTAATGATGATGAACATTTTTTCATGTGTCTGCTAGCCATTTGTATGTCTTTGTTGGAGAAGTGTCTGTTCATGTCTTCTGCCCATTTTTTGATGTGATTATCTGTTTTGTTTTGTTTTGTTTTTTGATTATCTGTTTTTGATATGATTATGTTTTGTGAGTGTTGAGTTTGAGGAGTTCTTTATAGATCTTAGATATCAGATCTTTGTCTGTAGTGTCATTAGCAAATATCTTCTCCCATTCTGTGGGTTGCCTATTTGTTTTGTTGTCTGTTTCCTTTGCTGTGGAGAAGGTTTTTATCTTTTTTTTTTTGAAGCTTTTTATCTTGATGAAGTCCCAAAAGTTCATTTTCGCTTTTGTTTCCTTTGCCTTTGGAGTTCCTGTGGAAGTTCCTATGGAAACCCAGGTCCTTTTGACAACAAAGCCTGTGATCTTCCTCCAAGATAAGCTGTAGTGTTGGAAAACAGCTTATCTGTTTGGACACAAATTTGGCCACAAATTGACACAAATACTAGACTTGATGGCCAAGAGACTTGATTCAAATTGTGACTCTGTCAGTGATAGTTACATGATTTAAGTTGTTTTTCTCAAGTCTAAAATGTGGCTAGTGTATGACTTACCTTGAAGAGTTACTGCAAGAGCCCAGTAGGATACATGGGGGTGGAGGTTTAGTAAAGGAGAATTTGTATAGGGAGTAAATCAATATATTCCCTAGTCTGTTTAGTTATTTGTCAACCATGAAAGTAGGAATATGTCATGATTTTTTATAGTATTCCAATCAAATTGAAATGGAATAAATTCTCTTAATGTGCGTGGTATATTTATATTCTTTGATAGCTGGCAAGTCAATAGTGCTAGACATACCACACTGTTATTTTTCTACTTTTATCATATACAGAAAGGTATTTGCACACATTAAAGCTGAGAAATGCAAAAAAAAAAAAAATTGGTTGTATTTTAGGTCCTGGAAATGAATAGTCCTTCCAGCTCTGGGATTAGAGTAGATGTCATCATGAAATTATTTTCCCATTTTCATTATCTAGATGAATTGGAGAAGCCTAACAAAAATTAGACTTCCTTCTGTTTAATGTATGTAAACAGGTTCCATTGCCTTTATTTATAGTAAGTTAGATTCTGGGATTTGTATTATATGCTTATGTTTATAATTTTAAATATTATAATCTTGTAGATCATAGAAGATAGTCTTTATAGTGGAAAGAGCTTAGACTTTGGGGCCCGATATGCCCTGGCTTAAATCCAGGCCATTTCCTAGCTGAGTGAGTTAAATAAACAAGATACTTAACTTCTTGGTTTTTTTTTTTTCTTCCTAATTGTAAAATGGGGATACTTTTAGCACCAATCTCTCAGGATTCTTGTGAACATTAAGTGATGCTGAATGGAAAATGGTCAGCGCTATAATACATACTGTCCTATTTTTCTCCTTCTCATTAATGTGTATTAAGGCAGCATTTCTCAAAATATGTTTTGTTGAAACTCACTCCCTTCAAATGCTTTTTTAAAAAAAATGTTCATTGGTCAACTAAATTTTTTCCTCTTGGTGAGAACAGACATGAACACTAAGAATTTAATAAAAAGGCTCTAATTAGTAGGTTTAATACTCAGTCTTCTCATACAGCTCATAACGGTGCTGAGCTCTGTCATAAAACATTTTTTTTTTTGTGGTTTAACTTAGCATTTTCCAAATTTATTTTGTCATTGTACCTTTTTTTTCTTGGAACACCTATTGATAGTCCATGTTATTAATGGGATGCATTTGGGAAAAGGTGAATTTAGTAATCAGGTCTAGGTGCCATTTTTTTTTAATTTGAGTATAGTTGAAACACTAAATTAGTTTCAGGTATACAGTTTGGTGATTTTTGACAATTTTATATATTATGCTGTGTTTACCACAAGTATTTGAAGTGTTTGGCTTCATTGAACCACAGGTACACTATAATATCCTATGGACTAAATAATGCTAGCCAGCTTAGAATTTGGTATTATGTTCCAATGGATAGGATTAGGGTTTAGGAGAACTGAGTTTTACCTGCAGTTCTACCAGTTGTAGTTGTGTGGCTCTGAGCTAGTGACTTAATTTCTACACAGACCGTCTCAGTGTCTTCATCTGTAAAATAATACCGTACCTGCTTCACAAGATTGCTGGAAAAATCTGTGAGAAAATAGTTGTGAAAACAGTTTTAAAATCAAAAAGTTAAAAATGCAGTCAGTGGAAGGGATGGAATTACTACTATATAAGGAAATGGAATTAGAAGCAGTGAATATAGAATAGGGGAGGCCTAGAGGTTGATCTGTGCTGCTTCCCTTTTTAACTCCCCTGTTCTTTAATAATTAAAACAATCCCTAGATCTGTGTGCCTGAATGTTTTTAGCTCTGTCTTTTGTCAATGTTCTTGTCCTTGCTTACAGAAGCCATTTCCCAGTAAGGATGTAGTTTAGCAATCATGTAACTATCTATGGGTGTTGCTGGATATTCAACACTGAATGATAATTATGACACACATGGAAAAGAAGATTGTTAGGGTTTAATAAATAGGCTCTAATTAATAGGTTTACTACTCAGCCTTCTCATGTAGCTCAACTTTATGTCTACTCATAATGTATTTCTTTTTGTTAGTTGACATGAGGCAAAATAACGTTGCTTTAATATTAAATAGTATATAAAGGATAAGTAATCTCTTGTTTTTGTTTTAAAACTACCTTTTTTCTGTTTTATTGGTTGGCGTTAATGGAAAAAATTGTATAACCATTTCCTTTCTGTGTCTGGAAAAACTTAGGCAGTCTTCTAGGTAAGCTTTGTAAAACTTTAGAAAGATTAAAATCACGTTTTCTACAGTTTTAAGGTCAACATTTCACACAGTGGAGAGCTGTACCTTAGTATTGTGATTATTGGGCTTTTTTATCTTTGAAAATAAAAATGTCCATTTGTGGTTTTTACTATTTTTGCTGAAAATTTTAGGTCACTTAACTGTCATGAAACTTTAGAGGACTTTAGACATTATTTTTATTTTTTTTAGATTTGTTTATTTATCTGAGAGAGAACACACATGTCTGAACGGTGGGGAGGGGCAGAAGTGGGGAGGGAGACAAGTAGACTTTCCCACCAAGCACAGAGCCAGATTTGGGACTCTATCCCAGGTAGATCATGATCTGAGCCAGAATCAAGAGCTGCCCACGTAACCAACTGAGCCACCTAGGCATCCTAGACATTAGTTTTAAATTTGCTGTTTAAATACAATGAATAGTCTTTTTCTAGTTCCACAAAGAGACTCTAGTTTTAAGGAAGTCTTTTTACCATATAAAATAGCATTCCCTGGCATTAGAGATACACATCATCCTTCATCATAAACTACTTTTTCCTTTATTTGATGTACAGAGGCAGTTGTGACACAAAATTGGCAGAAAATGTTCCATTCCCCCTTTTTCTCACTTTTTTTTTTCTGTCAAGAAGTTCTCACTTTCTCCTTAAAATAAATTGTATCTTTGGGGTTTTAAAAATAGAACCAGTAACCTAGCTTTGTTATTCCCTGCAAAAACACTTTTAAAGAGAGTAGAAATAATATTTTATAAATTGATTTTGAATGTCATAATTCTGAAGCTGTATTTTTAAAGATAAAATTTAAGAAAATATTTGGTGGACTTTAATTTTTACTATTTCATTGCAATAGTATTCCTATGGAGCATTTTAGAATGTTACATTGATTTTTTTCATTTTCTTCTTGCCATAATTGATTTTGATGGCTGAAGTCTTTTGCTTTCTTTTTAAGGGATATTACAAACCATACTTAAGACTATACAAATACCAAAATGAGCTTAGTAAAAATCTGTGTTGGTTTTATAGTGACTTTATTAATAATTGTTACCCTCTTTTGTCAGAAAGACCACAGTAATGAAAACCATGTTTCACCTTTTATATACATTGGATGAGATCACCAGCTGCTAAAGTTAAGAGCATATCAATAGGAAAAGTTGAAAATGTGAGCTGCATGGAAAAATATTAGAACCAGTTGGCTCACAAAAAACATGACCAAGTATAGGGGAAAAAAAGATTTTGAGCATGACCTGACCTTAGGTCATTTAATAATGGAAAGAAACAGCAAAATTGCTTTCATTTAGACTATTTTTAGGCTTTGATAATAGCAGAAAATACTATGAAAATTGGCACATCTTGGTCCATGTTTGAAAACTCAGGTTACTTTTTTTTTCTACAGTTTATTATAATTTTCAGACAGAAAAGTTTAAAAAAATTGTACTATAAGTATGTATCACCACCTAGATTCTACTATTAACATTTCGCTGTATTTGCTTTATTAAATAACTGTGCATGTATTCATTTTTTCTTTCCATTTATTATTCCATCTTTTGTATATTTCAAAGTAAGTTGTACCCAATCAAGTACCTTCAATCTGGAACACTTGAGCATGCATATTATTAAGTTCAATATTTATGGTTCTTTTTTTTTTTATGGTTCTTTTTTTAAGATAAAATTACATGCAGTGAAATACCCAGATCTTAAGTGTGCCATTTAATAAGTTTTGGGAAATGCATACACTTGTGTATCTAAGAATCTTATTGAGATAAAATAATGTATTTGCTCTAGAAAGTTCTCTCATGCCCCATCCAAGTCTCTCATGTCCCATCCAAGTCAAGTCCTGCCCGTAAGGAGTAATCCCACCCAGTCACTCTTGGGATGTTTTTTATTATTATAATTAACTTAACTTGTTCTAGAATGTCATATAGATGGAATCATTCAGAATGTACTCTTTTTGGGTAAAAGCTTCTTTCACTTAACTTTGAGATTCATCTGTGTTGTTACCAGTATTCATTTTCATTGGTGAATAGTATCAATCCTATAGATATACCTTAGATTATTTATCCATTCACCTATTGATGGATATTTGAATTCTGATCAGTTTGAATTATAAAGTAATAAAGCTACTATGAAAAAGCTTGTACAAGTATTTTGTGAACATATACTTTCCTGGTGTGTAAATACCTAGGAATGGATTTACTGGATCCTAGGGTAGATATGTATTTTTTTCCCCCAAGTACGTTTATTTTATTTTTTCAGTGTTACAAGATTAATTGTTCATGCACCACACCCAGTGCTCCATGCAATACATATTTAGTTTTTTTCTGAAACTGCCAGACAGTTTTCCAAAGTATTTGTACCATTTTACACTCCCACCAAAATGTATGAGCATTCTGGCCATCCACACCAGCACCTGGTATTGTCAGCCTTTTAATTTTAACTGTTCTGGTGGATGTGTAGTGGTATTTCATTATGTTCATTTTTAATGCTTATTTTAATGTGTACTTATCTCCCATCCATGTTCTAACCTCGCCCAACACTGGTTAGCTTCCGGGATCGGATCACAGAGACTGGGCATGTTCACGGTCGTATGGCTGTAGACTAATGTGTACTTATCTAATGACTAATGATTTTGGGCACCTTTTTATGTGCTCATTAACCACATCTACCTTCTTTTGTGAAATGTCTATTCAAGCCCTTTGCCCCCTTTAAAATTTGAGTATTTGTCATATTTTTAAGTTGAAAAAGATCCTTATATATTTCCTGGATACCAGTCTTTTGTCAGATATGTTTTATGACTATTTTCTTCTAGTTTGTAGCTAGGCCATTCATTTTTATGATGTATTTAGTGTAGAACTTTTTCATTTTGATGAATTTCACTTTATTAGTAGTTTTATTGCTTTCTGTGTATTATCTAAGGAACTTTTGTCTACCCTCGTGTCAGATTTCTAATGTATATTTATTACTTACAAATTGATGTATCCAGTAAATTTACTTTGATCTTAAAACTTTTACCCAAAAGTCAGAGCTTCTTACTTATAAGATGACTTAAAAGAAATCTAAATATCTTAACAAAAAAATATAAAGACAGTTGTTTTATTTTTTTAACACCCTGGATGTTTTTTAGTTTTGTTTAGTGTTGTATTTAGAGAATGGGAAGGGATGGCGGAAGTGTATATATTCTCAAGCAAGGGAGAAGAGGGTATAAATTTCTATGGGAAAGACCACTAGTTCTAACACTCCTCTCTCTTCACTCCTCCCTTTTCTCTTTACTGGCTGTTGCCCACCTTCTCCTTCCACTGTTTTCTCTGACCCAAGGGATCATACCTTCCACATCTCCCGATCCCAACATGTTAGCAAGAGTGGCCATCTAGAATTATTAATATAGCTGAAATTCTATCTAAATTTTAAAGCCCATTAGAGATTCTGAGTGGTGTATGAATTTGCATCATCTCTGAGAGAACTATCAGATTATAAGTAAAGCAGTGATCTGTATTAATAGACCTATTTTCACATATACTCAATTTAACCATTTTCTCTATTAGAGCAAAAACAGTGATTATTGGTAAAATACTTGAGCTTAAATTCTGACTGTTCTGCAGGCCTGTCAACATTTGTTCTCCTTCTGTTTGAGGAGAAATATATCAGAATATTGAGAGGATCTCCAGTAGCTTTATGGATGAGTTATTTTGGATATTATATTAAAGGTTTTAGTTTTCATCTCATTTTATTTTTATTTTTTATTTTTTTAAGATTTTATTTATTTATTTGACAGAGAGAAAGAGATCACAAGTAGGCAGAAAGGCAGGCAGAGAGAGAGGGGAAAGCAGGCTGCCAGCTGAGCAGAGAGCCTGATATGGGGCTCCATCCCAGGACCCTGAGACCATCACCCGAGCTGAAGGCAGAGGCTTATAACCCACTGAGCCACCCAGGCGCCCCATTCATCTCATTTTAAAAAGAGTTTTTATAGATTTTTATTTCATTAGAGAAAAATACAGAGAAGCAAAAATAAAAACAAAAACAAACAAAACAAAGAATCTGTCCCACCCCAGAACCAGAGTGAGTGTTGTAGGTGGAACTGAGTGTACTTTGGGGCTCATCATACAAAGAATCAATAAACGTGAAGAGTTTTGCAAGAACTGGGAAGCCCCGATACAGATATGTAGTACAGAATTAGAGAATTCTGTTTGCCACAAATCTTCTACTTAAGGAAGTTAATCAGAACTCTAATGTCTGCAGGGTTTACCTAATCCCAATTAGGAGACCTCTGAGTTCTCTAAAACAGAATGATGATCTTCATGGGATTATAGAATGGAGAATAATAGTTCACCCCGTTATTAGTGGGGCTTTGTTCTTGCTTTACTTACCACAAAAGTGAATAACTGTGTCCCAGGATCTACTTTTATTTTTGGCCCTAAAGGCTAAGAGTAACACAGGGCCACTAGCTCTAGAGTAGCTGTTTGTGTGTGTGGGTGTGTATGTTGGCATGGGTTATGGGTTTGGTGATGGTGGGGACAGTGGATAATTAGTTTTTTATAGAAAACTTAGTGGTTTTTTTTCATTGGCTTTCCTTGAGATCTACCAAGGTTTTCTCCCCAGCCATTTTTTTTTAAACTCAGGAGTCAGATTTTGTTTATTATATTCCCTGCTCAATGCCCATTTCAAGCTGTTCACAATCACATGGTCAGTGGCATTTGATCAGTGGAGAAAGCTCTAAGGAGGCCAAAGAGATTTTTTTAACTCCTTATACAATGGAAAGTTACCTTTGGGATCGGAGAGGCCAACTTTTATTTCATCCTAGTATTTCCAGCATCCCAATTATGTTTTGAACTCTGAGGTGACAATATTGAAATGATTTGAAGGATACAAGGTGGTTTGCTGATGGAGATCAGTGACTTAGTTTTTATACCCTTTTCTTTACTCTTATTTTTTTATTGTTACAGAAGAAGCTACTATGGAGGGAACTGGGCCAGTTTTAGCTTTTCAGGAATACTGTCCTGGCTAAAGGAATACCAGGTAACCTCTTAGTTGATTTTTAATCTACTAGGTTGTATTTTGTAATGTAATAACCTTACATTGTAATAACCCTACATTGAAGAAAACACTAAGCTTCTGTAATATAGGATTGATGCCTCATTTTTATTTATTTAACAGAAATGATGCAGTCATCTTTTTAATGTTCTTCCAATGCTTTCAAAATATAGAAAATTGCTTTTTAAATATATGTGCATGTGTTGGCTGAAGAGTATATCATATATACTTAATACCATTTTCACGTTACATTCCCAAATATAAGGCAAGATTTTTTTTCTCCCAAATAGTCTTTCAGAAAAAAAATTTCGGTCCTTATAAAATCTCACATATTAAAAAAAAAAAAATCTCACATATTACTAATTGCTCTTTCAGTAGTATGTTTTGAGAAAAAAACCCAACTATTCAGGGGAAAATACATTAATTTGAAATGGTCTGAGTCATTGGTAGTTTTGCATATTTATAGAAGTTACCTGACAGAATCAGTGAAAACAAAAAGCAAGGAAAAATTTAATATAAATTTAGTAACTTTTTTTTAAGTTAGGATCTCCCTACTACAACTATTGGATATCATTGTAAAGAAGTTTTTTAGAGGGCATGTACAGCATAGTAATATGGGAAGTTGGTTATGTCATGGATTTTACTGATTTTTATGACAGATTAAAAAAAATTGTCCTAATTTTATGTGAATGGTACATGTGGCTTAAATTGAACTTCCTATTGAAAGCATCATATATGGAATAAAAAATTGCTGTATCTCAAAAGAGTTTAGACAGTTGGGAAAGGAGTATGATATATTCTAGAAAATTGTGTTCAGTTAGCTAAAAATAATATAATTAAGACTTACTAAACATTTACTGTGTGCCAAGCACCACAATAAGCATTGTAGTTGTACTGATTAGTTTATGGCAGGTGACTTAAAAAGTGCTTCTAGTGATGACAAAGACATTGATGTTGAAGATGCAGTGAAGGTTCAGTTTGAATAATACTGTTGCATGAAATGAGAGTGTGGAAAAACAAGCAATATTTGGAAAATAATACTGCATGTAATACAAACTGTATAAATCAAGAAAGTAAATGTTGCTAGTAGTCATTTAACTATTTTATGTATGTGCCTTAAATATTTATCTATTTGTGTTGATCGGAAACCCTATTTTGAACCTTATTCTTAGGAAGTATGTGTAAGGGTTATCTTATTTAGTATATTTAGCATTTCCATGAGAAAATTTAGTCTAGATGCTAAGAACAAAGGCAACAAAATACCTTGGTTGTCTGAATGGTGAACTTCTGGTGAGTGAAGGGAATTTTATAAAATAAATTTTGATAATAGGTTAGATTTATTAAAATAAAAATATTTTTGCAGACATTTCTTTTAGTGCTTTTTTTTTAAGGATTTTATTTATATATTTGACAGAGAGAAAGAGATCACAAGTAGGCAGAGAGGCAGGCAGAGAGATAGGAGGAAGCAGTATCTCCACTGAGCAGAGAGCCCGATTTGGGGCTGGATCCCAGGACCCTGAGATCGTTACCTGAGCCGAAGGCAGAGGCTTTAAGCCACTGAGCCACCCAGGCACCCCTTATTTTAGTGCTTCTATTCCAGCATCCTCCTTTACTATATCCTTTCCCCTACGCTCTTTGTCTGCTGATCCACAGTCTTTTCTTCAGGTTGGTAACCCCATGTCTACACATTCAGAGTTCTGTATTTCACCTCTTCTCCTACCTATATTGGGATGTTTAACATAATCTAACAATTACACTTAATAAGAAGAGATGTCTGCCCTACTTTGCTACAGTTTAAAATGTTAAATGCAGGAGAAAAAGGCCTTTTTAAAGATTTATTTAAGAGAGAGAGAGTGCATGAGCTGGGGGAGGGGCAGAGGGAGAGAGAAGGGGGAAGAAGATTCCGTGCTGAGCACAGAGCCTGACCTGGAGCTTCATCTTAGGACCCTGAGATCATGACCTGAGCCACAACCAAGAGTTCGGTGCTTAACCGACTGAGGCACCCAGGGGTCCTGAGAAAAGCCTTTTAAAATAATTATTGTCCTATTTTATGAAATCTGTAAGTTTAGAAATTTCTTGAGGTGAATTTACTTAAAACAAAGAATATTATAGTTATATTTCACTACCAGTTCTTTTTGTTTCACTACTAGTTTTTTGAGAATATATATTAAAAAATTTTTTTTCTCTGAGAATTGTGTACTGAATAGTTTAAAATTTTAAACAGATTAAAAATTGATCCTTAACATTTGGAAAAGGCATATCTTGACATTTCCAAAACTCCCCTGTATTCAAATATTGCTATATGTATATATATCTTCATAAAATGTAATTAGCAATTATTAAAATTTCTGAAGGGCCACTTTCAACCATTATAAATTTATATACATTATTGTTTTTATTGTCTGTCTGAATATAGAATACTTAGAGGTTGATTATTATATAATCCTTAGTTATAGTGGGCTGAATACTTTTCAAAAATACTTTTACATATAATCAAAATTTCACATGGCTAGTGACTAACCTTCAAAGACCTAAAAGTAAGTAGAAGGAAGTAATTGTGAGCCTACTTTTGGACAACAAAATGCAAAAACTTTATTAATAACAAGTAATATGTATATCAGACACACTTGATTTTAAGCAGATACAGGGTTAGTTGTCCTAGTTCTTAAATAATGTCAAAACAGACACATCCAAAGACTACATCAAGATGTTAGATATCCTGGGGCGCCTGGGTGACTCAGTGGGTTAAAGCCTCTGCCTGCGGCTCAGGTCAGGATCTCAGGGTCCTGGGATCGAGCCCCGCTTTGGGCTCTCTGCTCAGCAGGGAGCCTGCTTCCTCCTCTCTCTCTGCCTGCCTCTCTGCCTACCTGTGATCTCTCTCTCTCTGTCAAATAAATAAATAAAATATTAAAAAAAAGGTGTTAGATATCCTGATAGAAAGCTATAAACCAGAGCTAGCATTTGATAGGATAGGTTTTTACACAAATTTCTTCTCTTTCCTTTGAAGATGGCACACTATGCTAGAGTCACTTCAGAATTTTGATGGGATCAAAGGCAAAGCATTAATTGAGAAGGGTATACATTTTCACAAAAAAATAGAGGTTCAGATTGTGCACTTTAATGAAAATTTCTCATTTGTACTTTGTTTAGGAAAACAGTGACATTGTGAATGAAAGCCCAGCATGGCAAGAGCAGATTCTTGAAAATGAAGAAGCCATTGCTCTTAGCAGGAAGGACAAAACCATTCAACATGTGGAAGTGTTTTGTTATGCCAGGTATGAAAAGTATTTATTTAGGATACACTGAGTTAATGCCTTCTTATTCACATCTATTCAAAAGAAGCCAACATATGACATTGGTTGCCAAAAGTCAATTGATAAGATGGTTTGTCTTTTTTAAAATATAACTTTCATTTTTCTCTGCTTAGATGATAATAGTGATAATAACATGCTACAGTAATGACTTGATTCCTACAACCATCCTGTGCTAGGATAGAGCAGACTGTACTAGTTACAGTTTTTACAGAATCCTCAGTGTAGAGATTAATTTGTTGAAAGTGACATGGCTTGAAAAATGTCAAGACTACATGTAGCCTAGATAGTGGTGGAGCCCAAGATCAAAATCCAGGATTATTTAATTCTACTCCAGTGTTCTTCTAACTCTTCTTAGATAATATTCAGTGTAGCAAAATGGAAAATTGTAATTTTGAGATAAAAAAAATTGGTCATAACCTTTGGGGACATATTTTCAAAAATCAGGAGAGAATATTGGGAAGTAATATTTTAAGTGTCTCTAAGTGAGAAAATTTATTTTTTTTTAAGTTTTTATTTTCTAGTTAACATACACTATTATATTAGTTTTAGGTGTACAATATAGTGATTCAGCAATTCTATGCATAGGTCACCAGGTGTTCATCACAAGTGTACTCCTTAATTGCTATGACCTATTTTACCCATCCCTCAACCCACCTCTCCTGTGGTAATAATCAGTTTGTTCTTTATAGTTAAGATACTGTTTCTTGGTTTGCCTCTCTATTTTTTTCCCTTTGCTCATTTGTTTCTTAAATTCCACATAAGAGTGAAATTATATGATATTTGTCTTTCTCTCACTGACATAATCTTAGTTAGCATTTTACCCTTTAGCTCCATCCATGTCATTGAAGATGGCAAGATTTCATTCTTTCTTATAGCTGAATAATATTCCTTGTATATATATATATATATATATATATATATATATATATATGTATATACTCCACATCTTTAGCTATTCATCAGTTTATGGACACCTGGCCTGCTTCCATATATTGACTATTATAAATAATGCCACTCTAAACATAGGGGTGTATGGCCCTTTGAATTATTGTTTTTGTATTCTTTGGGTAAACAACCTGTAGTGTGATTGCTGGATCCTAGGGTAGTTCTGTTTTTAACTTTTAGGGGAAGTGCCATACTGTTTTCCACAGTGACTGCACCAGTTTGCATTCCCGTCAACACAGCAACAGAGTTCCTTTTTCTCTATATCCTCACTAACACCTGTTGTTTCTTGTGTTGTTGATTTTAGACATTCTGACAAATGTGAGGTGATATCTCATTGTAGTTTTGATTTGCATTTCCCTGATGGTAAGTGATAATGACCATCTTCTCATGTGTCTGTTGGCCATGTAGATGTATTCTTTGGAGAAATGTCTATTCATGTCTTCTACCCATTTTTTAATTGGATTATTTTTTGAGGGGGTGTGGAGTTTTATAACTTCTTTATATACTTGGGTTACTAACCCTTTATCATATATATCATTTGCAAATATCTTTTCCCATTCTGTAGGTTACCTTTTAAGTTTTGTTGATTGCTTCCTTCACTGTGTAGAAACTTCATTTTGATGTAGTCCCGATAGTTTCTTTTTCTTTTTGTTGACTTGCCTCGGGGAACCTATCTAGAAAAAAGTTGCTGTGGCAGATGTCAGAGAAGTTACTGCCTGTGGTTTCTTCTAGGATTTTTAAGTTTAGGTCTCACATTTAGGTCTTTAGTCCATTTTGAGTTTCTTTTTATGTAGTAATAAAGTGGTTCAGTTTCATTCTTCTGCATGTTGATGTTTAGTTTTCCCAACACCATTTGTTGGAGAGACTTTTCTCCATTGGCTGTTCTTTCCTGCTTTGTTGGGGATTAATTCACCATATAGTTGTGGGCCCATTTCTCAGTTTTCTGTTCTGTTCTTTTGAATTATGTATTTGTTTTTGTGCCAGTATTATACTGTCTTGATCACTATAGCTTTGTAATATAACTTGAGGTCTGTAATTGTGATGCCTCTAGCGTTGCTTTTCTTTTTCAGGATTGCTTTTTGCTATTCTGGGTCTTTTGTGATTCCATACAAATTTTAGAGTTGATTGTTCTAGTTCTGTGAAAAATGCTGTTGTTATTTTGATAAGGATTACATGGACTGCATAAATTACTTTAGGTAATATAGACATTTTAACAGTATTTGTTCTTCTAGTCCATGCACATGGAATGTTTTCCATTTCTTTGTGTCATCTTCAATTTCTTTCATTAGTGTTTTATAGTTTTCAGAGTACAGATCTTTGGCCTCTTTGGTTAGGTTTATGTCTAGGTATTTTATCGTTTTTGATGCTTTTGTAAATGGGATTGATTCCTGGGAGCTCTTTCTGCCATGTCATTGTTATACAGAAATGCAACAGATTTCTATACATTGATTTTGTTTCCTGCGATTTTACTGAATTTGTATATCAGTTCTAGCAATTTTTTAGTTCAGTCTTTCGTGTTTTCTGTACGCCATCTGCAAATAGTGATAGCTTGACTTCCTCCTTGCTGATTTGGATGCCTTTTATTTCCTCATGTTGTCTGATTGCTATGGCTAGGATTTCAAGTACTATGTTAAACAACAGTGGTGAGAGTGGACATCCCTGTCTTATTTCCTGACTATAGAGGAAAAGCTTTCAGTTTTTCTCCATTGAGGATGATATTAGGTATGGGTTTTTCATATATGGCCTGTATTTTGTTGAGGTATGTTCCCTCTATGTCTACTTTGTTGAGAGTTTTTATCATGAATGGATGTTCTACTTGGTCAAATACTTTTTCTGGATCTGTTGAAATGTTTATATGGTTTTTATTTTCCTTTATTGATGTGAGAAAGAAAGAGAGTATCATTTTTTAGTAGATCCTTGACATTCTCGTTGGCTACATCAAAAAATCTTTTGGGGGGCGCCTGGGTGACTCAGTGGGTTAAAGCCTCTGCTTTAGGCTCAGGTCATGATCTCAGGGTCCTGAGATTGAGCCCCACATTGGGCTCTCTGATCAGCAGGGAGCCTGCTTCCTCCTCTCTCTCTGCCTGCCTCTCTGCTTACTTGTGATGTCTCTCTCTCTCTGTCAAGTAAATACAAAATTTAAAAAAAATCCCAAGAATTAAAAAAAAAAATCTTTTGGATTTCCCTTTTGTAAATAATGAAAACTATGGTACATGTTCCTGGCTTTTTGTTGTTGTTGTTGCTTTTTTATATATGCATTATGGTGCTGTTAATGTTACATTTTGTGGAGGTAGGGCATGAATGTGTGTTTAGTTTTGTATAATTTTAACATACATGTTGGGTCCTGTATTTGTCACCACAGTCAACTTAAAGAACTGAGCAGTTACATCACCCAAGGGTCTTTCCTGTTTCCATTTTATAACTATAGTTCATCTCCCTGCCATTTTCCCCAATTCCTAACTCTTGGTACCCACTAGTCTCTATTCTAGCTCTATTATTTTGTCATTTTGAGAATGTTATGTAAATAGAACTGTACAGTGTAACCTTTTGCCATTGGCTCTTTTCACTCATTGTAGTTAACCTGCAGATTCATCCAGGTGGTTGTATGCATTAGTAGTTTGTTCCTCATTATTGCTGAACAGTATTCCATGGTATCGATATAACCAAAGTTCACTTATTCACCTATTGAAGAACATCTAGGCTTTTTTCACTTTTGTCTATTAAAAATAAAGCTGCTGTGAATATTTGTTTATAGGATTCTGTGTGAACGTAAGTTTTCATTTGTCTGGAATAAATGCCCAAATGTATAATTGATGGGTCATATGGTAATTATGTACTTAATTTTAAAAGAAACTGAATAACTGTTTTCCGGAGGAGCTGTACCATTTTACATTTCCATCAGAATTTCATGATTTAGTTTCCCCACATGCTCCCCAACATTTGGTGTTTTCACTTTTTTTGCCATTCTGATAGGTGTGTAGTGATAGCTCATTGCAGTTTTAATTTGCATTTCCCTTATGGTTGATTTTTGAACATCTTTTCATGTGTTTGCCATTCTTACATCCTTTTTGTTGAAAATCTGTTCATATCTGTTGCTCATTTTTTAATTGAATTGGTTTTTCCTATGGATTTTTGAGAGTTCTTTATATGTTTTATATATGCGTCCTTTGTTAGGTATATAGTTTGCAAATATTTCCCCAAAGTCTGTAGCTTGTCCGGCATCCTCTTTAAGCAGGATATTTTGTAGGTGAAATGTTTTAAATTTTGAAGAGGTCCAATTTATCACTTTTTTATTTGGTATAGATCCAGAATATTTCCTCCTATTTTTTAAAAAAATTATAGTTTTATGTTTAAGCCCATGATCTGTAATTTTTGTCCAAGGTGTGAGGTTTAGGTCAGTGTTAATTTTTTTTAACATAAGGTTATCCTATTGCTTTGGCAGTTTGTTATAAAGGCTGTTTTTCCTCCACTGAATTAATTTTGCATATTTGCCAAAAATCAGTTTGCTGTACTTGGATGGGTCTATTTGTGGATTTTTTTTATTAACATATAATGTATTATTTGCCCCAGGGTACATGTCTGTGAATCATCAGGCTTACACATTTCACAGCTATTTGTGGATTTTAAATTCTGTTCCACTTATATGTATTTCTTTTCCTACACCAATACCACACTATCTTGATTACTGCAGCTATATATTAGGACTTAGAATCAGGTAGAATAATTCCTCCAAATTTATTCTTTTTTGTCAAGATTGTTTTAGCTATTCTAGAGTTTGTACCTTTTCATATAAATGTTTTAATAAGCTTTTCTATGTCTCGAAAATGTTGCTGGAATTTTTTTTTTTTTTTTTTTAGATTTTATTTATTTATTTGACAGAGAGAGACAAAGCTAGAGAGGGAACACAAGCAGGGGTGGTGGGAGAGGTTGAAGCACGCTTCCTGCCAAGCAGAGAGCCCGATGTGAGGCTCGATTCCAGGACCCTGGGATCATGATCTGAACTGAAGGCAGACGCTTAATGACTGAGCCGCCCAGGTGCCTCCTGTTGCTGGAATTTTGATAGGAATTGTGTTAGTGCTATAAATCAACTTGGAAGGAATTGATACCTTTATTATTTTGAGTCTTCCAATTCACTGACAAGGTATGTCTCTCCATTTATGTAGGTCAACTTTGATTTCTTTCTATAGAATTGTGTAATTTTCAGCATCCCAATCCTGTGCCTAAGTAGTTACTTGTCTTTGGGGCAGTTGTAAGTGGCATTCTTTTTAATGTTGACTTTCATGTGTTCATTATGGGTATCTAGAAATGTAGTTGGTTTTTATGTATTGAGTTGTATGCTGACATCTTGCTGAATTCACTTATTAGTTCTGGGGATTTTTTTTTATAGATTCCTTGGGATTTTTACATAGACAGTCGTATCTTATGTAAAGAGAAACAGTTTTATGTATTCTTCATTTGCTCTTTTAAGAGTCTGTTTCCTATTGAGAGTCATGTGTTTTCTGTCCATAGCCACACACCACAAGTTAGTTGTGTTTTCTACTTATCCTTAGCCTCACTTAATGAGCAATTTTTTTTCCCAGAAAGGAAGTTGTTATCACTTTCTGATGACTTTGTAATTATACCCTAATGATTTAGGGTCTCACTTCTAATTATCTTGTTTTTGTACACTACTCTCTTAGCATATGCACATCAAATCCACAATCTGATCACTGGTATCCAACAGTTTGTTCTCTATAGTTAAGACTCTCTTTATTGATTTGCCTTTCTCTTTTTTCTTTTCACTTGTTCATTTATTTTGTTTCTTAAATTCTACATATGAGTGAAATCATATGGTATTTGTCTTTCTCTTATTGACTTATTTTGCTTAGCATTTTACTCTCTATCTCCATCCATGTTGTTGCAAATGGTGAAATTTCATTCTTTTTTATGGCCAAATAATAATCCATTCCACATCTTGTTTATCCATTCATTAGCCAATGGTCACTTGGGCTGCTTCCATAATTTGGCTATTGTAAATAATGCTCATATAAACATAGGGGTGCATGTATCCTTTTGAAATTAGTGTTTTTGTGGTTTTGGGTAAATACCCAGTAGGACCATTCTTGGTTTGTAGGGTAATTCTATTTTTAACGTTTTGAGGAGTCTCCATACTGATATCCATAGGGGCTGCACCAGTTGCATTCCCACCAACAATGCAAGAGTGTTCCTTTTTTTGTACATCCTCACCAACACTTGTTTTATCTTGTGTTTTTTATTTTAGGCATTCTTACAGGGGTAAAGTGGTATATCATAGTTTTGATTTGCATTTCCCTGATGATGACTGATTTTTTTTGTGTCTGTTAGCCATCTGTATGTCTTCTTTGGAGAAATATCTCTTCATGTCTTCTACCCATTTTTAATTGGGTTATTTTTGGGGGGTGTTGAATTTTATAAGTTCTTTGTATATTTTGGATACTGTTTATTGGATATGTCATTTACAAATGTCTTCTCCCATTCTGTAGGTTGTCTTTTAGTCTCATTGATTCTTTCCTTCGCCGTGCAGAAGCTTTTTATTTTGCTGTAGTTCCAGTAGTTTATTTTTGCTTTTGTTTCCCATGCCTCAGGAGACATATCTAGAAAAACGTCGCTATGACCAATATCTGAAAAATTACTTTCTGTGCTTTCTTCTAGATTTTTGTGGTTTCAAAACTCACGTTTAGGTCTTTATTACATTTTGAATTTATTTTCATGTATGGTGAAAAAAGTGGTCCAGTTTCATTCTTTTGCATGTTGCTGTCAAGTTTCCCAGCACCATTCATTGAAGAGACGGTCTTTTTACCATTGGATATTCATTCCTCCTTTGTCAAAGATTAATGGATCATATAATTGTTGGTTTGTTTCTGGGCTTTCTGTTCTGTTCTTTTGATCTAAGTGTCTATATTTGTGCCAGTACCATACTGTTTTTGAATACTACAGCGTTGTAATATAACTTGAAGTCTGGGATTGTGATACCTCTGTTTTTTTCTTTTTCAAGATTGCTTTGGCTATTTGGGCTTTTTGTGGTTGCATACAGATATTAGGATTGTTTGTTCTAGTTCTATGAAAAATACTGTTGCTCTTTAGACAGGGATTGCATTAAATCTATAGATGGATTTGGGTAATACAGAATTTTTTTTTTTGTAATACAGAATTTTTAACAATATTTGTTCTTTCATCCCATGAGCATGGAATATCTGTTTCTTTGTGTCATATTGAATTCCTTTCATCAGTGTTTTATAGTTTTCAGAGTACAGGTCTTTCACTTTATTGATTAAGTTTATTCTTACATATTTTCTTGTTTTGGGTATAATTATAAATTGGATCGTTTTCTTAATTTTACTTTCTGCTGCTTCATTATTACTGTTATTTTGCTTCATTATTACTATAAAGGAATGCAATAGATTTCTCTATATTGATTTTGTATCCTGCAAGTTTAATCAATTTATTTATTTGTTCATTATTCAATAAATTCAATTTATTTATTTGTTCATTATTCAATAAATTCAATTCATTTATTTGCTTCATTATTACTATAAAGGAATGCAATAGATTTCTCTATATTGATTTTGTATCCTGCAAGTTTATTTCAATTCATTTATCAGTTCTAGTAGTATTTTGGTGGAGTCTTTCGTGTTTTATTTGTATATTATCATGTCACTTGCAAATGGTGAAAGTTTTACTTTTGTCTTACAAAGTTCAATGCCTTTTATTTCTTTTTATTGTTTGCTGTGGCTAGGGCTTCCAGTACTACGTTGAACAAAAGTGGTGAGAGTGGACATCCTTGAATTATTCCTGGTCTTACAGGAAAACCTCTGAATTTCTTACCATTGGGTATGATCTTAGCTGTTGGGTTTTCATATAAGGCTTTTATTCTGTTGAGGTATATTCCCTCTAGACCAGTTTGTTTAGGGTTTTTATCATGAGTGGATGTTGTATTTTGTAAAATGCTTTTTAATCATCTCTTGAAATGATCATATGGTTTTTATTCTTCCTGTTATTAATGTGATGTATCATGTTGATTGGTTTGTGAATATTGTACCACCCTTACATCCCAGGAATAAATCCCACTTGATTGTAGTATATATATATATTTTTAACGTATTGTTGGATTTGGTTTGCTAGTATGTTATTGAGGATTTTTGTGTCTGTATTCATCAGAGAGAGTTGCCTGAAGGTCTCTTTTTGTGGTGTCTTTATCTGGTTTTGGTGTTAGGGTGATACTGTCCTCATAGAATGAATTTGGAAGTTTCCCTTCCTCCTCTGTTTTTTAGAATACTTTCCTAAGAATTTATCTATTTCTAGGTTTTTCAGTTTGTTGGCATATAATGTTTTAGAATATTCTCTTATAGTTGTTTATATTTCTGTGATGTTGGTTATTTCTCCTCTCTCATTTGTGATTTTACTTATTTGGGTCCTTTCTCTTTTCTTTTTGATAGGTCTGGCTAGAGGTTTATCGTTTGTATCAGTTTTTTCAATGAACCTCCTCCTGGTTTCATTGATCTGTTGTATTGTTTTTTTAGTTCCTATATCATTTATTGTTGCTCTAATCTTTACTATTTTCTTCCTTATGCTGGCTTTAGGTTTCATTGTTTTTTTTTTTTTTTTTCTGGCTCCTTTAGGTGTAAGGTTGGGTTGTTCATTTGAGACTTTCCTTGCTTCTTGAGGTAGGCCTGTATTGCTATATAGTTTACTCTTGGAATTGCTTTTGTTACAACAAAAAGATTTTGGACTATTTTGTTTTCACTTTCATTTGTTTCCATATGTATTTTTAAAAGATTTTATTTATTTATTCCCACGAGAGAGACAGCACAAGAGAGCGAGCATGGGAGGAAAGGCAGAGGTAGATGGAGAAACAGACTCCCTGCTCAGCGGGGCTCTATCCTAGGATCCTGGGAACATGATCCAAGCCGAAGGTAGACGCCTGATGGACTGAACCACCCAGGCACCCTGGTTTCCATATATTTTTTAAATGTCTTCTTTGACATCCTCTTATTGCTGCTTTAATTAAATTGAAGTTTCCAAAGGAAAATTTGTTTTAAGTGTTTTAAGTCCCCTACTATTATTGTATTATTATCAATTAGTTTCTTTATATTTGTTATTAAATGTTTTATCTATTTGGGTGCTCCCGTGTTGGGGCTATAAACGTTTAAAATTCTTTTTTTTTCTCCCCAAATTTGTTTATTTTAATCTTTTAGTGTTACAAGATTGATTGTTCATGCACCACACCCAGTGCTCCATGCAGTACGTGCCCCTCTCGATACCCACCACCAGGCTCACCCACCCCCCAACCCCCTCCCCTCCAAAACCCTCAGTTTGTTGCTCAGAGTCCACAGTCTCTCCTGGTTCAACACCCCCTCCGATTTCCCCCCATTTGCCCTTCCCTTCCTTCTCACGATGCCCTCCATGATTTTATCATACTCCAAACGTAAGTGAGACCATAAGATAATTGCCTCTCTCCGCTTTACTTATTTCAATCCGCATAATCTCTTCTAGTTCTGTCCATGTTGATACAAAAGTTGGATATTCATCCTTTCTGATGGAGGCATAATATTCCATTCTATAGATGTACCACATCTTCCTTATCCATTCATCTGTTGAAGGGCATTTTGGTTCTTTCCAAGTTTGGCGATTGTGGCCATTGTGGCTATGAACATTGGGGTACATGTGGCCCTTCTTTGTACTGCATCTGCTTCTTTGGGGTAAACACCGAGTAGTGCAATAACAGGGTCATAGGGTAGCTGTATATTTAATTTCCTGAGGAATCTCCATACTGTTTTCCAAAGTGGCTGCACCAACTTGCATCCCCACCAACAGTGGAGGAGGGTTCCCCTTTCTCCACATC
>CM052801.1:56488948-56529428 GCA_028533885.1 Nasua narica | reverse complement strand
TTGTTGATTTTGGCCATTCTAACTGGTGTAAGGTGGTATCTCAGTGTGGTTTTGATTTGAATTTCCCTGATGGCTAATGATGATGAACATTTTTTCATGTGTCTGTTAGCCATTTGTATGTCTTTGGAGAAGTGTCTGTTCATGTCTTCTGCCCATTTTTTGATGTGATCATCTGTTTTCTGAGTGTTGAGTTTGAGGAGTTCTTTCTAGATCTTAGATATCAGACCTTTGTCTGTAGTGTCATTTGCGAAGATCTTCTCCCATTCTGTGGGTTGCCTGTTTGTTTTGTGGACTGTTTCATTCGCTGTGCAGAAGCTTTTTATCTTGACGAAGTCCCAAAAGTTCATTTTCGCTTTTGTTTCCTTTGCCTTTGGAGACATGTCCTGAAAGAAGTTGCTGTGGCTGATGTCGAAGAGGTTACTTCCTATGTTCCTCTCTAGGGTTTTGATAGATTCCAGTCTCACGTTGAGGTCTTTTATCCATTTCGAGTTTATCTTTGTGTATGGTGTAAGAGAATGGTCAAGTTTCATTCTTCTACATATAGCTGTCCAATTTTTCCAGCACCATTTATTGAAGAGACCGTCTTTTTTCCACTGGATATTCTTGCCTGTTTTGTCAAAGTTGGTTTGACCATAGAGTTGCAGGTCCATATCTGGGTTCTCTATTCTGTTCCACTGGTCTATGTGTCCGTTCTTGTGCCAGTACCATGCTGTTCCACATTCGCAAATCAATCCATGTGATAGAACAATTCAACAAGAGAAGAGAGTAGAACCACATGGTCCTGTCAATAGATGCAGAAAAAGCATTTGACAAAATTCAGCATCCGTTCCTGATTAAAACTCTTCAAAGTATAGGGATAGAAGGAACATTCCTCAACATCATAAAGTCTATCTCTGAAAAGCCCACAGCAAATATCATTCTCAGTGGGGAAAAGCTGACAGCCTTCCCTTTGACATCAGGAAAACGACAAGGATGCCCACTCTCACCACTCTTGTTCAACATAGTACTAGAAGTCCTAGAAACAGCAGTCAGACAACAAAAATAAATAAAAGGCATTCAAACTGGCAAAGAAGTCAAACTCTCTCTCCTCGCAAGTGTCATGATACTTTCTATGGAAAACCCAAAAGACTCCACTCTCAAACTACTAGAACTCATACAGCAGTTCAGTAATGTGGCAGGATACAAAATCGATAAACAGAAATCAGTTGCTTTCTTATACACTAACAAGGAAAATATGGAAAGGGAAATTAGAGAATTGATTCCATTTGCTCTCGCACCAAGAACCATAAGATACCTGGGAATAAACCTAACCAAAGAGGTAAAGGATCTGTACTTGAGGAACTACAGAACACTCATGAAAGACATTGAAGAAGACACAAAAAGGTGGAAAGGCATTCTATGCTCATGGATTGGAAGAATAAACATTGTTAAAATGTCTATACTGCCCAGAGGAATCTATACTTTCAGTGCCATTACGATCAAAATTCCACTGGCACTTTTCAAGGATCTGGAACAAACAATCTCAAAATTTGTGTGGAACCAGAAAAGACCCTGAATTGCTAAGGAAATGTTGAAAAAGAAAAACAAAGGTGGGATCATTACATTGCCTGATTTCAAGCTTTACTACAAAGCGGTGATCACTAAGACAGCATGGTACTGGATTGTCTCCTTTTTAATTATATAGTATCTTTTTTCTCTTGTTACAGTCTGTTTTAAAGTCTGTTTTGTCCAATATAAGTGTTGCTATCCTGTCTTTTGACATTAATTTGCATGATAAATGTTTCTCCATCCTCTCTCATTTAATGTGCAGGTAAATGAGTCTTTTGTAAGTAGCATATAGATAGGTGTTTTTTTTTTTTGATCTACTCTGTCACCCTATGTTTTGATTGGAGCATTTAGTTTATTTACATCCAAAGTAATTATTGATAGATGTGTATTTACTGCCATTCTGTTGCTTGTTTTGTGGTTGTTTTTATATTTTTTTTCTCATTTATTGAGCATCTTAATCACATCAGAACTTTGAGGTAACTGCTTTGCACTTCTCTTAGCTTGCTGTCTAGAGTTACAAAGCGGTTGCCAGAATTCTGAACAGGTTTGCATGCAGCAGAGACTTCTAAACATGATAGGAAGGAGGAGAGTTTTCCTAACATATGTATCCCTTTTATTTTTTTTTTAAGATTTAATTTATTTACTTGAGTCAATGTGAGTGTGCACACGTGCAAGAGAGCACAGAAGGAGAGGGTGAAGCAGATTCCCCATTGAGCAGTGAGCCCCATGTGGGACTTGATCCCAGGACCCTGAAATTATTACCTTAGCTGAAGGCAGTTGCTTTAACCAATGCAGGCGCCCCATATATATCCCCCCCTTTTTAAATTATTATTATTATACTAAATAGTCCTCATCAGGAACCCCCAGCACATTCTTCCTTGTCTCATTGGCTTAAACTGGATAACCAGCTCACTCCTGAAACGGTCAGCAGCACAAGGTTGTAAATTGCTATAATTGGCTTTAATCAGCCATGATCCTTTCCCTCCTTCTGGAATTACATCTCTTGTGCCAGGGAGGAAGAGATTAATGGTTGCTGTGTAGACAACCAGTAGTACTTGCTGTATATCATCTTATGAAATTTTGTTCCTGGAAAAATATGACAAGAGGTTAGTATTTCAGCTATATTCCATAATGTATGTTAACATTTGAAGTTGGTAAGAGTAGAGAAAAATATATAGCAATATATTTTATTGTAGCAATTCAGAATTGAATACAGTGGTTTTTTTGTATTGCTAGTTTCTAGAACAATAACTTTTGGATAGTCTGATTTTTGTAACTCTTATGGGTAACCATGAAACATTTATTTGCAGGACTAAACAGCTGGTTAGCAGTTCAACATAGACTCTACAAATCAGAAATGATTGGCCTTAGAACAAAGCACATACAACTAAGTAAAAGAATACAATTTTTGCAACAACCTATACTGTGGTGAAAAAGATGCAAATGGCTGAAAAATGAATAGTTAAAACCTGTGCTGAATAAATTAACCGGTTGGTTGGAAATTTTTTATTTGACTTACCTCAGACTGTGACTGAAACAAGGCATAAATAAGATGCATTCACTTTGAGGTGTTACTTTGTTAATAGAATTTATTGATAAGCAACACTAGATAATTCCTGAATTTATACCCCCAGATTCTTAAGATTATATATATCTTAAAAAAAAAAAAAAAGATTATATATATCTTGGCAGTTAGTATAAAAAACATTAGGAAAAGTAGTATTCATCAGCTGCAGGTTGGTAAATTTATCTCAGTATTGTTATACTGTACTGTAAATGGCCTTTGAAATTCAAATTGGCAATATAAGTGACATTAGATTTCATTTGTGAAATCTTTTTTGATATTGAAAAGTTTTATAAGAACTAATGAGGCAGATTTTTTCTCCTTTATATGTTAAAATCATAATGGTATTGTTGAACTCATAGTTTCCATCAAGAATTTGTAATCCAGCCACATTCATTTACAACTGGAAAATATGTTTTTTATTTTTCAAATACTTTAAAATTTGTAAATTTGAGTTTTTAATTTATTAATTTTTCTTCAAAAGGTTGAATTGTCTATTTTAAGAATCTTTTTACCACAACATAAAGTTTTAAATTTGAGGAAATATGAGTTCATTTTGATGAACAGAATTTTGCTTACTAGTGCATTAAGTGGAGTTTTGGGAGTTTTCTGGTGTCTCTGTACATTCTAGTTAGGTATTAAATTTAACTTTAGCCGAAGTACAAAAGTATTGTTAATAGAAACTAAGGACAGTCTTGTGTTTTTATTGCTTATGTTTTCCATAGTGCTAGGGCTTTCACAAAATGATATTGAGAAGAGTAATACTTAATAATTTATAGTTGTAGGACAAATTCACAAAGAAAAATTTATTTTTTTATACTTATACTTTTAATTATTTTGTCATGTTCCCCAGATTATTCAGCATTAATACATTTCATTCACTGTAGAAAGCCCCTTTTCTCAGAATGTAATAGAGAGCCACTGCCTAGATCAGTTGCTGTGTTCAGTTTCCATGGTGTCAGTAAAGTCCCATAGTATTGCTGTATTATTATCAATGAGTTTCTTCATGTTTTTTATTAATTGTTTTATACATTTGAGTGCCCCCCCATTGGGGGTATAAATATTTACAATTGTTAGATCTTCCTGTTGGATAGTCCACTTTATTATGATATAATACCCTTCTTCATCGTTTATTATAGTCTTTGGTTTAAAGTCTAATTTGTCTAATATAAGTATTGTTACTCTGGCTTCCTTTTGATGTCTATTTGCATGATAAATGTTTATCCATCTCCTCATGTTCAATGTGCAGGTGTCATTAGGTCTAAAATGAGTCTAGTGGGCAGCACTTAAATGGGTCTTGTTTTGTTATACATTTTGCCATCCTGTTGTTTTCTTTGGAGCATTTATTCCATTTGTATTCAGAACTGTTGATAGCTATATATTTATTGCCATTTTCTTGTTTTGTCATATCTGGAGATTTTCTCTGTTCTTTTCTTCTCTTTGTCACTTCTTTTCTTTCCACTCAAATAGTTCCCTTTAGTATTTCTTGCAGGGCTGGTTTAGTGGTCACAAACTCCTTTAGTTTTTATTTCCAGGGAAACTCTTCATCTCTCTTTCTATTCTGTATGATAGCCTTGGTGGATAGAATTCTTGGCTGCTGAGTTTTCCCATTCAGCACTTTGAATATATCATGCCACTGTCTTCTGACTTACTAAGTTTCTGTGCAGAGATCTGCAGCTAGTCTAATGGGTCTTCCTTTGTAAATTCAGTATTTCTTTTGTCTTGCTCCTTTTAGGATTTTTTATTTATAGCTATATTTCGCAAATTTAATTACAATAAATCTTGGTGTTGGCCTGTTTTTTGTGGATTTTGATGGGAGACGTCTGGGCCTCAGGATTTGGATGTCTTTTTCCTTCCCCAGATTAGAGAATCTTTCAGCTATTATTTCCTCAAATAAATTTTCTGCTCCCTTTACTTTCTCTTCTTGTTCTCAGACTTGTATAGTATGAATGTTATTTTGTTTAATGGAGTCACTGAATTCCGTAAATATATTCTCCTGATCCATAATTCTTTCTCTCTTTTGTTCACCTTCGTATTTGCCTATTATTTTACTTTCTATATCACTTATCTGTTCCTCTGCTTCTTTCATCCTTGTGTGCATCGTATCCAGTCTGTTTCAAATCTTTCTTATTGCAGTTTACATTTCTGTTTTTTTTTTTTTTTAATTCTTTTATCTCTGTGGTAAGGGCCTCCCTGAAGTCTTCCATTCTTTTCTCCAGCACAGTCATTATCCTTAATGGTTGTTACTTTCAGCTTTCCATTCAGGCATATTACTTATATCTGTTTCACTTATGCCTGTCTGTGACCTTATCTTCTTGTTTCATTTGGGATAAATTCCTCTGCCTTGGCATTTTTCCCAAGTGTCTGTATTTATTTGTCAGAAAAGCTTGTTCTGTTTCCTGCTTTTTGGTGTAATGGCTTTATGAAGAAGATGTCATGTAGTGCCAAGGAACTGGTGCTTCAGGGCATGTCTCTGGTCCATGCTGCATGATTCTACTGCTTGTTTTGGGTGCTCTGTCCTTCGGGCAGTCATCTGCAGAGTCTGTCCTTGTCTTCATTGGGGCAGTGTTTGGTCCTTGGGCAGAGTGTGGTGAGTTTAACTGTGTGTACTAGGTGTAGAGTAACTAGGTGTACTCTGGTCTGCTTGTTAAATGAAACCCAGTACTACTTGCACTAGCGTGAATCTTTGCATAACTCTCTGGTCAAGAGATGTTATGTGAGCAGGGGTTTCTGCTGGTATTCTGGGGAAGGGTCCTGCCAAGGATCAAGGACCAACTTGACCAAAAAGGACAGTGGGGGCAGAGTGCAGGGGTGTTGGACCTGATGGAAGCAGGTTAGGCAGCCAGTGTAGGCGCTTTGATGTTTATAGCAGTTGGTTCTTTTTTTATGCTGAGGGATAGGAGTGGGAAAGGAGCTAAGCAGCTCCATTGTCTCTGGAGAGGGATCTCAGTGCTTGTTCTCAGGGACTCATTTTGAGAAGAGGAAATTTATCTACCCTGTGTGTCCCAGGTCTTCTTTAGATGATTGTCTGCCCCCAAGTTGTTTTCCTGCCTTCTCCCCAGGAACAGTGCAGTGTGCCCTCCAGACTCTATCCCAGCCATGCTGTGGATCTCTAAAACTCTAGTCTTCAATCCCTGCTGGTTGTAAAAACTCACAAAAATCGGCCCCTCTTGTTTTCTCAGCCAATGGCTTTGGAGAAGTATTCTCTCTGTGTTTTCCCCTGTACGCTTCTCTCTCCCTTATCTTTCTCCCAGACCAGGACTCCCTCCCCTCCACAGCATCAGAGATCTATTTCTCCCCCAAAACATGTCTCTGCACTTCCTACCTTCCTCCATGTGGCCTCTTCTATCCCTCTAGTTGTGGAGTTTGTTCTGTAAGTCCTCAGGTTGATTTCTTGGGTATTCAGAATGATTTTTTTCCCCAAGTACGTTTATTTTATTTTTTCAGTGTTACAAGATGAGTTGTTCGTGTACCACACCCGGTGTTCCATGCAATACGTGCCTTCCTCAATATCCACCACCAGACTTGCCCAGCTCCCCACCCCCACCCCTCCAAAACCCTCAGTTTGCTGCTCAGAGTCCACAGTCTCTCATGGTTCATCACCCCCTCTGATTTCCCCCCATTCACCCTTCCCTTCCTTCTCACAATGCCCTCCATGTTTTTCCTTATGCTCCACATGTAAGTGAGACCATAAGATAATTGACTCTCTCCACTTGACTTATGTCACTCCGCATAATCTCTTCTAGTCTCGTCCATGTTGATACAAAAATTGGGTATTCATCCTTTCTGATGAAGGCATAATATTCCATTGTATAGATGTACCACATCTTCCTTATCCACTCATCTGTTGAAGGGGATTTTGGTTCTTTCCACAGTTTGGTGATCGTGGCCATTGCTGCTATGAACATTGGGGTACACGTGGCCCCTCTTTGTACTTAATCTGTTTCTTTGGGGTAAATACCCAGTAGTGCAATTGCAGGGTCATAGGGTAGCTCTATTTTTAATTTCTTGAGGAATCTCCACACTGTTTTCTAAAGTGGCTGCACCAACTTGCATTCCCACCGACAGTGAAGGAGGGTTCCCTTTTCTCCACATCCTCTTCAGCATTTGTTGTTTACTGTGTTGTTGATTTTTGCCATTCTAACTGGTGTAAGGTGGTATCTCAGTGTGGTTTTGATTTGAATGTCCCTGATGGCTAAAGATGATGAACATTTTTTCATGTGTTATCAAGTTGCTATTAGTTCTTGAGCAATCAGTTTACTTCCCAAGGCCTATCATTGGCATTTTTAGTGTTTCACAGTAGGACAACTTAATGAAATGTAGGTTCTATGGAGGATAACATGAAAGTGAAATGCGTAATGCAGGAGCATAACATGAAAGTGAAATGTGTTATGCAGGTAGATTGAACAGGAGCCTGTTTTATCAGTCAAGGCAATATGGACTGAGAATGTTAACCGTAATAGTACCTTTGAAATAGAGTAATAGACATTAATACTAAAATGAAATAAAGCAGGAAAGAATACAAAAAAGATCTTCTTAGATACCACATTGTGATAAACCAACTTTATGGTAGACTTTTTCTAGCTCTGTCACACCATCAATAATAATCTTTGATAATCATCATTGTTGAACATTTACTATGTGCTAGGCACTGTGACAAGTTCTTTGCTTGTGATTCCATGAAGATTAAACTATTAATCTTCAAAGCAACCTTGTGATGTAGATGCTATTATCTGTATGTTATAGATGGATAATTTAGATCAGAAAGGATAAATAACTGTCTGAGTTCACAGAGTTACCTAATCACAGGATCAGGGTTTGAATATTGTCCTGTTTATTCTGAAGGCTGTGCTCATAAGCACTTTTGATTCTAAAATACAATTCCCCTGATGGCATTATATTCTCAAAAGTGTACATGTGACAGACCCTACTAAACTCCGAAATCTTTATGTGTATTTTAAAAATATTAACTATAGGGGTGCCTGGGTGGCTCAGTCATTAAGCATCTGCCTTCGGCTCAGGTCATAATCCCAGGATCCTAGGATCAAGCCCCACATTGGCCTCCCTGCTCTGCGGGAGCCCTGCTTCCTCCCTCTGCCGCTCCCCCTGCTTGTGTTCCCTCTCTCTTTGTCAAATAAATAAATAAAAGCTTCGGAAAAAAAAACCACCTCTCTTTAAAAGAAATATTAACTATGTTTCATATTGTGTTGAAACCTTAACAGATGAATGTTTAGTGTGTGGTTCATATAAGGCAAAATGCGTACTGAACTTGATAATAGAAATGGGGTAAAGAAATAAAAATTGCCATTAAAATAATGTAAAAATGTAGCTAGTACAATTATCAAAAGTATGTTATAATTTCTCTTTAGTCAGGATTTACATGAAGATGTTGAAGAAGTTGGTGCACTGCACAAAAATCATGCTTCTGTGATATCTGGGAACCCCACAGAAGGTGCACATTCTGCCTGTCTGCCTTCAGAAGATGAGTCATTATGCACTGTGAGCTGTGAAGTGCCCACAGAACAAACTCCAAGCAGTGATCTAGAGACCGCCCTAGAAGTAAATGATGTAGAAGCAACAGGGGAGAAAGAAAAACATGACGATAAAACTTGTGTGAATTCAGCTTCAGAAGAAGAAACAAGTGAAAATGTGCCTACAGCAGAAGACACTGCATTGCAACCAAAGAAAAATAGGATTACTTACTCACAAATTATTAAAGAAGGCAGGAGATTTAATATTGATTTGGTATCAAAAGTAGGTACTAATTTTCTTCATCTTATCATTAGAATAATACTAATTTTTTTAATACTAATTTTTAATTGATTGAAAATAGCATCTGGGACCATAGACCCAATTTTCATAATCTCATTTTTTTGAAGTGTGGAACATTTGTTTTATAAAGAGATAGTAGCCAGAAGTTTATAATTCAGTTAAAATATTCTTTAAATATAGGTTTAAAAACGCATTAAAAATGCTCAGTACTACGGCACAAGAATACTTTTGTACTGGAGCACAGAGTCCACTCTATTATTCTACTGCATGGACACTGAATTCTATTAAGAGAAAAGTTCTAATGAACCTAATTATAAATTTACGTTACCTTTATAGTTTATTAAATGAACTTTTTTTAGCCCTTCTATATAGTAACTATTTTAAGCATATGATGATGATGATGAACATTCTGTATGATGATGAACATTCTGGATAAACCAATGCATTTTTGAAAATCATCTGTTCTGGTGTGAGGGCTTTGGAGAATAATTTAATAGTTTGGAGGCTGGGAACAACGCTGTTGTCTTTGGTTATGTTTCAGTCCTGAGCTCTGATGTTAGGTCAGTGTAACTTCAGAGGTCCCTGAGTCTTTGGGGAGTACAATGTTGTATTGGATTTATAGGAAACAAGGTTAATGTATCACAAATAGAACAGAAAACCAGTAAGAATAATGGTCTTAAAAGGGGGCACCTGGATGGCTTAGTTGGTTAAATGTCTGCCTTTGGCTCAGGTCTTGATCTCAGGGCCGTTGAATCGAGCCCCACATCAGGCTCCCTGCTCAGTGGGGACTCTGCTTCTCCTTCTGCCTCCCGCCACCCCGCTCCTATGTGTGCACACGTTCTCTCTTCTCTTGCTCTCTCTCAAGTAAATAAAAATCTAAAAAAAAAAAAAAAAAGGTTAGAGATAGGGCTGGGAGAAAGTAGAAAGAAACAGATCAAATCCCATAAACTGAGAGCAAACAATAAGAAATTAAAAAGAAGTGGGAGAGCATAGTAAATAATATTAGACTTACCTCAAAATTAGGCTTTTCAATTTAATGTGCTCTCTTGAAGTTCCAAGTTACACAGTAGAGAGACTAAGTGCATATTCCTCACATTTTGCTGATACAATCCTATATACTCCTATTGCTGCCCTGTTTGAACCTGATGCCTAAAAATATGACTGTTTTTACTACCTTTTGTTTCTTTTTGTCACATAGTTCTCTGTGTCCCGATTCTGTCCTCCTCAGAGATGACTGCTACTTGGGTCCTACTTCATATTTCTGTGCCATCTATTCCACCTTCTCCAGCTACTGCGCCCCTGTTATGCTTTGAAATCTAGAATTTTTTCCATGTTACTTTGGCTATTGATTACTGGGTGGAACTTTAATCGTAGCTTACTAATGGTCTTCCTGGTCTCATGAACAGAAAATAAGTTTTACAAAACCAAAAAATAAAACAAAAAAATTGAAGTAGTCAAATAACAAAGGGGCTTTGTTCTGAAATTTTCATTTTTCATTACTTATTTGGAATGTCTTTTTTTTTTGTGACCAAAAACATCACCAGTTTTATTGTTGTTGTTCCTTTTTAAAAAAACCTTGTTTCTTACATATTTTGGTCATAAATCATAAGTGACACAAATAAAGCAATGTTAATACCCTTTGTTTTTTTCCCCAAATATGTTTATTTTATTTTTTCAGTGTTACAAGATTAATTGTTCATGCACCACACACAGTGCTTCATGAAATACGTGCCCTCTTCAATACCACCACCAGGCTCGCCCAACCCCCACCCCCTCCCCTCCAAACTTCTTAGTTTGTTGCTCAGAGTACACAGTCTCTCATAGTTCATCACCCCCTCTGATTTCCCCCCATTCACCCTTCCCTTCCTTCTCACAATGCCCTCCATGTTTTTCCTTATGCTCCATACGTGAGACCATAAGATAATTGGCTCTCTTTGCTTGACTTATGTCACTCTGCATAATCTCTTCCAGTCCTGTCCATGTTGATACAAAAGTTGGGTATTCATCCTTTCTGATGGAGGCATAATATTCCATTGTACATATGGACAATATCTTCTTTATCCATTCACCCGTTGAGCATCTTGGCTCTTTCCACAGTTTGGACATTGCTGCTATGAACATTGGGGTACATGTGGCCCTTCTTTGTACTTCATCTGCCTCTTTGGGGTAAATACCCAGTAGTGCAATTGCAGGGTCATAGGCTAGCTCTATGTTTAATTTCTTGAGGAATCTCCACACTGTTTTCCAAAGTGGCTGCACCAACTTGCATCCCCACCAACAGTGGAGGAGGGTTCCCCTTTCTCCACATCCTCTCCAACATTTGTTGTTTACTGTGTTGTTGATTTTTGCCATTCTAACTGATGTAGGTTGGTATCTTAGTGTGGTTTTGATTTGAATGTCCCTGATGGCTAAAGATGATGAACATTTTTTCATGTGTCTGTTAGCCATTTGTATGTCTTCTTTGCAGAAGTGTGTGTTCATGTCTTCTGCCCATTTTCTGATGTGATTATCTGTTTTGTGAGTGTTGAGTTTGAGGAGTTCTTTCTAGATCTTAGATATCAGACCTTTGTCTGTAGTGTCATTTGCGAATATCTTCTCCCATTCTGTGGGTTGCCTATTTGTTTTGTTGACTGTTTCCTTCGCTGTGCAGAAGCTTTTTATCTTGATCAAGTCCCAAAAGTTCATTTTCACTTTTGTTTCCTTTGCCTTTGGAGACATGTCCTGAAAGAAGTTGCTGTGGCTGATGTCGAAGAGGTTACTGCCTATGTCCTTCTCTAGGGTTTTGATAGATTCCTGCCTCATGTTGAGGTCTTTTACCCATTTTGGATAAAAAAGTTTATGAAAGGTGGTTGTCCATCCTTTCACTTTCAGTCTAGATGTATCTTTAGGTTCCAAATGTGTCTCTTGTAGAAAGCATATAGATGGGTCCTGTCATTTTATCTAGTCTGCGACCCTTTGCCATTTTATGGGAGGGTTTAGGCCGTTCACGTTGAGAGTGATTATTGAAAGGTAAGTGTTTATTGACATCATGTTGCCTGTGAAGTCCTTGTTTCTATAGATGGTAAATTTCTGTTCCAAGTCACTCATAGGTTCTTTCTACTTTTATAGAACCCCCTTTAATATTTCCTGGAGTGCCGTCTTGGTGGTCACATACTCTTTTAATCCTTGCTGGTCTTGGAAGCTCTTTATCTCTCCATCCATTTTGAATGTCAGCCTTGCTGGATAAAGTATTCTTGGCTGCATGTTCTTGTCATTTAGTGCCCTGAATATATCATGCCAGCCCTTTCTGGCTTGCCAGGTTTCTGTGGACAGGTCTGACATGATTCTGATGGGTCTTCCTCTGTATGTCAGGAATCTCTTCCCCCTAGCTGCCCTCAGGACCTCTTGTCTAAAATTATAATTTGAAAATTTCGCAATGATGTGTCTCACTAATTTTCTAGACTCCTTGATCTTGGTGGGTGTCCTTTCTGCCTCTAGGACAAGAACACTTGTGCCATTTTCCAGATTGGTGAAATTTTCATTCAGAATTTGGTGAGCTATATCTTCTAGTCTTCTGTTTTTCTCTACCCCCTGAGGGATTCCAATAATTCTGATGTTGCAACATTTCATGGCGTCATTTATTTCCCTAAGTCTCTTATGATTCCTGAGCAGTTTGCTCCATCTCTCCTCCTGACCTTTCTTCTCAGCCATTTTATCCTCTAGATCACTATGGAATTTGGAATGTCTTAAATTAAATGATGATATAAATGTTGGTTAAGAATCAATACTAGTTTATAATAGTCTCTAACCCTTATGGTAGCTGAAATACCGTATAAATATTGAAAGGAAAATGGTAAAAGATAGTGCTGTATCAATTTTTGAAATTAGTGTAGGAAGTTGTTCACTTGTACAAAAGAAAGTGAGTGCTGATTGTAGTGGAGGGGGAGATAGTTTAATTAGATGCTAAGGTGTTTGAGGAGACTTAAGATTTCTGGATATTTTCATGAGTTTCAGTGAATCATAATAGTGGTTCTTTTAGGGTAAATTTAAAAACAGATGTGTCTAGAGCAGTCAAGGCAGTTGTACTTTGTCCTGCATATTAGTTTTAATGATTTTATGTATTTAAAAAATAATCAGTAATTAATTCATCCTACAAAAGCAGCAGTAGGTAAAGAATGTAGAACCATAGCAATATAAGAGGTTTATTATTATTTTTTATTGTTAGTCATTTAGTGAATATTTACTGAATATCTGTGGTTGGAAAGTAGTACATTTCATGATATTGGGATGGTTTCTCCTTGGAAATTCTGTTTGTTCTAATTTCAGTTATTGCATTTAAATTTAGAATGATTGCCAAATATCCATGTCAAGCCCTACCTGTTTCCTAAAGTCCAATTTGATGTCTCCAAACTACTTGACATTTCTACATACATTCCATCTCAAAGTCATTATGGTAAAACAGACACATTACTGTGGTGCTTTACAGTTTACAAAACACATCCACATAAGTACAGGTTTTTAAAAAGTAATCTTGTACTACTCAGGGTAGGTTAGTTTAATAAAATACTTACCATTTTTATATAGGATATATATATATATATATATATATATATATATATATATACTATATATATATATAGTATAATATTATACCACTTAGAGTAATAGAGAAAATGAAGGTTGAAGTTCTTAGAATTAAAACTTTTCTTTTTTTTAAGATTTTATTTATTTATCTGTAAGAGAGAGAATGAGAGAGAGAGCACAAAAGGGGGGAGGGTCAGAGGGAGAAGCAGATGCCCCACCAAGCGGGGAGCCCAATGGGGAACTCGATCCTGGGACTCCAGGATCATGACCTGAGCCGAAGGCAGTTGCTTAACTAACTGAGCCACCCAGGCGCCCGAAAACTCTTTTCTAAGAAAGTCCATACCCTTAATAATTATGGAACCAATATGGCCAAGTGAAGCAAAAATGATTAATTATTAAATCTAATTCTCTATATTTTAATCAAAATGAATAGTCTTGTAAATTTATTTTTATTTAAGTATAATTAACATACAATATTATATTAATTTCAGTTGTACAGCATATTGATTGGACAATTCTATACATTTACTCATTGTTTACCACATTCACCATCTATCATCATACAACATTATTATAATATTATTGACTGTATTTCCTGTGCTCTACTTTTCATCTCCATGACTTATTTATTTTATAACTGTAAGTTTGTAACTCTTAATTCCCTTTATTTCATCCAACCACACCTACCCATCTCTCTGGCAACCACCCAGTTTGTTCTCTGTAGTTAAGTGTCTGCTTTTTGTTTCTTCGTTCAATTCTTTTGTTTTTTTAGATTCCACATGAGTGAAATCATATGGTGTTTGTCTTTCTCTGACTTATTTCACTTAGTATACTGCCCTCTTGGTCCATCCATATTATTGCAAATGGCAAGATTTCATCACTTTTATGACCAAGTAATTGTGTTATGTATATATAGTACACAACTTTATCCATTTTTCTATTGAAGGATACTTGGTATCTTTTAGCCTCTCATCACTGAAATTTCCATTAGATCACTTAGAGAGTGGTGAAGAAGAGGCTTAGGTTTAAATACTGTAGTTGTTATTACTAAGCTTCAGATAAAAGTTTAGTTTTAATTGAAATGTGTTCTCTTTAGTCTTATCTTAAATGAATTATTTTTAAGCTGGTATTAAATCTGAAGCTTTACTAAATCTTATTAAGTGAAAATACATCTTATATTAATATTTGTGAAATTATTATGACTACTGAGGAATCATTGAATTTCAAGTATTGTTTTTAAGCAGATTAGGTATTTGAAGTATGTATTTTTTATTATAATTACAGAATATTTGGCAATATATTCTTAAAAACATGGGCTGTATCAGTTGTGTAGGGTTAGGCTGAAGATAATGAAATAACATGCTGTATTTAGTCAGGGTAATTGGATTGGTTTCCAAAAAAAAAGCAATGCCAGTTTTGTTCTGCACAATGCTGGACTTTATAAAAATTCACCTAATACTAATTTTTAGTCTTTACTGACCTCTTGGATACTCAGCCTAACAGTTTGGATTGATTTTCGAAATTCCCGTTTTCTTTATAATAAAGTGATTGTTTTCTTTCCTCCCCTATTACAGATGTAACATTTACATTTTAAACATTTATTGAGTTATGGACACTTAAAGGCATATCAGTTTAGGACATAGACAAATCTGGCATTTAACCATATAGTTAAATTTAGAACACACTAGATAATACTGTTGAAGTTGTTTTTGTCTCTCCGATATTGGTTATGAGAGATGTGAAAGATTAAATCAATTCCTCACGTGCATGCTAGCAATAACTATCATCCTTACTTCTTGAAAAAGACATATCTCATATAAATCTAGACTGCTAGGATTATAGTGGGACCTTAAAATTAAACTTGTGGTGGAAATACATAATCAATCTTTTTCTTTTTTGTCTGGTGAGGAAGTCCAGCGAGCTGGTGTCTTCTTAACAACCACCTGTCCTTATATAAAGCTACAGTCTCTTATTCAAAACCCTTGGGCCTGGTGTGTTCTGTTATTTAGATTTAAAAAAGTATTTTAGAAAGTAACACAGTACATGTGCTGATATGCTATATATGAGGTAACATTCTTAGCAGTCTTTAGTTAATTAATTAAACCTATTAATTGAACCTATTAATATTTTTGCAGTCAAATGTATGAATATTCACAGTAAGTGGGGCAAAGACAGAAGAGCCTTATATCAGTTTGGGTTATTCTGTTATCAAACTAATTATTGAAAAACTTTGGAATCCAGAGTTTTTTGGGTTTTGAATTTCATATAATCAATTGTAAACCTGTAATCAAGTATATTATAAGCTACAATATTAATAGGTATAATGCTTTTTACAAATATTTAAAAGTATAATGAAATTATGTCTTTAGCATTTATCAATTTTCCACATTTTTACCTTTTATTTCATCCTATGAAATATTTTCTTTGTACAGCTGCTGTATTCTCGAGGATTACTAATTGATCTTTTAATCAAATCTAATGTAAGTCGATATGCAGAGTTCAAAAATATTACCAGGATTCTTGCATTTCGAGAAGGAAGAGTGGAACAGGTACTTTGCTACTCAAGTGTTGTAGTGGAGTGTGAGCTTAAGTTATTATGATTTGTTTTGAAAGGATAAGCAAATAGGATTGTTATTTTCCTGGCAAAGCTGCGAATTCCAGTCCTGCATGGTAAAAGTAAATAGTTAAGAGATGACTCAATTAAAATTTTTAGTGTTAATTTTTTCATGAGTTATTCTGCAGCCTGATGTTTGTGTTGAGAAATGGTTAATATTAGGCAGTATTGCTAGATTTGAACTGTCATTTGTACCCAGTTAGGGGTGACATGCCATTGGCCTTTTAACGGCATAAAGAACAACTTGGCAGAATTAAGTAAGAGAGCTCACAAGTTAATTAGCTCTGAACCTATCAGAGATGCCATTAGAATTGATGGAAGGTAACATGAATGGCTAGAATGGAAATAATGATCTTGTTATAGTTAAAGGGGAAAAAATGTAATTTGGAATACATGTATCACTAGGAAGAGGTTTCTTAACTTACAATCATATTTTTCAGGTTCCTTGTTCTAGAGCAGATGTCTTTAATAGCAAACAACTTACTATGGTAGAAAAGCGAATGCTAATGAAGTTTCTTACATTTTGTATGGAGTATGAAAAACATCCTGATCAATATAAAGGTATTATTTTCCATTAAATTGTGTTCTCTAATTATTTCAACTTTATTTTAATATGCTTGCTCTGATGTAAGCCACTCATCTCTCTGTTAAAGTATATTCTTACCCTGCACTATCCAATAGTTTAGCCATGTAGTTATTTACGTTAAAATTAAGTAAAATAAAATCTAAAATTTAGTTCCTCAGTTGGACTAGCCATATTTGAAGTTCTCAGGAGCCACATGTGGTTATTAGCTACTATGGCTACAGTACACCTATAGAATGTTTTCATCATTGTAGAAGTGCTATGCTGGGTGTTTAGTTTGTATTCTTATTAATTAAATACTGCTGTCAACGAGTTCTTCATAAATGATATTCTCTTTTCATTGTTCTATTTTTTTCAGTAGTTAAAAAAATCTGTATATTTTTTCATTTTCCCAGGATTACTTTTGCTTGGTATATTGAATTATTAATTTTGACTGATTAAGGAAAAGAGGCTAGATGGTATGGGGAGTGTGAACCACTGTATTAGAGTCTAGTCAAAGCTTTGACCCAAATCATACAGTTACTTCAGAGTTTGTTGAAAATTTAATATCTCAGTTTAGTATCAGAGCTTTATACTTTTTAATGCATTGGGCTGGAAACTTTATCCAAAATCAGAATATTCTACTGATGTTTTATTTATAAAGTTTATTTATTTATTTATTTATTTATTTATTTAATTTTTTTTAAAGATTTTATTTATTTATTTGAGATAGATAGAGAGAGAAAGCATGAGAGGGGAGAAGAAGGTCAGAGGGAGAAGCGGACTCCCCACAGAGGCGGGAGCCTGATATGGGACTCGATCCGGGGTCTCCGGGATCATGACCTGAGCCGAAGGCAGTTGCTTAACCAACTGAGCCACCCAGGCGCCCTATTTATAAAGTTATAATGAGAAATATAGCAGTATTTTTTTTTTTTACTTGATGGACTATTAAAAATCAAGCTCTTGTTCTTAAAGCTTCATGTCCATTACATACTGCCATATCATTCTTCACAGTGGTGTAAACTTATGTTTTCTAAGTACATTTTTATAATCTTTATGGTTGTTTTTTTTTTGTCATGGAATTGTATTTCATACCACTAAGAGTCTAGTTACATTTTTTCAGTTCTTTAAATGAGTAGTTTTTAGGTCCCTTGTTTTGAGGTGTGATGTAGGGCAGTAAGATTGACTCCATTAACCACATGGAAATTAACTTCATTACTTTTTAGTCATAGTTTATTGTTCTTAGTTTTAGTAAGAATACACATTTCCAAAAAATTAAGTATCATTCTATCACTATTTTCACCAAAAAATTGCCATTTGTCATATATATTTAATATTTCAAAGTATAATTATATTATTCAGCAGTTTAAAGATAATAAAGTAAATTATTGCTACTTATGGAAACTTATTGTGATGATTAATGAATTATTTAATGTTTTTCTAGTTTTTTAAGTCTGTAAAATACTAAATAAAGATTCATCATCATTTAAAGCTTGGAAATTGGGCCATTAGTTCAATTAAGATAGTGAGGTTGTTTCTGGTTTCTTTTTTTCCCCTAGAATCTGTGATCTCTGTCCAAAATGTATTATTTACCACCTTGGTCCTTTGCCAAGTGTCTTGAACAGGCTTGATCTCTTTTGTGCAGTGTTTTTAAAATGAAGTTTGGTTCTGATTTTAACTGATGAATTTTTATCTTTACATAGCCTATGAGGAGATTACGTTCTCCGAGTACTTAAAAACTCAAAAATTAACCCCCAGCCTCCAGTACTTTGTCCTGCATTCAATTGCAATGACATCAGAGACAGCCAGCAATACTATAGATGGTCTCAAAGCTACCAAAAACTTTCTTCACTGTCTTGGACGGTATGGCAACACTCCATTTTTGTTTCCTTTATATGGCCAAGGAGAACTTCCTCAGTGTTTCTGCAGGTAAGACTGACATTGATTCTCTTGTTTCTTCTTAAGGTAATACTTAAATAACAGATGACAATTAAAAAGACAAAAATGAGATTTATTCAAGATTTTGTATATGCAAGCATCCTTTGTTGTTCTGCTCTTTTATAAGTCTATGTATTTTTGCCTGCCTACCTATCTAAATGATATATTCAGTTTGGCCTGTGTTTGAACTTCATAAAAGAGAACCCTACTGTAAGTTCCTTATTTCACTCAATATTATGTTTCAAAGCATCGTCCTTGTTTTGCATAATTATAGTTATTTTCATTGCTATGTAGTATTCCAATGTGAATATACCACAGTTTTTCCATTTTTCTTTTGGTAGACATTTTCTTTTGGTAGTTTCCGGGATTTTTTTTTTCGTTTTTGGTTTTTTGTTTTGTTTTTTGCTATTAACATCCTTGTATATGTTTCAGGATATACATGTTCAAGAATTTCTCTAGGATATATATCTAGGAGTAGAATTTCCAAGTCATGGGGTATATGAATGTTCATACAAGATTGTATCCATATTTTTCTCCAGAGCATTGTACCAATTTACATCCTGCATCAATAGATAAGAATTTCCATAGGTATACATCTCTGCCAATGTTTGTTATTAGATTCTTAAATTTTTGTCAATCTAACTCACATAAAATATCCTCATGTTATACTTTTATTTTGCATTTTCTAGATTACTTATGAGGTGGATCATCTTCTGATACGGTTATTGGATATTCATGTTTTCTCTTTGGTGAAATGCATGTTCCTGTGTTTTTCCCATTTGTGCATTGGGTTATTGTATTTTCCTTATTGATTTATAAGAGTTTTTATTCTGAATACTAATCTTTCCTTAATTGGATGTGTTGAATATATCTTGCTTTATGGTATTTATGATACATGAGATCATTAAGATTAATGTAGTCAAACATAACAGTCTTTTCTTTTTATACGTAGCGCTTTTAGGGTAGTGGAGCATAGTAATTAAAAACCTGGACTATGGAGACAGACTACCTAGATTTAAGTCCTGGCTTTTACACTCATTGGCCATTTAACCTTGAGCAAGTTTCAGTCTCTCTATTATGTTTTCAGAGAATCAACTTTGTGCTTTTTGATTCTATTATAGCTTTGTGTTCCTAGTTCATTAATTTCCATTCTTTATTATCTCCTTTACTTTGCTTTCTTTGGATTTTGTTTAGCTCATCCCTCCGCTTTTCTGTCTTTGCCAATTCTTAGGATGAAACTCAATGTTAAATATGTATCTTTTTTATTTTCTAATGTAAGCATTTAAGATTATAAAGTGCCAACTCTTGTTTTGACTCTTCACAGTTATTATGTATTATTTTAATTGTCTTTTAATCCTAAATATCTTAATTTCCATTTTGATTTTTTCATTGACCCATGAATTGTTATGAGAGGTTTTATTTTATTTTATTTTATTTTATTTTATTTAAGATTTATTTATTTATTTGACAGAGATAGCACAAGCATGGGAAGTGGGAGAGGGAGAAGCAGTATTCTGGCTGAGCAGGGAGCCTGATGTGGGGCTCGATCCCAGAAGTCTGGGATTATGACTGAGCTGAAGGTGGGCACGTAACTGACCGAGCCACTCAGACACCCCATTATGAGAGGTTTTAAAATAGCTGATTTGGTTCATTCTTTTGCTCTTACCATCTAATTTCATTGTAGAAAATTAAACTATGTCTGGAAAATATGTTTTTTTTAATTTAAATTCAATTAGCCAATGTAGTGTACATCATTAGTTTTTGATATATGTTCAATGATTTATTAGTTGCATATAACACCCAGTGCTCATCACATCATGTGCCCTCCTTTATTTTATTTTTTAAATTTAATTTTATTTTTTCAGTGTTCCAAGATTCATTGGTCATGCACCACACCTGGTGCTCCATGCAATACATGCCCTCCTCAATACCCACCACCAGGCTCGCCCAAACCCCCACCCTCCTCCCCTCCAAAGCCCTCAGTTTGTTTCTCAGAGTCCACAGTCTCTCATAGTTCACCTCCCCCTCTGATTTCCCCCAATTCACCCCCTTCCTTTCCTTCTCCCAATGTCCTTCATGTTTTTCCTTATGCTCCATATGTAAGTGAAACCATATTGACTCTCTTTGCTTGACTTACTTCACTCAGCATAATCTCTTCCAGTCTCATCCATGTTGATAGAAAAGTTGGGTATTCATCCTTTCTGATGGAGGCATAATATTCCATTGTATATCTGGACCATATCTTCTTTATCGATTCGTCTGTTGAAGGGCATCTTGGCTCTTTCCACAGCTTGGCGATTGTGGCCATTGCTGCTATGAACATTGGGGTACATGTGCCCCTTCCTTTTGCTTCATCTTTGGGGTAAATACTCAGTAGTGCAATGGCAGGGTCATAGGGTAGCTCTATTTTTAATTTCTTCAGGAATCTCCACACTGTTTTCCTAAGTATGTGCCCTCCTTTAATGTTGATCACCTAGTTACCCCATCCCCCCACCCTCCTCCTTATCCACAATCCTCTGTTTGTTGGTGTTGGAGCCTAATAATGCAGGCTTCGAGTTGTAATTTGCAAATTTTATTGAGTTTTTTTCCTTTGATCTACCAATAACAAAAGTGTTTTGAAATCTCCTATTATGATGTTCAATTTGTCAGTTTCTCCCTAGAATTCTCTCAACTTTTACCTTGTATTTATTTTGAGGCAATTTATTAAGATCATTTAAATTTATAACTTTAATCGTTCTGATGAATTTAATATTTTACATTATTTGCTGACTTCTCCATCCCTAATAATGCATTTTTTCCTAAAGTCTACTTTGTCAGGTGTTCAAATAGCTACCAAAACTTACTAGTATTTGCCTGTTGTGTCTTTATCCATCTCTGTTTTTTAGCTTTTCTGAGTCTATATTTGGGGCTATAAATAGCAAATTTTTATATATTGTTAATCCCATCTGACAGTCTCTGTCTTTTACCAAGCAGAATGAATCTTGTTAATAGGAGTCTGTTCCTTCCTTCCGAAGTATCTAATTTTAAAAGTTCCTGTAGTTAACATCTGTTGGCAGTAAATGCCTAGTTTATGTGTATATGAACATAACTGTTTTTTTGCCTTTTTGACTTGAGTGAAGATTTGTGAGGTAAACATTTCTAGGTTGGCAGTTCTTTTTTCTCAGTACTTTAAAATTTTATTCCACTCTCCTTTGGATTCCTTTTTTGCTGTTGAAAAATTGATATCAGCCTAATTGTCATTTCTTTATAAATCCTATTTCTTTTCTTTCAGGTTTTTTTTTAAGATTATTTATTTATTTATTTGACAGAAAGAGACACACAGAGAGAGGGAACAGAAGCAGGGGGAATGGGAAAGGCAGAAGCAGGCTTCCCGCTGAGCAGGGAGCCTGATGTGGGCCTCAGTCCTGGGATTCTGGGATCGTGACCTGAGCCAAAGGCAGACGCTTAACAACTAAGCCACCCACGTGCCCTTTCTCAGGTTGTTTTTAAGATAGTTTGTTTTTGGTGTTCTGCATTTTCACTACAGTGAATTTACATATTTTTCATCTTTATCTAGCTTGGTATAGGTTAAACCATGTGTAATTAACAATATTAAACCATTTTGACCTATAATTCCATATGGTTCAAACAACTTCAGTGTGTTTCCTCTATCTGTGAATTGTCATTTATCATTTTGGAAAATTATCAGCCAGTATCTTTGCAAATACTGGTTTTCCTCCATTGTCTCTCTTCTCACCTTTTTGGAACCCTAAATAGAAATGATTTAGAATTTCGTTTTCTCTCATCTCTGTTTCTTTCTTTTTTTTTTCTCATCCCTGTTTCTTAATCTCTCTTTCATACTTTCTGTCTCCTAGTCATTCTGGCTATATTCTGGGTACTTTATTCTCTTTTCCAGTTTATTAGTTCTCTGTACTTGCCTTTGATCTGTAGTATAATCTTCTCAATATTGTAATCTTTGATTTGTAGAAGCTCTGTTCCTTCTCTCCCCAACTCTTTCTTGTTGTTTGATATTCTCTTTTGGTTGTTCATTTTGTTCAATATAGCTTACATTCTGCCATGTAGTGTTTCTGTTAATTTATGTTATTGGTTTAGTTTTTTGGGCCATGCTTATCTTTGAGAGTTTATCTTTGATTGGTTTTAATCTTTGGAAATCTGAGGATCCAAATTAAGGATGCTTTCCTTCAAGGATTATTTGTGTTTGTTTCAGCTAGAAAGCACTAAGATTGGGGATCATTTCAGCTCCTTTCAGGGGATCCTTTCTTATTTTTTAAATTTAAATTCAATTAGCTAACATATAGTACATCATTAGTTTCAGGTATAGTGTTCAGTAATTCATCAGTTGTGTATAATAGGAGGATCCTTTCTTATTAAAGGAACCCCAGGTACGGCTCCCTCAGTGATTAATATGAGCAACAAGACTTTTTTTTTTAACATAAAAGTAAAACTTTATTAGAAATGCATCTCTTAGAACAAACCAGTAGTTACTAGACTGGAGCTGGGTGGGGGAATGGGTTAAACAGGTGATGGGGATTAAGGAGTGCACTTGTGATGAGCACCAAGTATTGTATGGAAGTGTTGAATCACTATATTGTACACCTGAAAAGTAAAATTACATTGTATGTTAGCTAACTGGAATTTAAATAAAAACTTAAAAAGTGCATCTCGTAGTGACATGACTTTAAAAACATGGTTCGTGTATCTTGGAAAGACTGTTACATATGGATAGAATGAAGACTTGCTTTTTTTTATATAAAGATTTTATTTATTTGACACAGAGAGAGAGTACAAGCAGGGGCAGCAGCAGGGAGAGGGAAAAGCAGGCTCCCGCTGAGCAGAGACGCTAACCTGGGGCTCGATCCCAGGACCCTGGGATCATGACCTGAGCTGAAGGCAAATGGTTAACCCACTGAGCCACCCAGGTGCCCCAAGACTTGCTTTTTTTTTTAATTGCAGTGGTTTTCTTTGTTTTTGTTTGTTTGTTTTTCTTGAAGCTTTGAATTTAGCTCAGGGTTTGTTTGTACTGTGTGTGTGTATTTGGGGTTGGAAAGTTTCTTGTAGACATTTCTTTTATTTCTTTCCATCTCAGCAGTGCAATGCAAGTTATGCTTTATATAAAAAGTCATTTTTTGGTAGAAACAAAGAGGTCCCTTCCCAGTATCCAGTCCAATATACTGCTGGAAGTGGATATTCTCCAGTCCACATTTCTTTTTTTTTTTTTTTTTAAGATTTTATTTATTTATTTGACAGAGAGATCACAAGTAGGCAGAGAGGCAGGCAGAGAGGGGAAGCAGGCTCCCTGCTGAGCGGAGAGCCCGATGCGGGGCTCGATCCCAGGACCCTGAGATCATGACCTGAGCTGAAGGCAGAGGCTTTAACCCACTAAGCCACCCAGGCGCCCCTCTCCAGTCCACATTTCTTAACCATGTGGAGGTGAGAACGTTATAAATTTGAAAGTAATTTAATTCTGAATATGAAGGTCTGTGTATTTCCAGACAAACTCTTCCTCCTTCAGTTACTTGCCAAAGTAGGCATGAATAGGGAGTGTCATTTTCTACAGGACCAAAGGTCCTCCTATCGATTTAAACTAAGAAGGAGGTTTTGTGGTTTTCTTAATCATTTTTTTTCCTCTTCTTGTGGCATTACCTGATTCAAAAGGAACCACACTGTTTTCTCTTCTGTTGCCACTTGCTACTCACTCCTACAGAGCTTTCAGGTAAGGAATAGGGACAGAATGAACAGATCACTGGGGAGTGAGCAGAAGCCCACTGGTTTCCTTACCATTTTTTGAAAATGGAATTTTTAACCTCATTCCTGTTTTTCCACTAAATTCCTATATTTCCTTTCCTAATTCAGATCATATTTACATCTTGTAAATACTAATTGGTGTTTGTTGTTTTGAAGGGAAAAGACACTAAAAAGTTTTGTTTGTCCTATACTGATATAAAATTTCAAAATGAGACCTCATATGTGTTGGATCCTAGATAAAGAAGACCTTTTCCCCAAAAATGATTGTGCCCTCTTTTTTTTTTAAGATTTATTTACTTTATAGAGAGTGTGAGAGTGAGAGCACGCACTTGCACACCTGTTCACAATTGTGCGGCTCACATGCACATGAGTAGGGGGAGGGGCCAAGGGAGAGGGAAATGGGGAGAGAAGCACTCCGCATGGAGCCCAGAGCTGGGGCTTGATTTCATAGGCCTGAGATTAGAACCTTAGCCAAAATCAAGAGTCAGAAGCTCAACTGACTGAACCTCCCAGGCGCCCCTGTACCCTCTTTAAGGCTGAGTTTTTATCAGCCTTCTATATCTTTTTATCCTCTGCAGAGTGTATTTCAGAATTTTGTTTATGATACAGATTTAATGTTTATTATAAAAATTATACCTCACTCTCTGCAATTTGAACTGATAATTTCAGGGAATTATATAATTAAATGTATATATGTATAGATAGTTGATTAAGTAAATTTGAGGCCTGTAAGGTATATAAAATATGTATACATTTATACAAATACATATATATGTGAATTATAATAAAAATACATTAGCCTGGGGATATTGACCTAACTTTATATTTGATTCCCTGCATCGTAGTTTATAATTTCATATAAGTGTTGTTTTGTTTATATCCTAAAGTAGTAACACTACTACCATCTATACATCATAGCATACACTTTCTATCACCAGGTTATCAGAATTAGGTGTCACCTGTTCTGTGATTTCTAACCACCATTCTATATTCTGTTTTATTATAAGCCTAAGCATTTCTCAGCCAGTTACAGTGAGTACTCATCAAGGCTACTGTTATAAATGGCATGCATGCATATTTATGTGAGGATTCAAAGACATTTGTAAGTCATGTCCTTGTATTCTAAATGAATTCTGCATAAACAATATAACATTTTAACTACTAGAGATAACTTTCATGAATAAACACCCTTTGAGGTTTTTATCCATTTAAATAGGTAGATTTTTTAAAAGGTTTGTTTATTTAAGAGAGCGAGCAAGTGAGCGAGCAGGATAGAGGCAAAGGGAGAGAGAGACAAGCAGATTCTCTACTCAGCAGGAAGCCCGACACTGGGCTTCATCCAGGACCTTGAGATCATGACCTGAGCTGAAATCAAGAATCAGACACTTACCCGACTGAGCCACCCAGGCACCCTGGTAGATTTTTTTTTTAGAAAATATGAAGCTTACTTATTGTACTACTTATTACCCATTACTATGTCGTAAATTGGACCATTTTGGAAGAAAAGTCATTGAAACCTATATATTTTTCTAGTCTAGAAAGCCATAGAATTTTCCCTACCATACATTAGTTGGTTAATATTTTTTCTGGCACACGGACGGGATATGTGTGCAGTATATAGGTTTTTATATCTACTCTCACAATATATCTTCCAAATAGAAGTCCTTTTTAAGCCCTAATTTATTTCTGTATCTTTGTGGTTGGTGCCATAATAGCCTTTATTTTTTTTAATAGATTTTATTTACTTATTTGACAGAGAGAGATCACAAGTAAGCAGAGAGGCAGGCACAGAGAGAGGAGGAAGCAGGCTCCCCGCTGAGCAGAGAGCCCGATGCGGGGCTCGATCCCAGGGCCCGATCCCAGGGCCCTGAGATCATGACCTGAGGCAAAGGCAGAGGCTTTAACCCACTGAGTCATCCAGGTGCCCCTATAGTAGCCTTTAGAACTACTTTCTAGTTCAGACTAGGTTTCACATAATGTGTCATAACCTGTGAAATGGAACAGTACCAGTGGGATCAAACAAACTTAACACTTTTTTATTAGTAGACTTAGACTTCCCAGGGATTGTTACTTGATTTTTATAAAAAGAGTGTATTTTACTGATTATTTACGGGGTAATTCAGTCTTCCATTCCTCAGTGGCCTATATTTTTTCCTTTTTTTCTTTAGTAGAATCCTTAAAACATAAAGGATGTGTTTTTTTTTCTTTACTTTTAACATGTAATATAAATATTGTGTGTGCACACGCATGTAGAATCACCACCAAATGCTTTTTACTAGGTGTTCGTACTCAAGTGACATTTTTCTGAGTATTGACTGTGGAAAATTGAACAAATAGGAGCTCTGCCTCAGGAAATTTTGGAACACAAGTTGATCTCTAACTTATAGCTTTTGAAGAGAGAATGAGAGAATACCAAAAATATATGTAAGTAATTTGTTCAAGATTGTAGGAATAGCATGGAAAAACAAGAAAGGGAATCTCCCACTTGATACATTCATTCAGTAATGGCTTGAAGAATGATGCCTAAAAGGGGCCACATAGATGCTACTCTGATTTTGTTATGATCATGGAATTCGTTTTTAATATAAATTGTAAGGCATTTTATATTGTTTTATCTTTTTCTTCTGCTTTATTGTTGTATTTGGAGAACTCCGTAGAAAACATCTCTCAGACCAAAGCAACCTGCCTATTTTATTTCCTAATGACCAACACTTCTTATTCAGGGAATTTTCGGAACTCTAAGAGACATTTGTTAACCTGGATGAACCTATTGGAAAACCAAGAGAAATGTTAAAATTGGCCAAAGAGTATACCAATGGAAAATTTTATGAGTTTATGTATTCAGTTGCATGTGAAGTCATAGCAAAATTGAGATGGCTTCTTAAAGTCTGCCCACAGTGTTCTTGCCCTTCTACCCACATAAATATGGGTTAGATTATAGATCTAGATACTTAACAGTACATTATTATTTCCCTTTAACAGCATTCTCTTTAATTTCTTTTCTTGTAAAATTCTCTCTACTATTCTAGTAGTAATACAACAAAAAGAAATTAGAATTGAAAGAGTGCTTTCATATTGTTTTGACTGATCCAATTTTATAAATGAGGAAAGATAAAAACTAGCTGAGGCTTGAAACTAGATTTCCTGGTATGCATTTTTTATGACTTACCTCTTACACAATCTTACACAATTTTTTTAAAAAGATTTTATTTCTTTATTCGAGAAAGAGAGAGAAAACAAGCAGGGAGAAGAACAGAGGGAGAGGGGCAAGCAGACTCCACACCAAGCACGGAGCCCAACTCGGGACTCAATCCCATGACCCTGAAATCATGACCTGAGCTGAAACCAAGTTGGGAGCCACCCAGGAGCCCCACAATTTTTAAACATTTTCTGAAAAAAATAAAAGGAGATAGTTAATGAAAATATTGTTATTTGGGGGGATTTTAAAAAACATTTGTGGTATTTATCAGCTTTTAACAACTTGTAATTTGCTATGATTTCTTTTCTTACTGTCAATACAGTCACTTTCCAGAAAAAAAGCAGGTGAGAATAAGGGCAATTCTTACAGTATTCTTAGAAACATCTTCCGATTTTGTGCCCAGTAGGAAATACCAGGTTAGATGAATAAAGAAATTCTTCAACTTCCTACATTTTACCTAATAGATAAAGGTAAAAGGTAAAACAGATCACGAGCAATTAAATTTCCCCTTCACCCCTATAATTTTTATGTTTGCATTTGATAAATGCTAATGCAGATGAGCCCAGTAGTAGTTAGATTTTGTATGTTTTGGAGGCTAATTATTATTCCTGTGTTTCATGCTCCCAACCCCATTGGTTCCCTGCCCCCCACCTCAGTGTCATAGGTAGAACTCTGTGATGCACCTAAATAATGTAGGTGTAGAAATGACCTATATCTAGTTGGTAGATTTGACCAGTCCAAATTGTATGTGTAAAACTTGATTATTGAATTGAGCCTTAAATATTTGAAATTAAATGTTAAAAAATTGCCAAAGTGAATTAATTCAACAGAAACGTTAATTAAATAAATATTGAGTGCATAAATCTTTTGGTTAAGTAAGAAATATTTTCATGTAGATCACTACACACTATTGTTTTGCAACACTGCAGCTAAGTAGAGCTGCACTGAGATATGTTATGCCAAAGGTTCTTAATCTAGGGTTCGTGGGTACTTGGAATTTTAATACAAAATGTTATATGTGGGTCTTTATGAAAGGAATTCAAAGTTTCATCAGATTTTCATCATAATCCATGACCTAAAAACAAGGATTGAGAACTATTGTTATGAATTTTCAATAAAAGAAAACATTATTTTTTACTCAGATAATCATTCCTTAAGAGCTTATGAAAAGAAGTCCTAAAAAGTTTATAATAGAGGTGCTCTTGGGGTATAAATACAAGAGAGGGATGGGAAAACTTGGAAAATGTTGCTGTTGGAACTGGAATTTACAGGCACCTCTTGGGATAGATGAAAGCAGATATTTATGCTCTAGTGTTGTGAAGCAGTAGTAGTTAAGTATAGTATAATGAACAAGAAGGTACATTTTAGAACCAGACCAATGGGGGTTAAATCCTGGTTCTGCCATTTACTAGCTGTGTATTCTTGGGCCAGTTATTTAATCTCTCTGTGCTCCAGTTTCCTCATTTTTCATGGGGATGATAATAGCATCTACCTCATAGGTTGTAAGGATGAAAATGAATTAATATCTAGAAAGTGGTTAAAACATTGATTGCCTTAGTGTATTACATAAGTGTTAGCTGTTATTATTATTACTCTTAATATGATTATTATTATTGCTGCTGCTGCTGTTGTTGTAGAATACCGTCAGGGTAAGTATGAGGCTTAATTAGGGACTGAGCCAGATTTAGTATTCTTATATAGTGGGTCAACAAATGTTTTTTCTGTAAAGAGTCAGATAGTAGTTAGTTTTGGCTTTGTAAGATATGTGGTCTCCATTGAAACTCTTTGCAGTCATAGACAATATGTAAAAGGATGGACATGGCTGTGTTCCAAAACTTTATTTACAAAATAGGTGGCAGGTTTTCTGACCCTGTTTAATCAGTTCAGTAGTCTTTTATCTACCAAATATAATAATATTTTTTAAAAAACCCTGATATTAGCAGGTATTATAAGATTGCCTTAATGCACTACCTGGCATACCTTAGTTATTATTTGATGGATAAATTAATGAATAGTAGATATTTATGAATTGCTGCAAAAAATTGGATGTCAAAGAAGTGGTAGAGCAGTGTTTTCAAGCCTTTACCTGTGTCAGAATTTAATACCATTACTGGGCCCCATTCTTGGAGTTTCTGACTTTTAGATCGCTTGTGAGGCCTGAAAATTTGCCTTTCTAATACGTTTCCAAGTGTTGCTGGTTGTCTAGGGAACACAGCTGAAGAGTTAGTAACCAGGGTAATTTCTCTCTGGGCCCAATTCTGATCAAAAAAAAGAAAAGGATTTAGAGTGACAGAAAAGTTGTGAAGAAGCATCTATGTCATTTATTATAAATTTGATTATTTTCATTTCTTCCTATTTAATTCATTTTAAAGCATCCATTCCCTGCCCTGTACTTTCCTAGGTATAGTATATGTAAATGAAAAAGAATATGATGTAGATGTTGATATTAATGTCAAGAGTGTTTACTCTAGTTGAGGAAAGAAAATACGCACTTATGGACCAGTTACAAAATAAAAAAATATATTTTATCAGGTTCCAGAGTGTGTAATGTAGGTGTGAATGACATCAGTACTCAGAAATGACCAAAAGGAGTCTAAAGAGATATGACATGAAATTGATTTAATCAAGACACACAAAATGATGGAGTTACAAGAATCTCATACTGCTCAGTTAACCTATCCATTTCCAAAAAAGAGCAAGAAGATTGGGTTCTGTCCTGAGCCAAGTACCATCAGTGAGTGGTATGATCTCACCTGTCATTGAACATGGCCCAATTATGTGAGATACATAATTGTTTTGAGGCTCTTGGTTTAGGCCAGAATTTCTCAATCTCATTTTTGCCAGGATACTTGACATTTTTGGCAGGATAATTCTTTTTTTTGGGGGGGGGGGGCAGGATAATTCTTTGCTGTGTTGGGGGATAGGCTATCCTGTACATAATAGGATGTTTAGCAGTATCCTTGGCCTCTGCACATGAGATGTCACTACCTTCACCCACCTACCTACTTGTGACAGACAAAAATGTCTCTAAACATTGACAAATATCCCCTAAGGGCAAACTAATCCCTGTTTGAGAAATCAGGGGTTAGTCCAACTCAGTATATGTTGAATTGGTATAGTCGACTCTAGCCAAAATGTTGAAAGGCAGGGAGAATAAAATATTCTTGCAATTCTTTCTTACAATCTTACTACTTAATTTTTGTTTTTTTTTTTAATCTGGAGCTATGTAAAAATTCTTTAAGGACCAGTACATTTTAAAAGATCTTGACATTTGAATTAGTGGAATAATTTATTCAGATAATTTAACAAAGTTCCCGACATATAGAAGATACTAAGTAGCCATTATAAAGCAAATTCTTGGGTAACATATACTCTTAGTAGTTAGAGAAAAAATAAAAATACTGAAAAAAATTAGGAAACAAAGACACTCACTTTTATAAAGAAATACAAGCCCTGTTCCCCATCCTCAAATTCCATCGCTTGAGTTAACATTGTTCAGTTGCATATTTTCCCACCTTTTCCGTGCTTATACAGGCATCTATGTATAAATGTGTGTATACATGCATCCTTAAAAAAATTTTAATGGCTGAGTAGTTTTTTGGTATGTAGCTACCATAGGTATGTAGACCATAGTTCATTCAAACATTTTCCTATTGTTTGTATTACCATGCTAAAATTAAAATTATGTTTCTATTGCATAAATATAACTTCATATGTAGAAATTTTTTTATTTGGCCATCTTCAATTATAGCATAAATAAACTTACAGCCATCCTTTTAGAAACATATATCTGACAACTTAAAATAGCGTTTGAAGGCTGGGTATAGTAAGGAGTTCTTCAAATTCAGAGTCTTTAACCTGACATCCAATACCTGGAATCAATCATCTGGGTTTTAGGCTAAATAGTCTGAAGTTGCATGCCAAATTGTATGTGTGTGATGTACACAGCTACATTTTTCTAGGAAGGGGGTTCATAGTTTTTATCATAGTATCACAGGAGTCTATCATCTCCCAAGAAGGTTAAGAACCACTGAGATGCACTCTCTCAATTGAGAACTGCCTTTATTTGAAGAGCAATGTTAAATAGGTTAACCAAAAAGTTGTCTCCCAAAAGTTGGAGGGTTGTTTGAATAGAATTTTTATAAACTGTGGAATCCTGGAGGGGGAAAAATAGAGAAACATACCTCATTTTCTGAATCTTCTGCATACAGTTTTAAAGACAGCCCTCTAGTTAATAATATTGGCATAGGAATGATACATAAGGTATAGAGGGTAAGCATGATCATGTTTGTGTGATCATTTGTTTGTTTTTCCCTTGAGGAGAGAGTATTGTGTGGGATAAACAGCAGGGTGTTGAGATAATCCATCATTTTGAAACCTGTTCTCTGATGATGGATGGATAGATTGGTAAAGTAACTCAATAATCTTCATTTTTTTCCCAGGTTATTCACAGATCATTGAGCATTGTCATTAATAAAACAATGGAATGTTTTTGTGTCCTTGCCTGCATTATTTCTCAGGTTGTGACAGGAAAAGACTTTTAATTTGGGAATAACTTTTTACTAATATATGTATGTATGTATGTGTGTGTGTGTGTGTGTATAATAAATGAAGCATTTATTGTGACTCTCAGAAATATATTAGAATTATATTGGCTCCCCATATTACAGTTTGAGTTTTTATTTTAGTAATAGCTTCCTTTAGTGCTAAAACTTCAGATAGTAGATTATCCTCACACATAGATACAAAAACTTGCCCAATTATTTTCTCCCCAGGTTACACAATGCATACTACTCCAGATCTTAAAATAATTCTAATAACTTGTAATATAGTGAAAGGTGGCTGACTTCATTTAGGGCAAGAATGATAATTGAATTCAAGTCCAGTGTTTGGAGCCGAGATTTTAGTTCGATTAACTTGTAAGGTAACACTGTGTTATTACATAGACTTTTTAAGGATCATTCAAAACAATTCTTGAACTATCTCTTTGGAACTTTTGTGCAAGTATAATACTAATAGTATGTGAATTGTGTCTATTTTCAAGCCAGTTCAAAAAACAAACAATCCTGAAGGCAGCCAAATTACAAAGATCTAAGGATTTACTTTGTTGGCAACTGTACGTCTATGTTAGGTAGCTGGAGTTCCATGTGTTCTCTGCTATTCCCATTTAAGTTGTTTTTGTTCCAAAGTGATCCAATCAGCGTGATTGCATAGAATTTTAATAAAGCTGTTAATTTCCAACTTTTTCATCAGTTTGCTTTCTACTTTGGTAGGGAATACTCAAAAAACTGTTTTTATAAAATCCCTTGTCTTGTTTCTTGAAAGTTAAAAGGTTTCCCATATGTTACAAAAAATGTCAGTCTCAGAATTAGATTCCAATTCTAGCTCTGTCATGTTATTATTTGCATGAACTTGAACATGTCATTTAAATTCTCAGAGCCTCCATTGTTTCACCTGTATAATGGAAATGGTGATTAAATCTAATCCTAACTCCTCCCCTGGGCTACTGTGAGACTCAAATGTGATGATGTTAGGGACAGTGCATTGAAGATTGTCCCAACACAAGTAAAGGATTATAACATAGAAGTTGTATGACTTCACAGTCTTAGTACTTGGAATTCATGTTTTTGTAATTACTGAAACATAGACTCTTCATTTATTTATACAAGCAAGATCTGGTATTTAGAATTTAGTTTTGTAATTAAGTTACCTTACAGTATGTCTGTTGATAGGTATATTTGCTGTATAAACTGTAGTTCTCCCTCTGTCTCCTATAGTTTCTAGTACATAGCCTTTTACAAAATGGGTATGCCATAATTTTTTCCCTTACTATTGAATTTGATATATTTTACTCATATGTAGTTAACTGCTTCGATAGAACTGCTTGGAACTTTGGCTGGCATATAGTAGGTGCTTAATAAGTTATTTATTTAAAAAATCAGATTAGACTTTACCATCAAAAGAGATTAAATATTGCAGGACAGAAACTATTTTTTCATTTACTAGAGAAATGATTTGTAAAAAAGAACTCTGTTGGAGCTGAAATAATTAGTATAGCTTTTAGCCATTCTTCTTCCTTATTTCTCTAACTCTTCATGCCTCAACCTATCTCCTCTTTCTTTCCCCTCTTCCCAAATTAGACAGTAGATTCTCACTTACCCAATATAATGAAATAGAATAAAAGTTTTGTCCAAAAAATGCCATTTCCGTGTGGTAAAACTTTACTGATTTTAATCTCACGAAGTCAAGATTCATAATGATTTGAATGTTTTTACTTTGTACTCTGTAAACAGTTTGCTAAACAAATGAATAGCATAAACAGGAAAGTATATGTAGCCTACTGATGAAACCAAACTAATTTCAGCTGTTTGTAAATGACTCCTGCAGGCTTTAACTCATGCACACTTGAAAGTCATAAACTTGTCATTTATAATTTACACTTACACTGGTATCCCTACATTATTTCATACAAATGCACATGTATTTGTAAACAGCCATATCTTTCAACTTCTTGCTTTCCCATCTGGAGGTTTTTTTTTAAAATTTTAGTTAACATACAGTGCAATATTGGTTTCACGAGTACAATTCAGTGATTCATCACTTATATAACACCCAGTGCTCATCACTACAAGTGCCCTCTTTAATACGCATCACCCATCTAGCCCAACCCCCCCCCCACAGCCCTTCATCAACCCTCAGTTTGTTCTCTATTGTTAAGAATCTCTTATGGTTTGTTTCCCTCTCTCCTCCCCCCCCATCTGGAGTTTTTTGAAAGAAAAATGGGATTCACAGTGTGGTTATTTTTCTTTTGACTATATTACAAATTGAAAATAGTCATTGAATCTACAGTCTATAGTCATGGTCCTATATGCATAGACCCATATTCTTCAGGTACATTTAAAAATAGAAGGAATTATCTCTAAAAAAAGCTTTTGAATAATACACATTTATTGAATGAACAATTAATCTTGATCCTAATTTTATGTTTTAATGTATCCTGAGAGGTAGCACAGTGTAGTTGTTAAGAGTAGATACTCTTAAACCAGACTTTCTGTTTGAATTCTGGCTCTGCCACTTACCTACTGGTTAAATCCTCTGTTTCTTTTTTTCAGTTTCCTCCCCAATAAAAAGGGAGTTAGAATAGTACTACCTCTTAGAGTTGTTATCAGTTTTAAGGAAGTATTTGCTAAGCTCTTAGAACAGTACCTGGCACAAATAAGCACAAGATGAACCTTTGTTATATAAAGTGAAATTGCCAAACTGTGTTAATTTTCTTGGGTACATATGAATTCACATTCTTTGATATAGTAGAGTGGTCCCAAATGCCTAATGAATTGAGAGCCAAATTTCTGACTGTAGTGTTTCCACCTTCCATGATGTTTTTTTAATCGGAACTTTACTGTCAGCCTATAGTCTTCTTGCAGAGGTGGATGTACCAAGATTAGAGCTGCTACTGTCTGAAATCTACTGCAGTATACCTATTCCCCTCCCTGGAATTAGCTTTCTTGTTTGTCCCTTCTTTTGTGAGGTTAGTGTATTTCTTTCAACAAGCAAATACAGATGAAAACAAGCATTAATTTTCATTGTACTCCTAAAGGAGAAATAAAAACCACTATAGAGGAGTGCATGGGTGGCTCAGTGGGTTAAAGCCTCTGCCTTCAGCTCAGTTCCATGATCTCAGGGTCCTGAGATCAAGCCCCACATCGGGCTCTCTGCTCAGCAGGGAGCCTGCTTCCCCTTTTCTCTGCTACTTGTGATTCTCTCTCTCTCTGTGTCAAATAAATAAATAAGATCTTTAAAAAAAAAAAAGCAAACCACTATAGAGTGTCTTTCTAGGATATGAATATTTTAATGCTTGAAATGGGCTCTTAAGAACAGCAAACTAAGGCACTGTCTGTATGGTACAGATACATTAAGTATGAATCAGAAGAACTTGGTTATCTGTTTCTACATTTTAACTTAAATACTCTGGCCATATGAGATGTTCTCCTTACTACAGTACAGTTTCTGTTTTATATTAGCTATCTAACAATGTCAAAACTTACACGAGAAAAGAAATACTGCTTTATTTCTGAATAGTTGCTGGGGAGAAAATAATTCTCTTTAGAATGTAAACTTTGGAACTGGTATTTTTAAGGTCCCAGTAAACACACTGATGTTTATTGATGTTAAGTCAGTTGAACAGACTAAATGTTTCTATTGTTAATCATTCCTATGGAGATGGTCTTATTCACAGAAATATGCTAATAAAATTGTCCTGACCAAGCAGGACGATTTTTAAAATACCCTCATATGTGATCTATAACTAGTGAGATTAAGAAAATTAGCCTGTCAACCTTGCAGATTAAACTTGAGCTTCTCTGCGTTTTTTTCTTCCTGAAGGATGTTAAACCATGGATAAAATCTTTCGTGTTTTCTCTGGGGATACAAAGCTAAGTTTGCAAACTTACATGAGTTTAATGCCTTATGTCTATTTGGAGTCTGTAGTTAACTGTTGCAGTGTTATGAGAAAAACACCCTACTTGCCTATGGGAAATAAAAGCAAGGTAGCAAGAAGGAGAACACCAAAGACAGCGAAGTGCAAAAGCATAGTGGAAGGTAGTTGAGGTTCTTGTTTTTTGTTAGGAACAGCATATTTAGACAATCAGTAGTTTGCAACCCTTTTCTGTGTTAGCATAAGTGATGGATGTGTTTGCATGTTTGACCCATTCCCAGGATATACCCAGCATTCTTAGAGTCTTTGGCATAGATAAGAGAGGCTGCAGGCTCTGCATAGGACCCACTGTAACACTGCCTTTTTTATTTTTCTCCCACAGACTTAGGGAGCACTATCTCACAGATTACCAAGGTTGAGAACCACTATGTTAATAAACTAAGCATGAAATTCATTCTAGATCTGGAATTCATCTAGGAGTGATGGCTTTTATCAGTCTTATTAAATGGAAGTTGGCTTATGTGTTTCTTTGTGATTTAAGGAAAAAAGAAATCATAATTTTATTTTTTTATTTTTAAAGATTGATTGATTTGAGAGAGAGAAAGAGTGAGCACAGGGAAGAGGGGCGGAGGGAGAGAGAAATCCAAGCAAAGTGTGGAGGCCCACTCTGGTCTTGATCTCACGATGCTGAGATCACAACCTGAGCCAAAACCAAGAGTTGGAATCTTAACTGACTGGGAGCAGTGCCTGGGGAAACATAATTTCAGATGTCTTGTTTGGAAGAAAAAATAATGTCTAAGGTATATGAGCTCTAACTCTCTATAGTTCTAGGTTTGTGTGTGTTTTTTTTAAAGATTTTATTTATTTGAGGGAGAAAGAGGGATGACAGGAGGGAGGGAGAAGGAGGGAGAAACAGGCTCCTCACTGAGCAGAGAGCCTGATGTGGGGCTCGATCCTAGGACCCTGAAATCATGACCTGAGCTGAAGGCAAACATCTGCTTAACTGACTGAGCCACTCAGGTGCCCTGATTTTTATGTATTTTTAAGAGACTCTTAACTCTAGAGAACAAACTGAGGGTTGATGGAGGGAGGTGGATGGTGGATGGGCTAAATGGGTTGATGGGTATTATGGAGGGCACTTGTGATGAGCACTGGGTGTTGTATCTAAGTGATCAATCACTAAATTCTGTACCTGAAACCAATTTTACCATATATGTTAACTAACTGGAATTTAAAAACAGATGTATTTTCAGCAATGCATGTATTAAGCATAGGATTCTGATTAATCTTGCTATTTTCTTAACTAACTTGGTACTGTACACTTTCTGGTTATAGGTTGTAGCAAGCTGACCTTTTTTTTTAGGAAATAATTTTTCTTTTTCTGCTTACCAAAATAATCCATGCTTATGTTAAGAAATTTAGACAGTATAGAGGTATGAAGAACATAAAAATTAAATTGATGAGATGATTTTTACCAGAATTACTTTCATTTTGGTTTGGTTTTAAAATGGCTTTTGTGGGGCGCCTAGGTGGCTTAGTGTGTTAAGGTCTGTCTTCGGCTCAGGTCATGATTCCAGGGTCCTGGGAACCAGCCCTGCTTGGGCTCCTGGCTCAGCTGGAAGTCTGCTTCTTCCTCTCTCTCTGCCCTCCCCCCCACTGCTCCCCCACCCCTGCTCCACTCTTGCTTGCTCTCACTCTCTCAAGTAAAAATAATCTTAAAAAAATAAATGGCTTTTGTAAGGTTCTTCATCTTTGCTTTGACTATAATATTATTTACTTAGCATCCCAGTCTTACTTTGTACATAGTGTCAACACTACTTTAATGCAGGAAAACTAAATTCCCTCAGATTGCTCAGTATAGTAAAAATCATTTTGTAAGTGAATTTGTTGTTTTCTAAGTTTGAAGATTCTAAAGCTTTCTTTTTCCCTACTATGGCTTCTAGTGTCATAAGCACATTTTTGCCTTTTTCAATATTTACACAGTTTATTGACAAAGGAAGAAACCGGTCTAAAATAACTTGATAAAAGCTTGAATTTCCCGTGAGAGGAAGAATAATAAGAGTTAATAAGCTCTTAATATACAACTTATATATCGGGGACATTAAGTTATGAGAAAAGATAACATTTATTTGTTTTTATTTTTAAAAATTTAAAGTATTATCACAAGATTCCTGTGAGGACTGTAAAGAGAATCCTCAAAGGTAAAGAATATTTTTCCCAGATGTAGGATGAGTATAGAGAACAGTTTTTTGTTTATATGTTTGTGCACTACTTTTTACAAGAGTAAAGAACACTAGTTACTATGATTTTGAATTGGAAACTAGAAGTTAAACTGAAATTGGGGCGCCTGGGTGGCTTAGTGGGTTAAAGCCTCTGCCTTTGGCTCAGGTCATGATCTCAGGGTCCTGGGATCAAGCCCCGCATCGGGCTCTCTGCTCAGCGAGGAGCCTGCTTCCCTCTCTCTCTCTGCCTGCCTCTCTGCCTACTTGTGATCTCTCTCTCTCTCTCTGTCAAATAAATAAATAAAATCTTAAAAAAAAATAAGTTAAACTTAAATCAACCTTTTCTACATTAGAGATTTTAAACAAAGGTTTAAGAATACAAAATGTTTCTGAGATGTTGGGGACTTAACAGTGGTTCTAAATCTCACGTTTTCCTATGCACTAAATACGTTCCCTTTGAAACAGATACCTTCCTTGGCTAATAATTGAGCCCCTAAACCTGTCTTGCAAATATGTACTCTTGATCACAATCACAAGAGGAACCTAGTAAGTGTTCATTGTGTTTGTTATCACCAGTACATTTGCAACTTTTATACATTTTATGATAGCCATATGTATTTTGTCTGAGCACACATGTACTCATATACACATTCTCACTCAGGGCATGTTAGGTATGGGTAACAGTTACTGAATTTTTATACCAAAGACTTAAAACTAATACTATTTTTTACATTAAATAATAAGGGTATATTGGCTATAAACTTGGGCTGTTTTATCATATGCAAATTTGGAATAAAAATTAGAGTTCATTAAAACATATAGAGAGAGGGCGCTTGGGTGGCTCATTCGGTTAAGTATCTGCCTTTGTCTCAGGTCATGATCCCAGGGTCCTGGGATTCAGTCCCATGTTGGGTTCCCTGCTCAGTGGGGAGTCTGCTTCTCCCTCTGCACTTCCCCCCTGCTCATGATCTCTCTCTCATAGTCGTACTCTCTCTTAAATAAAAATAAATAGATAAAATCTTAAAAAAAATGTGTGTGTGTGTATATATATATATATAGAGAGAGAGAGAGAGAGAGAGAGAAAACATTTTATACTAGCTCTTTTGTAGTGCCAGACATATACTGTTGAAAACGGAGAAGGTCTCTGGTTAGGAGGAGTTGTTGAAGAGTGTTGGACAGAGAGTATAAAGATAAAATTTAAGAGAGTAATATGTCTTGTGAAGAAAAGAAGATAGGGAAGTATGGCAGGAAGTGACTATAGGCAACAGATGCTATGGTGGTCAGGGAAGGCCATGTAGGAGGGTGGTATTTGAGTGTAGTGACACCAAAATATGATAAGGCATAAGCTTTTGGAGATTTGAGGGAAGAGCTTTCTAGGCAGCAGGAACTGTGACAGAGGTATAAGATGGGAGTCTTTTGAGATAATAGAAAGATTAATATGACTACGACAGAGTGAGCAAGTTAATCAGGAATGGGGTTTGTGATAGTGTATCAATTGAGGCCATTGGTAAGCATACAGATCATTGCCACCTGCTTCTTTACAGCATTGTTATGCCCCAATAATTTCTGTATTCAAGCTTTCTAGCTTTTGAAATATGATTTCTTGTTTGAAGATAAGTATTTTACTTCTGTGGGAAAATACGTATTGTCTTTAATTTCCTTATTTGTTTGATATAGTTCTATGATTCAACAGCTTGGATAATAGGACCTCAGCTGAAGGTCTAGAGGACTTCAAAAAAATAAAATGAAATGTTAAATCTAGAACACAGAATGTCTTGTGTATAAAAATAGATTAAATGAGAATAATATATTAAAGTGAGCCTTTTTCGTTTTTCCTGTGATCTCCCTCCAAAGCTCTTAGGACCTGTGCCTATTATTTCTTTTAAGAAGCAGAGAAGGTCTCTTGCCACCTTTAGGATAAACTTTGATTAAGACAGAGACCTCCTGTCAATTTTTCATATATAGAATCCCACATACATGATTTTATAAATGACAATATTACCTTACATTTTACATTCATGAATTTGCTGAATATTTTCAAAGATTCTTTGTTTTCAATTTCTAAAGCATTAATACGGTTCAATTTTTATTCTTGTAATTTCAAAATACTCTAAATACATATAATACAGTTCTTCCATTTTGAAAATACAGGGATTATGAAGAGATACTTTGTTTTGTTGGGTTTATCTTTTTTTTTTCCTCCCCAAATTTGTTTATTTTAATTTTTCAGTGTTACAAGATTGATTGTTCATGCACCACACCCAGTGCTCCATGCAGTACGTGCCCCTCTCGATACCCACCACCAGGCTCACCCCCCCC
>CM052801.1:56436765-56480229 GCA_028533885.1 Nasua narica | reverse complement strand
TCCTCACGTTGAGGTCTTTTATCCATTTCGAGTTTATCTTCGTGTAGCAGTCTAAGGGTTTTTAAGCACACGGAATTTTGCTTGCTTGCTCTAATGTGCTATTTCTTATATTCTAAGTTTCTCAATGGAAAAAAAAAAAAAACCTGATTTCTGTGTCGTCCTATACCAGAATGAATTATTACCTAACCTCTATTCTAATTAGCTTGGTCATATTCAGTAAAATGAATTAAATTTAGAAAGATAATAGGAGTATTATGCCATACTTAGTGAATGTTACTTATCTCTACCATTTATATTTTTCATTATAATCTGGTTATGAAATATTCCAAGAACACTCCAGAAAGTACACGATAATATAAAGGTCACCATGTAACCAAAGTTTTGTCAAATCTTAGCGTTTTGCCATATTTGCTCTCAGTATATTTTTTTTTAAAGATTTTTTATTTATTTATTAGAGAGAGAGAGACTGAGAATGAGAGGGGAGAAGGTCAGAGGGAGAAGCAGACTTCCCGCAGAGCCGGGAGTCCGATATGGGACTCAATCCCGGGACTCCGGGATCATGACCTGAGCCGAAGGCAGTCGCTTAACCAACTGAGCCACCCAGGCGCCCTCAGTATATTTTTTTAAGAAACTTCCAGTGTAACTTTTACTCCTTCTCTTCCCTGAGATAACTACTATCCTGAATTTGGCGAGTATAATTCCCTTAAGTGTTTTTTGCACTTTTCCTACATATATATGTATCCATAAATTATATATAGTAGTATTTTGCATATGAAGTTTTGAAACTTTTTATAAATGATATCACTCTGAATATATTCTTCCCCAATTTGCTATTATCATCTTTATGTTTTTGCCCTTTATCCATGTTGATAGATGGGGATGTAGTTCACTCATTTAAATTGCTCATAGTATTCCACTATACAATGTGAGAGGTTAAGCCAACTGTTCAGTTAGAGGGTACAGTCCTCACAAGACTGCCCATACTTCAGCTGCCCCATCCCATTTGTTGTGTCTGTTAATCCTAACTCAAGGTAAGGTATTTTTCTTCATGTGTTGTATAATTTTATATTATAAACATATCCTAAGGGGATTCTATCTGTGGTACTTTCATGTGGCCACATATCGCTCCAGAACATATTAGCAATTGCTTCCACCAAGTCTCTAGAGGTACTGCTAACCCAGAGCCACTTTTCTTAAATGGTATTTTGTTGGTTAGGGGTTTCTTGGATCATGTATAATTTCAAAACCCTGGTCTCTGTGAGGACAGACCACTGGTTATAAATATAGAGGTATAATGCTTCTCCACCCAGGGCTTTGGATAAAACAGTTTTTGTTTTCTCTCTCTCTCTTGTGGTTAAGTGGGTTTCCTCCCCCCATCATCTTTTCAGTGAAGTGTTGTCCTTTAAGGATTCAGACATTATGAGAGAATATCTCATTTTCTACTCCCTGCCTTATTTGGATCCTAAGACCTCTCCTGTCCCTATGTAAGTGTTAAAACCCAAGCCCTTAGGTTCATGAGATAGGCAAACTCCTTAGAATTTCTGCAGCATTAACTCATGTGCTTACTGCTCTAGTTTTCAGTTTCCAGTGTAGTTTTTGTTTACTTTTACAGTAAGCAAAATCTCTAGGGGTCTTCCAGAGTCTTCCTTGCTTATTTACTCCTGAAGACTTCTCTGTGGTCACTTTTTTTTTTTCTAGATTTATGTATTTATTTTACAGAGAAAGAGAGAGAGAGAGAGAGAGAGAGAGAGCGAGCGAGCCAGCTTAAGTTCACAGGAGTGAGGGGAGGGGCAGAGGGAGAAGAGAGAATCTCAAGCAGATTCCCTGCTGACCACAGAGCCTGACTCAGGGTTCAATCCCAGACCATGAGATCATGACCTGAGCCAAAATCAGGAGTTTGATTCTTAACCAACCAAGTCACCCAGGCTCCTCTCTGTGGTCATTTCTGTTGGGGGTCACAGACATTACCCTCTTGAGGCTATTTGTAGCCTGTGTATCTTAGGTAGTTAGTAGGTGGTGTGGGGGAATAGCTGAGCTTCGTTTGGGGATACTTTTGGCTTGATCATAGTTCTAGGCTTGCACATTGTATTATTCGTACTGGTACCTCTTGCTGTATTAAAATATTATTAATCTTACTTCTGAGGGATTCTTAATACCATGACAGAAAAAATAATAGGTTATCAAAATTATTTTTGTGTAAGATCACTTATTAAATAGAAGATATTTCAAAGAAAATAATGCTACCTTGATTTTCAACTCAAGAGTCCTAATCCATGCTTTCCTATTCTCTTCCTAGGATGTGTGCAGTGTTTGGTGGAATCTATTGTCTTCGCCATTCAGTAATGTGCCTTGTTGTGGACAAAGAATCCAGAAAGTAAGGATGATATAAGTTACATTCCTATAGTTGCACCCCAACCACAGGTGAAAAATGCTAAAGTCAATTTAAAAAAGATGATTCTTCAAAGTTCCTCCTTGGTATTAATATCATATCAACCTTGATTAAAAGTAATTTGTATTTAGATCCTCCAGAACAAAGAAAGTGAGTTCAGAATATAGAAACTAAATTAATTTCCCTGCAATATAACTGTAGCTCCTGATCGTCCAAGCTTGGAAGACAAATCATTTCAGCTGCCAGGTGTGGGTGGTGAGTGATGTTAGTTTTCCTTGTGGCCTTACCTCCTCTAATTGATTTTTATCAGATGACAACAAAGCCCTCTGTTATTGCATTTTTAAAAATGGAGCTCAACCTAAAGGCTTATCAGATTAATCTCTGCTGATAATGCATGTCACTCCCGAGAGAAAACACTTTAATGATTTTTTAGGTAGATTGTTGTCATAAACTATGCTACCCTGTTATCTGAGGATAAATTCTTATACAATCATATTAGGCCTGCCTGAAGACTGGTTTAGGACTGAAATAAGAATGTACCTGCTTTTAAAAAATGCCAAGCACTATCTATTTATGTTTATGTTTTTATATTTCAATTATATTTTTCTAGGATTTATTATTTATTTACTAAGATACGCCCTGATCTGAATTTCACTGAGTAGTATTCTTTGATTTCTGTGTTTAAATTAAAACTGGATTAAGTTTTAGGAGCTGTTTAAATTGCTATGTATTTTACTTTCTAGTTATGTGTTGTAAGCATCTACTAACCTATATCTCTGGTATGACTATTTTTAGGAGTGTATAAAGAAATGGTATTGTTCAGGCCATAAAATAATATTGTGAATTGGAAGCTGAAAAATATAAAATTTAAGCTGTTTCCTTTTACAGTAATTTTGTATAGTGTAAGCGGCATAATTTCTTATAGACTAATTATAACACCAAGAGGTGGTATTTTGAGATACATTGGAAAGAAATTCAAGTCCAGAACATGTAATATTTAGTCAGTGAATTGACTTAGAAAGTAATTCCCTGGTATAAGATAATATAGACACGCAGTTTAAAGGCTTGTAAAGTACTTTTAGCACCTTAATGCAAACGTACCACATAAATGAAAAATGATAATGTATAGTGAAAAACCTATCTTTGAGAGCCCAGGATATTCATATACTGGGGTCATGAATAATCTGTGGAGGTTCATGAAGGAATTGCTGTTTTTAAACCTCTTAGAATCATTTTTCCTTATATATTCATTTTGAAGCATGAGTGTGTTCCCATGATGGAAAGCCAGATAGTGAATTGCTTATTTGGTGTTTATTTACTTACATCTTTTTATCTTTCTTGGGCCAGTTCCAGTTCGTCTTGTTACTCTTAGTGACATGGAGAATTTACATGGCTCATGTTTCTTTTTTGAAAAAATGGATACATTAGTATAGTAATATCATTTGTTCAACTGAAGATTACATTTACCTTAACTTTGTTATAGTTTTTATTATAAACTCTGAAGAGAGGAACTCTTCTTTATGATCTGCTACAGATTTCAGTTGCAACAAATAGCTGGGGGCTAAGGGCCTAAAGACCAAACATTAGTTTTCAAATTTTAATGTGCCTAAGAATCACCAGGTAAACTTGTTCTGTTTTTTTTTTGTTGTTGTTGTTTTTTTTAAAGGAGATTTCTGTGCCTCACCCTCAGAGAGTGAAATTGGATAATGTGGTTAGAATAGAGTCAGGGAACTTGCAGTTTTGAGGGACACCCCAAATGAATCTAATGTAGGTTCTTTCATAGATGACACTAAGAAACACTGATCTGTAACGTAAAGTTTAGGATTTAGCCAGTATTCTAAGATAGACTGGGAGCTTTAGATCTTAATTCATTCTAGACCCTTATGAATGTGATCCTTCCAGATCTATTGGAGTCAAATATGAATTTTATTTATTTTTTGTTTTTTGCTATTTTCATTAAGCTATAAATGTTTTTTCTTTTTATTTTTCCCAAGTTTTTATTTAAATTCCATCTAGTTAAAGTGTAATATTCGTTTCAGGTGTAGAATTTAGTGATTCATCACATACAGTACCCAGTGCTCATCACAAGTTCCCTACTTAATAGCCATCACCTATTTAACCCATCCCACCTCCCCTCTAGTAACTATCAGTTTGTTCCCTGTAGTTGGTCTCTTTCTTGGTTTGTCTCTCTTATATTCCCGCCTATGTTCATTTGTCTTGTTTCTTAAATTCCACATATGAATGAAATCATATGGTGTTTGTCTTTATCTGACTGACTTATTTCCCTTATCATAATAGTCTCCAGCTCCATCCATGTCATTGCCAATGGCAAGATTTCATTCTTTTTGATGGCTAATATTCTATTGTATGTATATGTACCACATCCTCTTTATCTATTCATCAGTCGATGGACACTTGGGCTCTTTCCATAAGTTGGCTGTTGTTGATAAAGCCGCTGTGAACATTGAGGTGCATGTATCTGTTTGAATCAATATTTTTCTTTCCTTTGTGTAGATACATAGTGCAATTGCTGGGTTTTAGGGTAGTTCGATTTTTAACTTTGTGAGGAACCTCCATGCTATTTTGCAGAGTGGCTGCACCAGTTTGCATTCCCACAAGCAGTGTAAGAGGGTCCTCCTTTCTCTGCATCCTCACCAACAGCTCTTGTTTCCTTTATTGTTATTTTTAGTCATTCTGACAGATGTGAGGTAATATCTCATTGTGGTTTTGATTTGTGTTTCCCTGATGATGAGTGAGTGATGTTGAGTAATCTTTCTATATCTTTTGGCCATCTGTGTGTCTTCTTCGTAAAAATGTCTATTTGACAGGATTATTTGTTTTTGGGGTGTTGAGTTTGATAAGTTCTTTACAAATTTTGAATACTAATCCTTCCTCAGATTTGTCATTTGCAAATATCTTCTCCTACTCTGAAGATTGCCTTTTAGTTTTCTTGATTGTCTCCTGTGCTGTGCAGAAGCTTTTTATTTTGAGGAAGTCTCAGTAGTTTATTTTTACTTTTATTTCCCTTGCCTCAAGAGACATCTAGTAATAAGTTACTACAGCCAATGTCAAGGAGGTTACTGCCTCTGTTCTCCTCTAGGATTTTAATAGTTTCCTGTCTCACAGTTAGGTCTTTAATCCATTTTTAATTTATTTTTCTATATGTTGTAAGAAAATGGTCCAGTTTCATTCTTTCTTATACTGCTATCCAGTTTCCCCAGTATCATTTGTTACAGATACTGTCTTTTTTCCATTGGATATTCTTTCCTGCTTTGTTGAAGATTAGTTGGTCATATAGTTGTGGGTTCTTTCCTGGGTTTTCTATTATGTCCTATTGATTTATGTGTCTGTTTTTGTGCCAGTACCATACTGTCTTGATCACTGCAGCTTTGTAATATAATTTGAAGACTGCATTTGTGATGCTCCAGCTTTGCTTTTCTTTTTCAAGATTGCTTTGGCTATTTGGGGTCTTTTGTGGTTCCATACAAATTTGAAGATTCTTTGTTGTAACTCTGTGAAAAATACTGTTGGTGTTTTTATAGGTACTGCTGTAAGTGTGTAGATTGCTTTGGATAATATAGATATTTTAACATCTATATTTGTTCTTCCAATCCATGAGCATGGAATGTTTTTCCATTTCTTTGTCTCATCTTCTGTTGCTCTCATAAATGTTGCATAGTTTTCAGAGTACAGATCTTTTACCGCTTTGATTATGTTTATTCCTAGATATCTTACGGGTTTTGGTGATACTGTAAATGGGATTGATTCCTTGATTTCTCTTTCTGCTGCTTCATTATTGGTGTATAGAAACGCAACAGATTTCTTTTTGTTGATTTTCTATCCTGTGCTGTGACTTTACTGAATTTGTGTATCATTTCTAGCAATTTTTTGATGGAGTCTTTTGGGTTTTCTATTTTATAGTATCATGTCATCTGCAAATAGTGAAAATTTGACTTCTTTCTTGCTTATTTGGATGGCTTTTATTACTTTTTGCTGTCCGCTGAGACTGGGACTTCCAGTATTATGTTGAATAACAATGGTGAGAGTGGACATCCCTGTCTTGTCCCTGACCATAGAAAAAAAGCTTTTTTTCCTCTTTCAGGAAGATATTAGCTGTGGGTTTTTCATATATGGCCTTTATTGTGTTTAAGTTTGTTCCCTCTATCCTTACTTTGTTGAGGGTTTTTATCATGTTGTACTTTGTCAAATGCTTTTTCTGCATCTATTGAAAGGATTCTTACCTTTTTTTTTAATTAATGTAGTGTGTCATGTTGATTGATTAACAAATATTGAACCACCCTTGCAGCACAGGAATAAATCCCACTTGATCGTAGTGAATGATTCTTTTAATGTACTGTTGAGTTCGATTTGTTAGTATTTTCTTTAAAGATATTATTTATTTATTTATTTGACAAAGAGAGAGAGAGAGATCACAAGTAGGCAGAGAGGCAGGCAGAGAGAGAGGGGGAAGCAGGCTCCTCGCTGAGCAGAGAGCCCGATGCGGGGCTCGATCCGAGGACCCCGGGACCATGACCCGAGCCGAAGGCAGAGGCTTTAACCCACTGAGCCACCCAGGCACGCCCTATTTGTTAGTATTTTGTAGAGAATTTTTTTAATCTATGTTCATTAGGGATATTGGCCGATAGTTTTTCTTTATTAGTGAAGTCTTACTCTGGTATTGGAATCAGTGTAATGCTGGCCTCATAGAATGAATTTGGAAGTTTACCTTCCATTTCTAGTTCTTGTGGAATGATTTGAGAAGAATAGATAATAAATCTTTTTTAAGTGTTTGGTAGAATTCCACTGGGAAGCCATCTGGCCCTGGACTTTTGTTTATTGGGAGATTTTTGATTACTGACTTAATCTTTGCTGGTTATTGGACTATTCAATTTTTCTCTTTTTTTCTTTTCAGTTTTGGTAGTTTATATGTTTCTAGCAATTTATGTTTCTTCCAGATTGTCCATTTTGTGGTCGTATAGTTTTTCATAATATTCTCTTATGATTGTTTATATTTCTGGGGCAACTGGGTGGTTCAGTGTGTTAACACCTCTGCCTTTGGCTCAGGTCATGAACTCAAGGTCCTAGGATTGAGCCCCACTTCGGGCTCTCTGCTCAGCGGGGAGCCTGCTTCCCCCTCTCTCTCTGCCCGCCTCTCTGCCTACTTGTGATCTCATTCTCTCTGTCAAATAAATAAATAAAATCTTTAAAAAAAAATGATTGTTTATATTTCTGTGGTGTCAGTTGCTATTTTTCCTCTCTCATTTGTGGTTTTATTTATTAGGGAGCTTTCTCTTTTCTCTTTGATAAGTCTGACTGAGGTTTATCAATTTCTAATTTTTTTTTCAAAGAACCAGCTCCTGGTTTCATTTATCTGTTGTTTTTTTTTTTTTTAGTTCCTGTATTATTTATTTCTGCTCTAATCTTTAGTATTTCTCTTCTTCTGATGACTTTATTTAGGCTTCCTTTGTTGTTCTTTTTCTAGCTCTAGTAAGTTAAAGGTTAGGTTATTTGAGATTTTTCTTGCTTCTTGAAGTAGGTTTGTATTGCTGTATATTTCCCTTTTGTGACTACTTTTGCTGCATCCCCAGGGTTTGGACCATTATGTTTTCATTTTCATTTGTTTCCATGTATTTTTTTTAAATTTCTTCTTTGATTTCCTGTTTGACCCATTCATACTTTAGTACCCTCTTTTTTAGCCTCCATGTATATGTGGTCTTTCAAAATGTTTTCTTATGGTTGACTTCAATTTTCATAGTGTTATTATCAGAACTATGCATGGTATGTTACCTGGTGTGTGATCTATTCTGAGGAATGTCCTATGTGCACTCAAAAAGAATGTGTATTCTCTTGTGTTAGGATGAAATATTCTGAATATATCTATTAAGTCCATCTGGTCCAATGTGTCATTCAAAGCCACTTTCCCCTTCTTGATTTTCTGGTTAGATAATCTGTGCATTGCTGTAAGTGGGCTGCTAAAGTCCCCTACTATTATTGTATTATTATCAGTGAGTTTCTTTATGTTTGTCATTAATTGTTTTATATAGTTGGGTGCTCCCAAGTTGGGGGTGTAAATATTTACGGTTGTTAGATCTTCTTGTTGGATAGTGCCCTTTATTATGATATAGTGCTCTATTTCATCTCTTATTAAAATCTTTGGATTAAAGTTTCATTTGTCTGATATAAGTATTGCTGCTCTGGCTTTCTTTTTCCATTTGCGTGAGAAATGTTTCTGCATCCCCTCACTTTCAATCTGCCTGTGTCTTTAGGTATAAAATGAGTCTCTTGTAGGCAGCATATAGATATATCTTAGTTGCTAATCCAATCTGGCACCCTATATCTTCTGATTTGAGCATTTGGTCCATTTACAGAGTAATTGTTGGTAGATATGCATTTAGTGCCATGTTTTTTAGATGTTATTTATTTATTTGACAGCGAGACAGCGAGAGAGGAAACACAAGCAGGGGAGTGGGAGAGGAAGAAGCGGGCCTCCCACTGAGCAGGAAGCCCCATGCAGGGCTCTATCCCAGGACTCTGGGATCATGACCTGAGCCGAAAGCAGACGTAGGTTACCGACTGAGCCACCCACGTGCCTTATTTTCAAGATTCTTGGTCTGGGGAGGGAAATGGTGCCAGCCAACTCTTTTATCCAGAATGGGATCTCAGTGCTTATTGCTCTCAGGAACCACTTTCAGAAGAGCGAATAATCTCCCCTCATATGTCCCAAGCATTTTTCAGATCACTGTTTTCACACTGTCCCTGGGTTGCTTGCTTGCCTGGAGCAATGCAGTACACTTTGGGCTCTATCCCAGCTAAGCATGCAGACTTTTATTTTATTTTATTTTATTTTTAAAATCAATTAATTAACATATGGTATATTATTAGTTTCAGAGGTAGAGTTTAGTGATTCATCAGTTGCATATAACACCCAGTTTTCATTACCGCAAGTGCCCTCCTTAATGCTCATCACCCAGTTACCCCATCTCCCCACCCACCAACCCCCAGTTTGTTTCCTATAGTTAAGAGTCTCTTTATGGTTTGTCTCCCTCTCTGATTTCATCTTATTTTATTTTTTCTTCCCTTCCCCTCTGTTCATCTGTTTTGTTTTTTTAATTCCACATATGAGTGAAATCATATGGTATTTGTCTGTTTCCAACTTATTTCACTTAGCATAATCCATGTGTTGCAAATGGCAAGATTTTATTCTTTTTGATGGCTGAGTAATAATCCACTGTATATACCACCTGTTCTTTTTCCATTCATTTGTCAATGGACATCTGGGTTCTTTCCATATTTTGGCTATTGTGGACATTAAGTATGCAGACTTTTAAAATTCCAAAGTTTAGGGAAGTGCTGTGGCAGGAGCCTGTTCTGGTCTTCTGGAAGAGGGTCTCACAGTGTTGGGAGGCCTGCAGGTTTGACTGAGAAGGGCAGTTGCACAGATGCTGGGGGTGGTGGAGGGAAATGGTGACTGTAGGTTCTACCTGCCCCCCAACCCTGGGAGAGGAGGAGAGAAGGAGAGGTGTCCTGGTGAATGCCATCTCTCACATAGATGCTCCCAGAAGAGAGAACAGTCTCTCCCCTTGGGCCTTAGGTGATCCTCAGATAAGCTCTCTGCCCTCAGGTTGTTTACCTGTCATCTCTCCAGGAGTAGGGCAGTGCCCTCAGGGCTCTTATCACAGCCAATCCTAAGTCCTCTAAAACTGCAGTCTTTGAGCCTAGCTGATTGCAAAAACTCAACAAAAATCAGTCCCTCTCATTTTCCCAGCCAGTGGCTTTGGGAAAGTGTTCTCCTTATGAGTTTCTCTGTGTGCTTGTTTCTTTCTCTCACCTTTCTGTGCAACCACACCCCTCCACAGCACCCGTGATCCATGTCTCCCCCAAACCACGTCTCTGCACTTACTACCTTCCTGGATGTGGCCTCTTCTCTCCCTGTAGTTGTGGAGTTTGTTCTTTCAGTCCTTAAATCAACTTCTTGCGCATTTAGAATGGTTTGATAGTTATATAGTTATGTTGGAGGGCATAGCGAAGCCTGGATTCCTTTTTCTAAGTCACAATCACGCTCCTCTCCTGAATTTTAAATAGCAGACATACTGCTACTTATTTAACATTTTCTTTTATGTCTTCATGGAAGGACATCAAACATAACAATTATTGCCCAATAACTCCTAAAGCATGCATGGTCAGGTAGCCCTTGAATGAGAGAAGACCTGGAACTCCATCAGTGCCGTGAATGACAGTGAGCAAGTCACTTTTCTCTGGGCCAGTTCCTTTATCTGTAAAAATGAGTTAGATGGACTGTCCAGTAATCATTGAGTTTCCTTCCATATATAACGTGCTTTGACAATGTTAATAAAAGTACTTAGAAAGTACTTAGATTTTCCTTAACATTTATAAATAAATTATCCTGACATGATTTGTAAGGTTGAATGTAAGCCATTGTTACATACTAGTTAATCTTCAGTCTCAGTGAGAAATTAAAAAAAAAAAAAACTTCTGTGGATATAAATGAAATAGCAAAATGTCTACTTAGACTATCATATTATTATTTTATTAGACCTCCAGTTTTCCAATGAATATTTTTTTTAGTGTCCATCTTGGTTAAGATACAGCCATTTTGGATTCTGCTTGTGATTCTCTTACTTGAACATTTATTCCAAGCCATTATTATTCATGTTCAAAATCAAATACTTAAGAGAGTTACCAGTAATAGTGTTGCAGGATTACGAGGTTCTTGTCTCACAGAGTTGAAGAATGAATCTCATGGACGCAAACAGGTGAAGTGAAATGAAAGTTTATTAAGTGAAGGTAAGAGCAGAAAGGAACAAAAACTCTCTAGAGTGAGAGGGGACCTGAATGGGTTGCCACTGAGGGCTTTTAGTGGCAGTCTTTTATTGAGAACTGACTGGGAAGCTTGTTTCCTTGAGATTCTTGTGTCATCTTGTTTTGTTCCCTTATCTCTTGTTCAGCTCCATCTCAGTGTCTCCACATGCCAGGAATAGTTGCAGAGCCTAGTCAGGGGAGTCAGGGGTCTCCTATCTCTACTGCTTATACCTTAACCCCTACCCTATTTATGAGACAGGGCCTGTGGGCAAAAAGAGCTATATGGAGATTGTGAGGAGTGACTGTATATTTTTTAATTAGTGGGAGTTAGGGGTAGCACAAGTCTTCAAGGAGTCTGGAAGCAAGGCTGTCAGGACCTTTAGGGGCCAGCTGCTGCCAAAATAAGGTTACTTTTAAACATTAAGGCACTAAGGCAGCCACAAGCTCCTTGAGGAAAGTCATGCTCTGCATGTTTCGGGTATGTATCAGTGAGCTGCAACCTGTAAGGAGATTTTTATTTAAGCTACCTTTCTTTTTGCCTTTGTTTCCCACATCAATAGAAGTTATTTTGTCATGACTTGAATATAAAGTGAGGGCTAATTTTTTGAGGGAAAAATCTTGGACTTATATTTAGACATATCCAGCATACATTTCTTTTTAAACTTTCCAGGTGGACTTAAACAATTGTTTATTCTAAGTGTAATTAGAAGATTAATGAAGAAATGGGCAAAGATTTGCATTTATCTCCTTATGGTCTTAGACTGCCTCTCTGTTCCTGTTTTTCTGTGTGGAACACTTGGCATCCCCTTTGGTGTAGCTAAGAATTACTCATGCTTGAGTTCTAAGGTCTGAGTTTATTTCCTGATTCCGCAGACTAGATCGGAACCCTCTGCTGGCCCCCTGAGCCAGGTCCCCTTGTATGATTTTAAGTTCCATGTAAGAAAAGGCAGGATCTCATGACTATATGTCCAGAGGCGAAGCAGATTCGTATCACCCCTTACACTCAGTAGCTATGTGTTAAATGAATGAATGAATCTTAAAAAACTGATCATAATCTTTTGGTGCTTTCTTTTTACCATCCATTGAGTAAAGCTGTAGAAGCATAAATGACCATAGCACTGAATTCAGTGTGGTGATTACACATCAAAGTATTGTACAACTTTGAAAGGAGAAACATAGATTATTAACCATACTTATTTTAAAATAGATCTTATTTTTCATTTTTTTGTTTAGTTTGCTTTTTTCTGTGCTCTCTTTGCTATATTATCCATTAGCTCTGCTTTTCAATTTTCAGAGGATATAGATATTAGCAATTCTTTTCTGTATATACCCTGTCACTGATTCTAATACTGACCACCTCTGTTGACTGTTTCTAGAAACACTGAATGTTCTTGTTGAGCAGCTTTCTTTTTCTTTGCAGCTGTGCTGACTGTGTAAAACTCTTATAAAGTAGATTTGTCCATTTAGCAGTATAGTATTTGATACTGGGGTAGGGTATGGATGACCTTGGACTAGATATGCCTGTAACCAGTATGAATCTAATTACTTCAACTACTGTTCTTTTGTACTTCAGCTGTCTCACTTACTAGAATTCCTGCTGTGACTTTTTCTTGGTAATATCTTTTTTCTGCTGTCAGGAATAACTACCTTTTCCAGGTACTTGGAAATTAATAATGAATATAGTATGTTAGAGTATGTGGGGTGACTGTCTTACTACCATTAATCATTATAGGAAAATTGCTAAATTTCTGATTTTAGTATGTCTCATTTGCAAACTGGTAGTAATAATATTCTATACATTTAACCTCCACCAACCTCCAACTCCATGCTAATTGCCATGGGAATAATGAGATGAATAAAACATGGAACTTGCCTTTTACAAAGAGAATAGTAAACAGGGTAGTTTCTGAAGTCAGATAGACCTGGATCTATATTCTGGCTTTCCCACTTACTAACTGAATGAACTTTGAAAGTTGTTTAACCTCCCAACCTCCCTGTGCTCCAGTTTCTATATAAAGTGGGACATGACAGTAACCACCTTATTTGGTTATTATGATTATTAACAGATAAAGCAGATGGAACCATTTGTTACAAACAGTAGGAGCTCAATACATGTTAGGTAGTTGCAGTTGTTAACGTAATTGGATACTTTGGAATCCCATAGAGGAGATATAACCTGAAGATCCTTCTGTGCCCAAGCTAAGGACTTTGGACTGTAATTAGTGGTGGTTTTAAGTGGGTATATAACAAGATTAGATTTGCCACTTTAAGATATTAATTCTGACAGTGATTTGGAAGAAACACTTTGATGATAAGAGATTATTTTACCCCCTAAATCAGAGATTCTGAATCTTTGGTTTTCGTCTCCACAATGTTTACATGCACAGAATACTTCCATTGTCTATCCATCCATTCAGCCATCCATGCAACAAGTATTAGTTGTTTTCTGTGCCCCATGCACTAGGAATATAGCTGAGAACAAGACAATAGTGGTCTTTGTTTGAGTGGAGCTTAGAGTCTACTGGGGGATAAGAAAAAATAAATTAATGAGACAATTACACATGGAGATCTTTTCACTACACAGATCTAGCCCTGTCCCTCCCTGTGTAAAAAGCTTCAGTGGCTTTATATCACTTCCAAATAAGTGTAAGACCATTTTACAAGACATGTGAGGCTCTGGGATCTAGCCTCTGCCTGCCTTTTGAAGCTCATCTCTCTTCGCTCCCTGCTTCCATTTTATTGTCATTTAACACAGAACTGTATGTAGTTCCCTGTACTTTTCTTATTTGCCTCTGTGCCCCTGCAAATGCTGCCCTTCTACCTGAAATGTTTTTATTTGCTTAACTAGTTTTCATCTTTTAGAAGCAGCTAATATTATCACTTTTTCTGAGGAGCATTCCCTGATACTAAGCTTCCCTGATTCTCCCCTAAGCTTAGTTAGATGTACTCTCATGATGTCCTGTCCTCATTTCTTTTTTTTTTTGGTCCTCATTTCTTATCCCTGAACTTGGGTATTATCTTACAGCTGCCTGTGTCTGAATCTTCATTATACTGGGAGCTCCCTAAGGATAAGATATTTTTATTCTTATATCTTAGAACAGTGCTTCGCATGTGATTGTTATGCCATCATTTACATCAAACAAATGAACTACTGACTTGCTAGCAGTCCATTATCTTATCAGACTAAACATAAGTCTAAGGCAGTATGGGAGAGATGAAGAGAAGCTAGTTTCAAGAAATCTTTATAAGGTAGAATCAAAATTGAGTAGTAGATTAGATATGGGAATGAAGTTTCTAAACTAGGGAAGCTAACTGCTGGTCATGTCATTATATGAGATAGGTTTTCCAAGGGGGGAAACAGGTGAGGAGTCATGATGAACTCAGTTTGGGGTATGCTAGGTTTATTTTTTTTTAAGATTTTATTTATTAATTTGAGACAGAGAGATACAGAGAAAGAGAGAGAGCATGAGCAGGGGGAGAGGCAGAGGGAGAGGGAGAAGCGGGACTACCCGCAGAGCCCGGAGCCTGATGTGGGGCTCGACCCCAAGAGATCATGACCTGAACCAAAGGCAGAAGCTTAACCATCTGAGCCACCCAGGCGCCCCAGGGGTATGCTAGGTTTAAAAAGGATTTAGAGTCTATCCAGAAAGAAATAGATAAGACACAATTAAAGATATGGATACAGAGCTTGGGATTGGTCAGAACACAGAATCATAGATTTAGAGTATTTGAAACCATTGGAGTGGATTTTTACCTAAGAAAAATGAATGATAAGCATTTTGGAATAGTTTTATTGAAGAGATGACATTTGAACTAATGTGTTTTAGAAAGCATGGAAGGGCATAGTGAATAGAAAGAATTATTTTGTTTCCTTCAATGATTGGGGAATCTTCTAATTTTCTTAATTAATGTATTTTTCCTTTTATTATTTCATGTGATTTCTGCATTTCTTTTCATATAATTAGTTGGGATATTCTGAAAATCATAGAGATTGCATACCTGTTTTAATGTTATATTTCTTTTCTGGGCCAAATTTCAGATTACGAGTTTTCATCTTGCTGAGCATTTTCTTCCTTATCATTTTGCTGTATATGTCCTCATGTCATCGAACCAAGAATTGAATAAGTGTTGTGATTTTTGATGTAGAAAACTCATCTCTAGAAATGTTCTGTCTGGCCTCAGTGATTCTTATGATCAGCCTGGTCCTTGTGTCTCTGTAATTGAGAACTCCTTTCATGTTCCTCCTCAGTTTACTATTTATGAGGCTCAGCAAGGCTCTCCACTAAATCCAGAATGGTGTTAATCTTTAGTGGCTTCCTCAGGTTTATGTGGAAGGTGTTTTAATGTCTCTGGCAGTACTGTTTCATTTTGCTGTTTTCCATTACTTAAGTGTCATCTAATTTTTTATATTAATCTTTATAATACAAAGTCTAAGTCTAGGTCCCAAATTAATATTCCTTTCTTCATTGTTCTCCCAATTATGCCCAATATACAACAGTAAGTCAAGTATGGAGGGGGGTTTGGGAAACAAATCTTATTCCTTACTTAAACATGCTTTGGTTTGAACAGCCTTGCTCAGGCCTAGAGCCTTCCTTAGTACATCAGAGTTGAGACTCTCAGGTAAGTTGTGTTACCATCATCTACCAAATTGAGCATCTGTGACCATAACATCAATTTCTGCAGAAATCACCTTTTTTTTTTTGTAACAATAGCTCTTGACTTTTCTCTACCTAGCACAGCCTAAAACTACAACAGTAGCAATGGCATGCTAGACAGTGATTCTTCCCCGGGATTTGGGAGTTTATCAGAATCTCCAGGGGTACTTATAATTTTAAAAAGTCCCCCAGGTGTGATTCTGATTTGCTCCCTCTTCCTCCTCCTCCTCCTCTGAGAATCACTGTTTCATCTAGAAGCTTCAGCATAAGTAGACACATTTATTGGTATATTGACCTTGCATAGTTGAACTCCCTAATCCTCATGTACCCTTACCTCCCTTGTGAGTGGTACCAGTAGTTCTTTCTAATACCATAGCTTCTGAAACCAATTTCTATCAGTCACCAAGGGTGTAGCTACCACCGAAGCAGCCCTGTTGGTGTTTGGAAGCCTACAAAACAAGAAGGTCTCCACTAGCTTGAGGGCCAGGTTTAATAATGGGGTTTATTTAATTGGGAGTCCTTTGCAAAGACTTAGACTGGAGAACAGGATTTATACTAACACCACTCCCCCACCCCCACCAATGTTAAGAGACTTTCAGTATGAATATTTGTATATCCATAACCTAGATTCTACAACCAACATTTCATATATTACTTGCTTAATCATGTATCTACCCAAATATTTATTTCTCTGTCCATCTGTTCACCTTTTTTAAGAATTTCACAGTAAATCCCAGATATGAGTACAATTTCCCCTAAATGCCTTGGCATGCCTGTCATTAAGAGTTTAATATTTATTTATAGGCTTTTCTTTTGTTGTAAAATTTACATATAGTGAAGTTCCCAAATCTTAAGTGCTCAGTAGCTGAGTTTTGATAAATGATAAATCTGAATAACCCAAATCCCTATTGAGATATAGATTATAACACCCTCTTTTTTTCTGCCCAGATTATTCCCTCTTGACTTCTATAGTTTCTGACTTAAAGATAAGAAAAAGGCTTTGTCAGTGCTTCCAGGACAAATAGGGATCAGTGTTTAATGATGGATCAACAGATTTCTCTTCTCCATTGCCAAAAGTACCTTGTGTTTTAAATTGTATGTGAATGTATTAAAACAGGATACTGAGTAAGTAACTTATCTTTTCAGTTTTTAAATAATAATTTTGGAAAATACTGTATCTAGGTATAAATACCTTATATCTATATAGTTACATATTTTATAAGCCAAACTCTAGTTTAATAACATGTGAGGACATATGCATAGAAATATAACTGGGGAAGAGAAAGGAATTGGAGGTGAGATAGGAAAAAAAATCACGTAAATAATAATGTAATACAACATGTATTAATATGTGGCTAATTGGTTAAAATATGTATTATGTATATCTAACATCATGAGATATCACAGTCTGTCCTGACAACAGTGGCCAGTCATATTCAAGAATAAGCATATCATAGTCTACCTTTAGGAAATTCCTCTTATTGTTGGTCTTGGGTTTTCATCATTTTATTTTTAATGCCTTTATGCCTGATAAATATCTCTTATTTGACTTATTTTTAGAGTGATGTAGCATATTTTAATTTATATCAGTATATTTAAAATTATGGCATAAGTTTAAAATTATTTGATTGCATTTTATGAGTAACATACAAATGTATTTCTAATAAAATAATTCTGATCCCAAGAGGAAAAGCTGTGACAAAAGTAAGTTGTGATATTTTCATAATAAAAAGATATGGCAAACATGCAGTCATTTGCATATCATTCCTGAAATATTGCATACTGGCTTTGTCAGTACTGGTAAGTCCATTTCAAGGATGTTGCCCTTAGTCCATTAGTTTGGATAATGAGCCCTATAAAGTACATTTATAACTTGTGGCACTGCAAGGAGATGGATTCTAATTTTCATCCTTTTATCTAGACACATTGAAAGAAGGTCAATGGAGGGTTCTATATGATTCATTGTCCCAACACGTATCAGAGACCTGATAATGTCCGTGAATAAGTGTTTTCCTTATTTAGAAATAGCACTTGAAAGAAATCATTTTGTGATCATCCTTTGAAGTAAAGTAGAAACATATTAAAAGAAGCTTTATCTCTTTTTTTATGTGTTTAAAATATTATCACATGTGTGACCAGATGGCTATTTGTGAGCAAAAGAGAAAGCAACGCTTAACAAAAATAAAAAGGCTTTAGTGACTTTTACGGATTGTGAATGATATAACGAGATATTTAATCAACCTTTCTCTACTTAGATCTGTTAAGGGAAAAAAAGACTGTTTTCTAAACAAAAGAAATGCTTCTATATTCCTAAACATTAAAAACTTATTCTTATACTGTAATACTTATACTAACATAGTTCTTACTAATGGATTCAAAATAAATATTTAAATTCTATGCTTATAGTTTAAAGATTTCAAGGTAGCATTATGTATTCTATAATTTAATGTCAGTTTTATGTCAAAATGTGAAATTATATACTGTTTTAAAGTTTGTCTTCTAAGAAATTGGTTTCAGGTTCAAATTTGTAGCTGATTATGTTTATTTTTCAATTGTGTAATCATTAACAAGAACTTTTTTGCTATGTTTATCTTCTTTGTAGATGTAAAGCAATCATAGATCAATTTGGTCAGAGAATTATCTCTAAGCATTTCCTTGTGGAGGACAGTTACTTTTCTGAGAACACATGCTCACATGTACAATACCGGTAAGGCACCCCTCCATCCACTGTCAAAGGGAAGGTGAAACATTGGAAAATTTATCTGTGTGATTATATTGACACTTCTGTATGACTGTGTTCTTCAAGGTAGATACAAATGTGTACCAAACCAAAGATATATCTGATATATATATCTCCACTGAGTCTGGTGTGGGGGAGTCCAGTCTAATTTTGACTCCTTTGCATCAGCTGGGATTGGTCTTCAGGTCACATATTCTCCTTTCATTTTTTTTTTTTTCTAAGATTTTATTTATTTGAGAGAGTGAGAGAGAGAGAGCACACGTGCACGCACACACGAGCAGGAAGAGGGCAGAGGAAGAGGGAGAAGCAGACTCCTCGCTGAGCAGGGGGCTACATGTGAGATCATGACCTGAGGAAAAGGCAGACTCTTTTTAAATTTTTTTTTGCATTTTCATTTTTTTATTAACATATAATGTATTATTTGTTTCAGGGGTACGTGTCTGTGATTCATCAGTCTTACACAACTCACAGTGCTCACCATAGCATATATCCTCCCCAATGTCCCATCACCCAGCCACCCCATCAGCCCTACCCCCTCTCCACTCCAGCAATCCTGTTTCCTGAGATTTAGTCTCTTACGGTTTGTCTCCCTCTCTGGTTTCGTCTTGTTTCATTTTTTCCTCTCTTCCCCTATGATCCTCTGCCTTGTTTCTCAAATTCCACATATCAGTGAGATCATATGATAATTGTATTTCTCTGATTGACTTATTTTGCTTAGCATAATACCCTCTAGTTCCATCCACATCATTGCAAATGGCAAGATTTCATTTTTGATAGCTGCATAATATTCCATTACATATATATATTATTATATATATTATATATATATATTTATACACACACACACACACACCACATCTTCTTTGTCCATTAATCTGTTGATTGACATCTAGGCTCTTTCCATAGTTTGGCTATTGTGGACATTGCTGCTATAAACATTGGGGTATTGGGGTGCACGTGCCCCTTCAGATCACTACATTTGTATCTTTGAGGTAAATACCCAGTAGTGCAATTGTTGGTTTGTAGGGTAGCTCTGTTTTCAACTTTTTGAGAAACCTCCATGCTGTTTTCCAGAGTGCCTGCACTAGCTTGCATTCCTACCAACAGTGTAGAAGGGTTTCCCTTTCTCCACATCCTCACCAACATCTGTCATTTCCCGACTTGTTGATTTTAGCCATTCTGACTGGTGTGAGATGGTATCTCACTGTGGTTTTGGTTTTATTTCCCTGATGCCAAGTGATGTTGAGCACTTTCTCATGCGTCTGTTGGCCATTTGGACGTCTTCTTTGGAGAAATGTCTGTTCATGTCTTCTGCCCATTTTTTGATTGGATTATTTGTTCTTTGGGTGTTGAGTTTGATAAGTTCTTTATAGATCTTGGATATCAGCCCTTTATCTGATATGTCATTTGCACATATCTTCTCCCATTCTGTCAGTTGTCTTTTGGTTTTATTGACTGCAGACTCTTAGCCACCCAGATGTCCCCATATTATCCTCCCTTCAATGAGCCAAGAAAAGATTAAAGCAGAGCTTGGCTTGGCTTGAGGAGGTAACACTTATATCATGACTAAATCTTTGAAACATATCTTCTTATTAGTTATATAACTATAAATAAAACTTAAATGTGGAATCTGAATTACTGATTAACTGTTTTGTGCATTACAGGCAGATCTCCAGGTCAATCCTGATTACAGATAGATCTGTACTAAAAACGGATTCAGATCAGCAGGTAATTTAGCCCTGTACTTTTTAATAAATGTTGCTAACCTAATCTACATGGTATTATGTATAAATTAATATTGGTGAAATAAAATGTATTAAGCTATATGTGCTAATGTATTTAATGCATTTTTAAAAAAATACATAATGTCAATTCTGTAATAATGGTTTCTTAAAGATTTCCTTCCAGCAGGACAAATAAATACATCTTGTATAATATTTTTATTCTGTGAAAATTAGACTAAAGCCTAGTTTTTGACAGCTCTTCTGTGAAATTGAAAATATACTGTTTTGGGAAGAAAAAGAGAATCCCCAAAGAATACATTTAAAACTCTTGGAGGAAAAGGCTTTATGGTAACCAACCCTAGAACGGTGGTGGTAAGCTCACCATTAGGCCTGGTGTGAATGAATACCAGCATACATTTCTGGTTCTAATGTTTCCTCATCACCATTGTTCCTCTCAGTACCCTCTTCCTTCTCCTTACTGCCAGTTCTATAGGAATGTCTTTTTGCCTATGGTTTTTCCTCAGTCTGAACTCTTAAAAGAAGTATGCACCCTTCTAATCATATTATACAGTTACTAATAAAATCAGCTTACTTAGTTATTACATACTACTTACTTAGTATGACTCTCAGACCTTTTCTATATGCTACTGCTAAAAATAGGTTCTGAAAATTCCTTAAGTTAGAAGCTTTCTCGTATATAAAACAAATGTTTGCTATGCATATGAGCATAAATACTTCACTTTAATCATTCAGTAAACAATGAATGTCTTTTACATGCTATCCAGTGTGCTGAGATCTGAAGACAGTGCTAACCATATCATCTCTGCCCTCCTAGATTGCAGTCTGGAAGATACAGATATAGACAGATAAATAGTAGCTATAGTTAAGCATGGCAAGTGTGAGCAAGGACTGGTACGGCAGCGATTGTGGTGCTCATCACACTGTCCTATAGTTGCCAGTTAACTTATCTGTATCTTCCAGTAACCTTGTGATTGTGTTGGAGAATGACAGGGAGGCATTAAAGTGAAGAGAAAAAAATTAAGACAGTTCTGTGGAAGCTGAGCTGTGAAGAGTAGGACAGAGGAAGTGATTGCTAAAGAGAGATGTGGAAGTGAAGAGGGCTTTTCTTTAAAAGATTTGTGTATATTTCAACTGATGCAATGGAGCTAATAGAGAGATAAGGAAAGGTTGAAGATACCTAGGAGAAAAGGAAAACAATTAATGCGGCAAGGTCCAGGTAAAGGCTGGGGAAGATGTGATTCAGAGAACAGGTAAAAAGCATTGCCCTTAGATGGGATGTGAGACACCTTGAAATAAGAGGGTGAATGCAAGACTGTTTGTAGGTCTGGGAGTTCCCATCTGATAAGATCTATTTACTCTTTTTTTTTTTTTTTAAAGTTTTAATTTATTTGAGAGTGAGTGAGAAAAAGAGAGCATGAGCAGGGAAGGGGCAGAGAGAGAGAGGGAGAAGCAGACTCCCTGCTGAGCAGGAAGCCTGGCTCAGGGCTTAATCCCAGGATGCCAGGATTAGGACCCAAGCCAAGGGCAGACACTTAACCAAGCCAAGGGCAGATGCTTAACTGACTAAGACACCCTGGCGCCCCTCAATTTACTCTTTAAATTACAAAGTGAGGTTATCTCCTGAGAATGAGAGTATAAGAGTGCTTAACAAGTCAAAGCTCAAGGAAGGGTATACAGTAATAACTGAGGAGTTGGAGAGTGAGCTATCTCATGGTCAGATAGATGGCCGCACAGCATTGATGGCCCAGTTGAGTCTGGAGGTTATAGGCATACAGTGGCATTTATCTGCTCCTGTCCTTCCAGCTCTTCCATTCTCACCCTCACCCAGTCTGTTCATTGACCTGTTAAGAGACCTACAATTCCTTGTCCTCTCTTTCCTCCCAGTTTCCCAGCTTCCTTCTTTCCTCTTCCTTTTCCATGTCCTAGACCCCATGGTTAATCTTCTGAACTGCCTTCTCCCAATACCTTCAATTCCCATGTAGCTGTGCTCTTCCACTGCACCCACAAAGGAAAATCCTGTCCCTGGATGAGACTATAATCTACATCTGGATTACAGAGGGATAATTGAGAAAACCACACAACCAGACAGACTGGCACTGCCACAGAGTCAAGGTTGCCAACCTCATTCATCTGGACCTTCAGTGCTTACTACTAGTTAGTTTTTCCACTGACCTCAGATAGTTCCCTCTCCCTTTCCCCTCAGTGCCTAATCCAAGTCTTTACTATTTTACCCACTCTTCTCTCAGCTCTTCTACCTCACCCCCTGCTTTACTGAGAAAAGCAAGGCCAGCTACTAAGCACAGTGGCCCTTGAAACTCTGCCCGAGCACCCACAACTAATGCACAAGTACAGAGACTAATGAGGGGGCTCCCCTCCTTGTCCAAAGCCAGGAGCCCCTTTCACATATGCTCTTGGCATTCATGAGTGTATGCGCGCGCACACACACACACGCACGCACACTCTCACTCACACACCATCCTGTATGTTTGCTCTCTCTCCTGTGTCTTTTTTTTACTTTCTCTTTTTTAAATATAATTTTATTTTTTTACTATTACAAGATTCATAGTTCATGCACCATACCCAGTGCTCCAAGCAATACGTGCCCTCCTCAGTACCCTCCACCAGGCTCGCCCAACCCTCCACCCCCTCTCCTCCAAAACCCTCAGTTTGTTGCTCAGAGTCCACAGTGTCTTATGTTTCATCTCCCCCTCTGATTTCTCCCAATTCACCCTTACTTTCCTTCTCACAATGTCCTCCATGTTTTCCCTTATGCTTCACACATGAGACCATATAATAATTGAATCTCTCTGCTTGACTTATTTCACTCAAGATAATCTCTTCCAGTCCTGTCCATGTTGATACAAAAGTTGGGTATTTATGCTTTCTGATAGAGGCATAATATTCCATTGTGTATATAGACCATATTTTCTTTATCCATTCGTCTGTTAAAGGGCATCTTGGCTCTTTCCACAGTTTGGCGATTGTGGACATTACTGCTATGAACATTGGGGTACATGTGGCCCTTCTTTTCACTACATCCGTATCTTTGGGATAAATACATAGCAGTGCAATTGCAGGATAATAGGGTAGCTCTATTTTTAATTTCTTGAGGACTCTCCACACTGTTTTCCAAAGTGGCTGCACCAACCTGCATTCCCACCAACAATGTAACAGGGTTCCTGTTTCTCCACATCCTCTCCAACATTTGTTGTTTACTGTTTTGTTGATTTTGGCCATTCTAACTGGTATAAGGTGGTACCTCAATGTGGTTTTGATTTGAATCTCCCTGATGGCTAGTGGTGATGAACATATTTTCATGTGCCTCTTAGCCATTTGTACGTCTTCTTTGCAGAAGTGTCTCTTCATGTCTTCTTCCCATTTTTTGACGTGATTATCGGTTTTTCAAGTGTTGGGCTTGAGGAGTTCTTTCTAGATCTTAGATATCAGACCTTTGTCTGTACCGTCATTTGAGAATGTCTTCTCCCATTCTGTGGGTTGCCTGTTTGTTTTGTTGACTGTTTTCTTTGCTGTGCAGAAGCTTTTTATCTTGATGAAGTCCCAAAAGTTCATTTTCGCTTTTGTTTCCTTTGCCTTTGGAGACATGTCCTGAAAGAAATTGATGTGTCTGATGTCGAAGAGGTTACTGCCTATGTTCTCCTCTAGGATTCTGATAGATTCCTGCCTCATGTTGAGATCTTTTATCCATTTAGAGTTTATCTTTGTGTATGATATACACATCATGAGAATGGTCAAGTTTCATTCTACATATAGCTGTCCAATTTTCCTAGCACCATTTGTTGAAGAGACTGATTTTCCACTGGATATTTTTTCCTGCTTTGTCAAAGATTATTTGACCATAGAGTTGTGGGTCCATATCTGGGCTCTCTACTTTGTTCCACTGGTATATGTGTCTGTTTTTGTTTCAGTACCAAGCTGTCTTGGTGATCACAGCTTTGTAGTAAAGCTCGAAATCAGGCAACCAGATGCCTCCAGCTTTGTTTTTCTTTTTCAAAATTTCCTTAGCAGTTTGGGGTCTTTTCTGGTTCCATACAAATTTTGAGATTGTTTGTTCCAGCTCTTTGAAAAAAACTGGTGGAATTTTGATCGGGATGGCATTGAAAGTATAGATTGCTCTGGGCAGTATAGACATTTTAACAATGTTTATTCTTCTAATCCATGAACATAGAATGCCTTTCCACCTTTGTGTCTTCTTCAATGTCTTTCATGAGTGTTCTGTAGTTCGTTTTGTACAGATCCTTTATCTCTTTGGGTAGGTTTATTTCCAGGTATCTTATGGTTCTTGGTGCGATAGTAAATGGAATCAATTCTCTAATTTCCCTTTCCATATTTTCATTGTTAGTGTATAAGAAAGCAACTAATTTCTGTTTATCGATTTTATATCCTGCCACATTACTGAATTGCTGTATGATTTCTAGTAGTTTGAGGGTGGAGTCTTTTGGGTTTTCCATAGAAAGTATCATGTCACTTGCGAGGAGAGAGAGTTTGACTTCTTTGCCAGTTTGAATGCCTTTTATTTATTTTTGTTGTCTGATTGCTGTTGCTGGGACTTCTAGTACTATGTTGAACAAGAGTGGTGAGAGTGGGCATCCTTGTCGTTTTCCTGATGTCAAAGGGAAGGCTGTCAGCTTTTCCCCATTGAGAATGATATGTACTGTGGGCTTTTCATAGATAGACTTTATGAAGTTGAGGAATGTTTCCTCTATCCCTATGCTTGGAAGAGTTTTAATCTGGAATGGTTTCTGTATTTTGTCAAATGCTTTTTCTCTATCAATTGAGAGGACCGTGTGGTTCTTCTCTCTTCTGTTGTTGATTTGTTCTATCACATGGATTGATTTGCAAATGTTGAAGCACCTTTGCATCCCAGGGATAAATGCCACCTGGTCATGGTGGATAATCATTTTAATGTGCTCTTTGATCTTATTAGCTAGGACCTTGTTGGGAATCTTGGCATCCATATTCATGAGGGATATTGGTCTGAAATTCTCCTTTTTGATGGGGTCTTTCCCTGGTTTGGGGATCAGGGTAGTGCTGGCTTCACAGAAAGAGTCTGGAAGTTTTCCTTCTGTTTCTATTTTTTGAAACAACTTCAGGAGAATAGGTATTATTTCTTCTTTGAATGTTTGATAGAATTCCCCAGGGAATCCGTCAGGCCCTGGACTCTTTTTTTCTGGGAGGTTTTTGATCACTGCTTCAATCTCCTTACTAGATATTGGTCTCTTCAGGTTGTCAATTTCTTCCTGTTTGTCTTAGTAGTTTATAGGTTTCAAGGAATATATCCATTTCTTCTAGGTTGCTTAACTTACTGGAATAATGCTGATGATAATTAATTCTGATGATTGTTTCTCTTTCCTTGGGTTTAGTCATGATCTCTCCCCTTTCATTAATAATTTTGTTAATTTGGGTCCTCTCTCTTTTCTTTTGTATTAGTTTGGCCAATGGTTTATCAATTTTATTGATTTTCAAAAAACCCAACTTCTGGTTTTGTTGATGCATTCTACTGTTCTCTAGTTTCTAACTTGTTGATCTCTGCTCTTATCTTGATTATTTCCCTTCTTGTGCATGGGATTGGCTTAATTTGTTGTTGATTTTCCAGATCTTTAAGATCTAAAGAGAGATGATGTTTTCGAGATTTTTCAGTTTTTTTGAGTGAGGCTTGGAAGGTATGTATTTCCTGCTTAGGACCGCCTTTGTCGTATCCTATAGGTTTTGGACCGATTCGTCTTCATTCTCATTGGTATCCATGAATTGTTTAAGTTCTTCTTTGATTTCCTGGTTGAGCCACACATTCTTGAGCAGGTCAGTCTTTAGCTTCCAGTGTTTGAATTCCTTCCAAACTTTTTCTTGTGGTTGAGTTCCTGTTTCAGTGCACGGTAGTCTGAGAATATTAAGGGAATCATCTCAATCTTTTGGTATTGTTTGAGTCCTGATTTGTGGATCTAGTATGTGGTGTGTTCTGGAGTAAGTTCCATGTGTGCTCGAGAAGAATGAGTATTCTGTTGTTTTAGGGTAGAATGTTCTGTATATATCTATGAGGTCCATCTGGTCCAATGTGTCATTCAAAGCTCTTGTTTCTTTATTGATTTTCTTTTTACATGATCTGTCAGTTACTGAGAGTGGTGTGTTAAGATCTCCTACAATTAATGTATTTATATCAATATGACTCTTTAACAGTTGGCTTATGTAGTTGTCTGCTCCTATACTGGGGGCTTAAATATTTACAATTATTAGATCTTCTTGGAGGATAGACCCTTTAAGAATGATGTAGTGTACTTCTGTATCTTTGACTATAGTCTTTAGATTAAAATATAATGTATCTGATATGAGAATTGCTACCCCAGCTTTCTTTTGAGGCCCGTTGGCATGGAAGATGGTTCTCCATCCCTTCACTTTCAGTCTAGATGTATCTTTCGGTTCCAAATGTGTCTCTAGTAGACAGCATATAGACGGGTCCTGTCATTTTATCTAGTCTGTGACCTTTTGCCATTTTATGGGAGCATTTAGGCTGTTCACGTTGAGAGTGATTATTGAAAGATAAGTTTTTATTGACATCATGTTGCCTGTGAAGTCCTTGTTTCTATAGATTGTAAGTTTCTGTTCTATGTACTCATGGGTTCTTTCCTCTTTTATAGGACCCCCCCCTTAATATTTCTTGTAGTGCCAGGTTGGTGGTCACATACTCTTTTAAACCTTGCTGGTCTTGGAAGCTCTTTATCTCTCCATCCATTTTGAATTCAGCCTTTTTGGATAAATTATTCTTGGGTACATGTTTTTCTCATTTAGTGCCCTGAATATATTATGCCAGCCCTTTCTGTCTTGCCAGTTTTCTGTGGACAGATTTGATATTATTCTGATGGATTTTCCTCCTACATAAAGAATCTCTTTCCCCAGCGGCCCTCAGGACCTCTTGTCTAAAATAATAATTCGTGTATTTCACAATGATGTGTCTAGATGTTTCTCTAGAATCATTGATCTTGTAGGGTGTTCTCTAGGACATGAACACTTGTTCCATTCCCCAAATTGGGGAAATTTTCATCCAAAATTTGTTCAGCTATATCTTCTTGTCTTCTATGTTTCTCCACCCCCTCAGGGATTCCAATAATTCTGATGTTGGAACATTTCATGATGTCATTTATTTCCCTAAGTCTGTTCTCATGATTTCTAAGCAGTTTGTTCTAGCCCTCCTCTTGACCTTTCTTCTCTATCACTTTGTCCTCTAGATCACTAATTCTATCCTCTGTCTCAGCTACCCTAACTGTTAGACTACTTAGATTAGATTGGATCTCATTGATAGCATTTTTAACATCAGCCATGTTGGTTCTCAGTTCTGCCCTTAGAGATTCTATGTTGCCACTAATGTTTTTCTCCAACCTAGTCATTGCCTGGATAATTGTTACCCTGAATTCCCTTTCCAATAGTTTCCCTTTCATATCCAATAGTTCTGTGGGAGAGGGTGTAGTCTCCGGGTTTTTCCTCTGTTCGGTGTTCCTCTTCCTAGTCATTCTGATGAGAAGTGGTTGAGGGGATATATAGCTGAATATATCAACCATGATTCAGGGAATGTGTACCCTGGAAAGTTTTGGAGCAATCAGAATTCACCACCAAAAAGAAAAAATAAAAAAATGAAGAGAGAGAGAGAAAGAGAAAAAAAGAGATATCCCAGCCAAAATGAGCCCCCCCAAGTAAGATTTATTACGTATATAAACAGACACAAACAAACAATAAGACCAACAAAAGTAAATGACAAGGAAAAAAAGAACCCAGCCAAAATGAATCCCAGGAATAAGATTTATATAATACCAGAACAAAAACAAATACGCAGAGACACTGACAGAAGAATAAGATGGGAGGGCGGTTATAAATCCTTGATGTCGGTGAGGAAAGTTATTTCGGTTCCTCCTGGATATATCTTGTTATCTTTTTTAAAGGACTCAACTTTCCAGAGATACAGGGAAATTAAAATTGGTTTATATATAGGGGTAGTATTGAATACGGAAAAAGGGTTACCTTGGAGTTTTTATCTCTATGTATATTTTTAAAAAAGGAAGAAAATGAAAGACACAGGTATGTGTATGAAAAAAGTTCAAGTTAAAAAGTTATTATGGAGTATGTTGTTTTAAACCTCTAGTTGTAATGGTAAGTAGGTTATAAAGATTAAATGAACAAGAATTGTGAGAACGATTTTAAAAAAAATGTATCTACGAAATATACAGGTTTGGGGGCAATACCGGAAACTTGATATATTGTTTTCCCCTGATGGTGAGGTTTTTCAGTTTTATGTGGACCCTGTGGTTGTTGTCCTCTTGTTTTTGGCTTGTCTTCTGGGAGAGGGGCCTGCTGCATTGTTTTCCAGTCAGTCTTGCTTAGGTTGAGTCTCCCTGCAGGCTGTCAAGGCGTTGGGCCCTGTGGAAACTGCTTTTTCAGGCTTTTGCTCTCTGGAAGTTTTTGGTTTTTTGTGGCTTTTGGAGGGTCCGAGCAAAGAATCTGTCTGTTTCCAGACCTCCTCCTTAGAGAAAAGTCTCAGTCTGCTACCTTCTGGGTGGTCCAGAACACACAGACTCTCCCTCTGAAGACTCTTCTGCACACCACAGCCTCCCACAGGCAGTACGTATCCACAGCCACCGTCCCAGTGTTCGCCCAAGGCCCCTGCCTGTCATTGCACCCCTGAGCCACTAAAACCGGGAGTGATATTGGTCCTGCGAGCCCACTTCTGGTGGCTGCCATGGCTGGGATTGCTTTCTGAGGTCCAGGCCCACATTGGGTGTGCTCATACCCCACGGCGGGACATGGAGGGCCCACGGAGGTCCGCCACTGGTGCCCACATCAAGTTCTCTGAGGGGCAGGCACTAGTGCGCTCAGACTCCGTGGAGGGTCACGGAGGACTGCCGCTGGCACCCACACCAAGTAATCTCAGTCTCGGGCCTTAGTGCTCTCAGATCCCACGGAGGGCCATGGAGGGTTGCCGGCTGGTGCTCACACCAAGCTCTCTCAGTCACGGGCAGGACTGTGCCCAGCCCAGCAATGGTATAGGGAGCAGAAAGCCAGCGACTCAGGAACCACAGGCTGGAGGCTCCTCCCGATTCCCTCTGACATGGGTGGTTGCCTGTGGTGACTGTCCTGGGTCCGTGGGCTTAGGCCCGTGCCTGTGCCTGCCGAAATCCACCAGTTTCCCTCAACATCTTTTGTTCTTTTTGAGTGCTTTTAGCCAGACTCCAAGTTAATGCTGTTTCCCAATCACAGAGCACTTCCATATTGGGGTATTACTTTCCTTGGGTCCCTTCTGGTGGCTCCCTCCCCCTTCTGTTTATCCTCCAATATCAGTCCAAGCGTTCCCACTCCAATTTACCTCTCCACTGCTATCTTCTTCCCTTGTAGAAATCCAGAGGTGTATAATCTTATATCTCAGGCTGATTTCTTGGGTGTTCAGAGTGTTCTGGTAGATATTTAGCTCACTTTAGGGGACGAGTTGAAACAGAGTCTCCTACTTCTCTCCCATCTTGCCTCCATCTTGTCTCTCCTGTGTCATCAGGCTTTCCCTGCTATTGGCACCTTCCACTCAACCTATACACGTGTACTAGCATTTTCTGTTCCAAAACAAAAATTAAAGAGACAAAAACAACAAACAAAAAAAATTCTCCTTTGATTTTTGCCCCCATCTCTAATTGTATCCAATCTCTCACCTGTTTTTGTCAGCATTTTCAAGACAATATCTATACTTGCTGCCACCAGCTCCTTACCCCTCATTCATTTCTAGACCTGTCTTCTGTCTCCACATTTCTACCGCAATTTTTCTTGCTAAGTTCATTAATAACTTTATAATGGTCAGGACCACAGGACATTTTTTTGTTTTTCGTCTATTATGTCTTTTTTGATACATTTAGCAATGTTGATTATTCCTTTTTTTGGCTTCCATGACACTACCCTCCTGGTTCTCCTCACAGCTCCTTAGATACTTCCTCTCTGCTTCTTTTGTGGGTTCTGTCCTTCTTTTAAATGTTGGGGCTTTTTAGGGTTCTTGTTTCAGCCCACATTATCTCTTGCTCTGTGCACACTTGCTGCTTGACTCCATACACTTTCATGGTTCTACCTCTGTGTAAATGTTGGTGACAGCCATTTCTATGTCTTCCAGGAATGTTAGCCAAACTTCCTGCTGGACACCTATCTCAAAGGTCCCTCAAACTGAATATACTCTCAGCTGAACTCAACCATCTTCCATCTCAAAACTACTCATCCGATGCTCCCTGCCTTGATGAAAAGCACTGACTTCCTTCCAACTAACAACTTCTTCCTCTCATCTCTGGTATCACCTGAGCCTCCAGGTGCTCTCATTGTACTTTCTAGAAGTTGCTACAACCTGTTTTTCTTCTCAGTTCTTATTCTCACTGCTCTGATTTTGGATCTCATTATTTCTGCCTTTTAACTTGTTGTTCCACCTTTCATCTTGTCTCCTTCAGATCTATCCTCCACAGAGCTATCAGAGTGATCAGTCTAAAATATACATTCGGTATGCTTTTCTTTGTTTCCTACATGGTTTTTTTCCCTTTTTTAAAAAAATTTTTTGAAGCATATATAATGAGGCTTAAAGAAAGGAAAAAATAGATATAAGTTTAGATAAATTTTATGAAAGTGGTATTAGAGGATTAAGGGAATTCCTTTTTGATGGCTTTATTAATCTCTATTAGATTTAAGACAGTACCTTCTCAGTTCAGGACACAGAAGGTACTGGGGTAGGGGATTACTGATTTTATTTAAATTTTTAAAAATTAGACATGATGGTTGTAGGAAACAAAAGAAATACAGGCATACCTCAAAGATATTGTGAGTGTAGTTCCAGACCACCACAGTAAAGCAAAAGTCACAGTAAAGCAAGTCATGTGATTTTTTTGGTTTCCTAGGTCATATAAAAGTTTATGTTTACACTACACTGTAGTTTAAGTGTGCAGCATAGCATTATGTCTAAAAAATGTACTTACCTTAATTAAATACTTTATTTCTAAACAATGCTAACCATCATCTGTACTTTTGGTGAATTCTAATATTTTTTACTGGTGGAGGGTCTTGCCTTGATATTGATGGCTACTGACTAATCAGGGTGGTGGTTTTTAAAGATTTGGGTGACTGACAGTTTCTTAAAATAAGACAACAATAATCTTTTCTGCATCAGTTGACTCTTCTTTCATGAATGGTTTCTCTAGCATATAATGCTCTTTGATGGCATTTTACCCACAGTAGAGATCCTTTGAAAATTGGAGTCAGGGGCACCTGGGTGGCTCAGTGGGTTAAGCCTCTGCCTTTGGCTCAGGTCATGATCTCAGGGTCCTGGGATCGAGCCCCATATCGGACTCTCTGCTCAGCGGGGAGCCTGCTTCCTCTTCTCTTTCTGCCTGCCTCTCTGCCTACTTATGATCTCTCTCTGTCAAATAAATAAATAAAACCTTAAAAAGAAAGTTGGAATCAGTCCCATCAAAATCTGTTTTATCAACTAAGTTTATGTCATATCTAAATCCTTTGTTGTCATTTCAACAATCTTCACATCATCGTCAGAAGTAGATTCCATCTCAAGAAACACTTTCTTTACTCATCTTTGAGAAGCAACTCCTCATTTATTAAAGTTTTATCATGAGGTTGTAGCCATTTAGTCCCTTTTTCAAGCTTCACTTCTAACTCTAGTTGTCTCGCTATTTCCACTACATCTGAAGTTACTTCCTCCACTGAAATCTTGAACCCCTTAAAGTCACTCATGAGAGTTGGAATCAACTTCCTCCAAACTCCTATTAATGTTGATATTTTGACCTTATGAATCATGAATGTTCTCAATGGCAACTAGAATGGTGAATCCTTTCCAGAAGGTTTTCAAATTACTTTGCTCAGATCCATCAGAGGAATCGGTATCTATGGCAAAGTCAAAATTACTCCTGGATCCACAAACTGCAGAGAATATGTTGTGTTAGCAGGCATGAGAACAACATTAATCTTGTATATCTTCATCAGAACTCTTGGGTGACAAGGTTCATTGTCAATGAGCATTCATATTTTAAAAGCAATCTTTTCTGAGCAGTAGGTCTCAACAGTGGGCTTAAAATACTCAGTAAACCATATTGTGTCATCCAGGCTTTGTTGTTCCATTTACAGAGCAAAGGGAGAGTAGTAAATCTTAAAGGCCCTAGGATTATTGTAATGATAAATGAGCATTGGCTTCAACTTAAAGTCACCAGCTACATTAGCCTTTAACAAGAGAATCAGCCTGTCCTTTGAAACTTTGAAGCCAGATCTTGACTTCTCTCTAGCTATGAAAGTCCTAGATGACATCTTCTTCCAATAGAAGACTATTTGATCTACCTGGAAAATTTGTACTTTAGTGTAGCCATCTTCATGAATTATCTTAGCTAAATTTTCTGGATAACTTGTTGCGGCTTCTGTTTTAGTATTTTCTATTTCATCTTGCACTTCTTCTCTTAAACCTCCTGAGCCAACCGTGGCTAAGCTTCAAACTTTTCTGTAACTTTCTCACCTCTCTCAGCCTTCATAGAATTAAAAAGAGTTAAGGCCTGGCTCTGGAATAGGCTTTGCCTTAGGGAATGTTTTAGCTGGTTTGATCCAGACCCCTGAAACTTTCTCCATATCAGCAATATGGCTATTTCCCCTTCTTATCATTCTTATGTTCATTGGAGTAGCACTTTTATTTTCCTTCAAAAACTTTTTCTCTGCATTTACAACTTGGCTGTTTGGCACAAGAGGCCTAGCTTTTGGCCTATCTCGGCTTTCAGTGTGCCTTTCTCACTAAGCTTAATTATTTCTAGCTTTTGATTTAGAATGAGAGATGTGTGACTCTTCCTTTCATTTGAACACTTAGAGGCCATTATAGGGTTATGAATTTGCCTAATTTCAGTAGCACTGTGTCTCAGGGATAGGGAGGACCAAGGAGAGGGTAGAGACTGGGGAATGGTTGATTGGTGGAACAGAACACACGAAACATTTATCAGTTAAGTTTGCTATTCTATTTGGGCACAGTTCATGGAGCGCCTAAACAATTACAACAGTAATATCAAAGATCAGTGATCCCAGATCACCATAACAAATATAATAATGAAAAAGTTTGTAATATTGTGAGAATTAACCAAAATGTGACATAGAGACATGAAGTGAGCAAAGTGCTGTTGAAAAAACCAATAGATTTGCTCAATGCAAGGTTGCCACAAACCTTCAATTTGTGAAAGAAAAAAAATGTAGTATTTGCAGAGTGTCATAGAGTGAAGTGCAATAAAATGTGGTATGCCTGAACTTCCATGTTGGTGCAGTCCCTAAGATACCTTTCCAGTTATTCACGTTTTTAGTCATAATTATTTGATAATTATTATACAACATTATATATATGTTTTAGTGGTTCCTCTCTCTTTAAAGTACAACATTCTGTATCATAGACAGCCAGTAGCAAAAGGGAGTTAAGAGGAATATGGAGAACACAATTTTTGAGACATATTAAGCCCAAAAATGTACTTCTAAGGAATATGATAGTAGAATAATCAGGGTTATCAAAAGAATTTCTGTTTTGAGAACTTGTAGGCATCTTCTATGTTAGGCTATCAACGTGACATCACCAGTCAAAAACTGGGGTTTTAGTGCCCACAAATAAAAGTATAAATAAGGCTCTACCTTTTGGCAAGTATTTTATATATGAGGGGATATAGTTTCCTCAGATTGAACATTATTGAAAATTCATATTGAAACTTAGTTTTATAGAGAAACATTGACCTGATGGTCATTTAAAGTTGCAAGTATAAAGCCATGTAATATATTAGTAGTACCTATACATTATCAGCATACTGCATATCAATAAACATTACTTAAAAATAATTTTCCACTTTACTCTAAATGCTGGGTTTCTAATTTTATTAATGGAGTCTTTAAATTAATTTGAAGACCTTCATTTTGAAACATTTTGGTATATGTCCAGCTGTACTTTGGTATATGTTAACCTATTACTTATTTCATTATCTTTCGGATTTGTAACATTTTAAAATTTAGTACTCTATATCTGCTTTTAGCCATTAGGAATAATCAAAATTGATTTAATATGATCTGTTTTCCAGTACTGAAGTGTATGTAATTCAGAAATAATAAGTCATAATTGAATCCTTTGAAAATAAGTGAAGAATTAAATATTAAAGATACTTGAAATATTTATTGTCTATGAATTATATGAATACAATGTATATGATATATAAGTATATAAATAATCAGAAATTCGGTGTTTGGACACATGTTCATGTTACATGTTTCAAATTCTGTTCTAAATTAAACCTTTAAAAGTTAAATTTTTTCATACACCAATGGAGTTTGAAAAAAGACACTCAATTTGCAAGATAACTGCACTCTAATGATAAAAGAATGAAAATGAGATCTACCAGCTATATCTAATATTTTGTTTCCACTTTTTAGATTTCCATTTTGACAGTGCCAGGAGAGGAACCAGGAACTTTTCCTGTTCGGGTCATTGAGTTGTGTCCTTCAACAATGACATGCATGAAAGGCACATGTAAGCACAGTAGAATCTGGTTGCTTTGTATGTTTGTTTAGGAAGTAAAAGGAGGCAGCCATTGATAAAGTTGTCTGGGCTCTGGTTATAGTTTTGCCATATATTTTTTTATTCACACTTTATGTTCATACAGTAAGTCATTTTATTGCCTTGCCTTTAATCATTTTTGTGTGTGAATCTTCATAGGCATAATTTATAAACCCTCCAGTGAAAGAATTTCTGTGACTTTCTAGTTCTTTCTGTAATTTTACTTAAGCTTATTAGAAATATACTTTCACAAAATTTATTTTCTTTACTGCTATGATTCCTCTTTGCTTTTCCTTAGAATTTTTAATTCAGTTTATAAACTTCTACCATATGTAAATCCTCTATTTTTTATGAGTCTAAAGTTAGGTACCACTTTATGTTCTTTTACCAATATGTATCAAAATTTCTGTTTCTAACACTGTCAGATACCTAGCCTTGTAGAACATACTTCTTAAAGGTGTTTCACTGAGTAGAAATCAACAAGGATACATTGGATATCATTATGCCTAGACCTAAACTATGTACTGTAGGGATTACAAAAAAGCCGAGGGTCAATGAAAATATGACTGTGTTTTCAAGTGTAGAACTACTACTTACTAAAAGATGTCAGAAATATGGTTAAACAGAGAGAATTGGGAACTTTTTGCCAGGAAGGAGAATGAAGAAAACTTGTCCCTTATTGCTGTAATTCTAAATTTCATTTTGAAAAGTAGCTCACTGATGGTTTTCCACCTTTACAGTGATTTGTGAATTAAGTAAATTTTTACCATGATGGTTATCATTATTTTTTCCTATTACCTTAACCAGTTTTTTCATGTCTTTTTATCTGTGTTAGTATCTTAGATATAAATTAAAACTGCACTCATCTTTGGTTTTCTAAATTACATTTATTTTATGTTTGTGAATATTTTTGTAAATTTCTTTTTATAAACTTACTTTTTCTGTGTGAAATATTTTTATATGCCCAGTTTAATAATATATACTCACTACTGACAGTTTGAAAGATGTAAAAAAGAAAAGTAAAATCACTATAATCCTTTTACCCATAGATGATAAACACTTGGTGTGTGTTTTTTCATCTTGCTTTTTATATGTGTATACATAAATATTTCCATAAATATGCAATACTATTTTATATATTTTATGATCTGCTTTTTAAAAAGACAATATAACAAAAATCTTTTTGCATGTCTATGATATTTTCAGTGATTGTGGGTATACTATTTTTATTTAACCCCATGCTGTTGAGATTAAAAGTTTTGAAAATTTTTACTTCATAGTCCTATAAAAAACAGCCAGTATAATAAACATATACTTGTGAAATTCCATTATTCTTTGAGTGGAATTATTGGGCCAAAGTGTATAGTTTTTTTAAAAATTTTCAATTAAAGAAAGTCATAGGTATTTGCAAAGATAGTACAGACATGTCCCATGTACCCTTCACCCAGTTTCTTCCAGTAGTTCTGTTTTACCAAGTTATAGCACAATATCAAAACCAAGAGTTTGACATTGTTATAATGTGCATATGTGATCACATTTGTAGATTCCTGTGACCATTACCACAAGGATCCCTTGTATTGCTCTTTTATAGCCGTAGCTATATTCTTCCCTCCTCACACTAGCTACCTAATCCTGGGCAACCACTAATCTGTTTTCTATCTCAGTAATTTTGTCATTTTGACAATATCATACAGAATGAATCATATAATAGTCTTTTTTTCTTGTTTAAATTTTTTTTTTATTTAAAATAATAGGTAATCTTTTGAGTTTTTTTTTTTTGTTAGTAAAATTTTCTTAAGGTTCATCCAATTTGCTGCATGCATCAATAGTACATTCCTGTTTATTGCTGAGTAGTAGTCCATGGTAAGCTGTACTACTTTTTGGCCTCCGTGGTTTCTAATGAGAAATCTGCTGTTATTTGAATTATTTTTCCCCTGTATGTAATATGTTCCCCTCACCCCAGGCTGCTTTCAAGATTTTTCTTAGTCTTTAATTTTTGAAAGCTTTAATATGATGTGTCTTGGCATAGATTTCTTTGGAATTCTTCTGTTTAACATATGCAGCCTCTTGAATTTGCAGGTTTTATGTCTTTTGCCAAATTCAGGAAATGTTCATCCTTTTTTTCTCTGAATACTTTTTAGCCTTATCTTCTTTCTCTTCTTCTGGAACTCATGTGACATGACTATTAGAACTTTCACTATAGCTCCACATGTCTCTGAGGCTCTGTTTATTTTTTTTTATTCAAAAGTATTTAATATACCTATTAAGAGGAATACATCATGCTGGGGACAATGGATTATACAAAGGAATATAGCCAAAATTGTAGTAATAATAAGCTAGTATAGAGAGCAAGAAAAGCCCAAACTACGTGTGCTTCTGTTCATTTTTATGAAGAGCCCAAATGATGTGAGTTTCTGTTCATTTTTATGTAGGCAATTTTCTTTCATTTCATATTGTGTTATTTCCATGGTTCTACTTTCAAGTTCACTGATCCTTTCCTTTGTCCATTCCATTCTGTTGAACTCATCCACTGAGGGCTTTTTAAAATTTAATTATTTTATTTTCCAGTTTAAAAATTTCCATTTGGTTGTCCTTTAAATCTCCTATGTGCTGAGATTTTCTTTCTTTCCAGAGACTGTCTATTGTTTCATTTGTTTCCAGCAGGTTTATAATTGCTTACTAATGCATTTTTATGATGGCTGCATTAAATCTTACTTAACTCCAACAGCTGTGTCATGTTGGCTTATGTCGATTGTCTCTTTTCATTCAAATTGAGGTTTTCCTATTTCTTGGTATAATGAGTAGTTTTGATTTCTACCTGGGCATTTTAATCATTCTGTAGTGGGACTTGGATCTTACTCTGTTTTAACAGGCCTCCTCTGACACTGCTCTGGTGGGGAAAGGGGGTGCCACCTTGTTAGCCAGGGTGGTGGCAGTTCCCCACTTGCCCTCTGCTGGCACCTGGAGGCTGGAGAACTTCCTCATTACTGCAGAGTGATTATAGTGTAGGCTGTCTAGTAGGCTTCCACTGATTTCCATCCTGGCTAGGAAGAGCACAGGAGCGCCCTGTTACTGCTCCTCACATGGTCTTCATTGACACACTGGGAGAGGAGTATGGTTTCATTACTCAGGCAGTGGTGGGAGGGAGACCTGACTCTCCATTAGGCCTCTCCTGACACCACCCCAGTGACTCATTACTGCTGGAGAGGGGTCAAAATCCAGGCTCCTGCCATGGTCTCTGCTGAAACTGCAGATTAAAAGTGAGGGGATAGAGAAACATGTATCCTGCAAAGGGATGTCAAAAGAAAGCCAGAGTAGCAGTACTTAGACAAACTAGACTGTAACAAGAGAAAAGGACATTATATAATAATAAAGGGACAACCCAACAAGGAGATATAACAGTTCTAAGTATTTATGCACCCATATACATTAAACAGTTAATAACAAACATAAAGAAACTAATCAATAGTAATACAATAATAGTAGGGAACTTAAACACCCTACTTACATCAATGGACAGATCATCCAGACAGAAAACCAACATGGAAACAATGGTTTTGAATGACATACTGGACCAGGTGAATTTAACAGATGTATTCAGAACATTCCATCTTAAAACAGCAGAATATATATTCTTTTCAAGTGTACATGGAACATTCTCTACTACAGATCAAATATCAGGTCACAGAAGAAGTCTCAACAAATTAAAGAAGATCTAAGTCACACCATTCATCTTTTCTTATTTTTTTATTTTAATTCCAGATAGTTAACATACAGTGTTATTATATTCGTTTCTGGTATACAGTATTGTGATTTGTCAATTCCATACATTATCTAGTGCTCATCATAGCAACTGTACTTCTTAATTCCTATCATATATTTCACCCCACCACCTCCCTTATGGTAACCATCAGTTTGCTCTCTTTAGTTAACAGTCTGTTTCTTGTCTCTCTTTCCGTTTGCTTGTCTGTTCTGTTTCATAAATTCCATATATGCGTGAAATCATATGCTATTTGTCTTTTTCAGACTTCACTTAGCATTATAGTCACTAACTATATCCATGTTGTTGCAATTGTCACACAATTGTCATAATTTCATTTCTTTTACTGGCTGAATAATATTCCATTGTGTACATACATGTATACCTCATCTTCTTTATTCATCAATTGATGGACACCTTATAGTGCTAATAAGGTGTTGCTAATAGCAACACCTTAGCTATTAGCTATTGCATTAAATATATTACTTTGCACAGAATAGACATTTTAACAATATTTGTTCTTCCAACCCATGAACATGGAATGGTTTTCCATTTGTTTGTGTTTGTCTTCAATTTCTTTCATCAGTATTTTATAGTTTTCAGAGTATAAATCTTTCACATCTTTGGTTAAGTTTATTCCTAGATATTTCATTGTTTTTGGTGCAGTTGTAAATGGGACCGTTTTCTTCTTTTTTGGCTGCTTCATTATTGGTGTGTAGAAATGCAACAGATTTCTGTACACTGACTTTGAATCCTGTAACTTCCTTGAATTCATTTATCAGTTCTAGTAATTTTGGGTACAGCCTTTCAGGTTTTCCATGTATAGTATCATGTCATCTACAAATAGTGAAAGTTTTACTTCCTCCTTACTGATTTGGGTGCCCTTTATTTCTTTTTGTTGTCTGATTTGTGTGGTGAGGATAGTACTATGTTGAATATAAGTGGTGAGAGTGGACATCCTTGTTTTATTCCTGATCTTTGGAGAGAAGCTCTGTTTTTCACCATTGAGTATGATGTTTGCTGTGGGTTTTTCATATAAGGCTTTTATTAAGTTGAGGTATGTCTCCTTTAGACCTACTTTGTTGAGGGTTTTTATCATGAATAGATGTACTTCATCAAATGCTTTTTTTCTGTCTGTTGAAATGATTATATGGTTTATATTCTTTCTCCTATTGATGTAATATATCAGTTCGATTGATTAGCAGATATTGAACCACTCTTCCATCCCACGAATAAATCCCATTTGATCATGGTGAATGATTTTTTTAGTGTGTTGTTAGATTTGATTTGCTAGTATTTTGTTGGGGATTTTTTCATCTATGTTCATCATAGATTTTGGCCTGTAGTTTCTTTTTTCATGGTATCTCCATCTGGTTTCAGTCCCAGGGTGATATTGGCCTCATAGAATGAACTAGAAGTTTTCCTTTTCTATTTTTTGAAATAGTGTGAGAAGAATAGGCATTAACTCTTCAATAAATGTTTGGTAGAAATTGCCTGTGAGGCCATCTGATCATGCACTTTTCTTTGTCAGGAATTTTTTGATTACTGATTAAACTTTAGTTGCCGGTAATCACTCTGTTCCAATTTTCTGTTTATTCCTGTTTCAGTTTTGGTAGGTTATGTTTCCAAGAATTTACCCATCTCTTCTAGGTTATCTAATTTGTTGCCTTATCGTTTTTCCTAATATTCTCTTGTAATTGTGTTTCTGTGGTATTGGTTGGTATTTCTCTTCTCTCATTTGTGATTTTATTTATTCCAGTCCTTTCTCTTTTTTTTTCTTGATATGTCTGGCTAAATGGCTAATCAATTTTATTAATTTTTCAAAGAAACAGCTCCTCATTTCGTTAATCTGTTCTACTGGGTTTTTTTGTTTTTTAGTTTCGACATCATTTATTTCTGCTCTAATCTTTATTATTTCTATCTGCTGGTTTTGTATTTTGCTCTTTTTCTAGTTGGTTTAGTTATAAGGTTAGATTTTAATTTGAGATTTTTCTTGAAGTAGGCCTGCATTGCTTTAAACTGCCCTCTTAGAATTGCTTTTACTACATCCCAGAGGTTTTGAACTGCTGTCTTTTCATTTACATTAGTTTCCATGTACTTTTTAGTTTTTTCTTTTATTTCCTGGTTGATCCATTCATTTTTTAGTAGCATGTTATTTAACCTTCCTGTATTTGTGGTCTTTCAAGATTTTTACCCCTGTGGTTGATGTGTAGTTTTATGATGTATTTAGAAGAGATGCTTGGTATAACTTCATCTTTTCAAATTTGTTGAGGCTTGGTATGTGGTCTGATATGTGATCTGTTCTGGATAATGTTCTGTGTGCACTTGAAAAGAATGCATATTCTGCTTTAGGATGGAATGTTCTGCATATATCATATATATTTATATATATTTGTATATATTAAGTCCATCTAGTCCAGTGTGTCATTCAAAGCCATTGTTTCCTTGTTGATTTTCTGTTTAGGTGATCTCTCCATTTATGTAAGTGTGGTGTTAAATTCCTCTGCTATTATTGTATTATTATTGATTAATTCTTTTGTCTCTTATTAACTGTTTTATGTATTTGAGTGCATGAATATTTACAATTATTTCATCTTCCTGTTGGATTATACCCTTTATTATTGTATAGTGTCTTTCTTTGTCTCTTATTACAGTCTTTGTATTACAGCCTAGTTTGTCTCTTATCAGTATTACTGATCTGGCTGTCTTTTGACATCCATTTGCAGGATGACTTTTTCTCCATCCCCTTACTTTTGATCTGCAGGTATCATTAGGTGTAAAATGGGTCTTGTCTTTTCATTCATTCTGTCACCCTATGTCCTTTAACTGTAGTGTTTAGTCCATTTGCATTCAAGGTAATTACTGATAGATATGTATTTATTACCATTTTATTACTACTTTGTGGTTGTTTCTGGATATTTTCTCTGATCCTTTCTTGTCTTTTTCTCCTTCATGGTTCGATGGTTTTCTTTAGTGATATATTTGGATTTCGTTCTCCTTATTCTTTGCACTGGTTTTTGATTAGTTGTCACCATTAGGTTTGTATGTAATATCTTCTTCATGTAGCAGTCTATTTTAAGCTGATGGTCCTTTTAGTTTGAATCCAGTCTTTTTTCTTCCCTATGTTTTAGGTATATGGTGTCATTTTTTACATCCTTTTTTTGGGTTTTCCTTGACTGACTTTTTACAGAAATAGTCATTTTTACTGCTTTTGTGTTTCCTACCTTCATACTGTCAGTATTGGTCTTTCCTTTCCACTCAGAGTCCCCTTTAAAATTTTTTGCAGGGCTGGTTTAGTGGTCATGAACTCCTTTAGTTTTTTGTTTGTCTTGGAAACTCTCTCTTCTATTCTGAATGATAACCTTCCAGAGTATTCTTAGCTCCAAATTTTTCCCATTTAGCACTTCAGATATATCATGCAACGTTCTAATGGTCTGCAAAGTTTCTGCTGAACAATCTCCAGATAGCTTATGGGATTTCCCTTGTATTTAACTGTTTTCTTTTTCTTGCTGCTTTAAATATATTTTTTTGATCTCTGTATTTTGCCTGTTTAGTTACATTATGTCTGGTATAGATCTGCTTTTGTTGATTTTGTTGGGGGTATTTGTGCCTCCTTGATCTGGATATTTGTTTCCTACCCCAGATTAGAGAAGTTTTTAGCTATTATTTTTCAAATAAATTTTCTGCCCCCTTTTTTTCTCCCTCTTTTCTGTGACTCTTGTAAAGTGAATGTTATTATTTATGTTTGATAGAGTCCCTGAATTCCTTAAGTCTATTCTTGTTTTGCATAATTTTTTGTCTCTTTTTCAGCTTGATTACTTACCATTACTCTGTTTTCTAGCTCATTAATTTGTTGCTCTGCTTCTTCCAGCCTGCTATTCATTCCATCAAGCCTGTTATCATTTTATTGAGCTCTTCATCTCCACTATGTTATTTCTTACCTGTTTTATCAGTCTCACTCATGTCTTCTATTCTTTTTTGAAGTCCAATGATCTTTATGATCATTGCTTTACATTTGTTTTTAAAGATTTTATTTATTTGCAAGAGAGAGAGAACACAGGAGTGGCAGGGTGGGGAGGGTGGACAGAGGGAGAGGGAGAAGCAGACTCCACACTCAGCAGGGAGCCTGATATAGGGCTCCATTCCAGGACCCTGAGATCATGACCTGAGCCAAAGGCAGACGCCCAACCAACTGAACCACCCAGGTGCCACAACTTTAAATTCTTTATCAGGCATGTTACTTATATCTTTCTGCTTATATCTTGGTTTGTGGCCTTGTCCTGTTCTTTCATTTGGCATAAATTTCTTTGTTTCTTTACTTCATCTACCTCTCTGTGTCTGTTGCTTTGTGTTAAGAAAGTGAGGTATATCTTCTGCTCTTGAAAGTAGTGACTTTGTGGGGTGCCTGGGTGGCTCAGTGGGTTAGGCCTCTGCCTTCGGCTCAGGTCATGATCTCAGGGTCCTGGGATCGAGCCCCACATCAGGCTCTCTGCTCAGCAGGGAGCCTGCTTCCCCCTCCCTTTCTGCCTGCCTCTCTGCCTGCTTGTGATCTCTTTCTCTCTGTCGGATGAATGAATGTTTACCCCAAAGAAGCAGATGCAGTACAAAGAAGGGCCACATGTACCCCAATGTTCATAGCCGCAATGGCCACAATAGCCAAACTGTGGAAAGAACCAAAATGCCCTTCAACAGATGAATGGATAAGGAAGATGTGGTACATCTATACAATGGAATATTATGCCTCCATCAGAAAGGATGAATATCCAACTTTTGT
>CM052801.1:56422044-56436665 GCA_028533885.1 Nasua narica | reverse complement strand
TGAGATTATGCGGAGTGAAATAAGTCAAGCGGAGAGAGGCAATTATTTTATGGTCTCACTTACATGTGGAGTATAAAGAAAATCATGGAGGGCATCGTGAGAAGAAAGGGAAGGGCGAATGGGGGGAAATCGGAGGGGGTGTTGAATCAGGAGAGACTGTGGACTCTGAGCAAAAAACTGAGGGTTTTGGAGGGGAGGGGTGGGGGGGTGGGTGAGCCTGGTGGTGGGTATCAAGAGGGGCATGTACTGCATGGAGCACTGGGTGTGGTGCATGAACAATCAATCTTGTAACACTGAAAAATTAAAATAAACAAATTTGGGGAGAAAAAAAAAGAAAGAAAGAAAGAAAGAAAGTAGTGACTTTGTGAGGAAGAGGTTCTGGAGTGCCTTGCAGTGTTCCCTGGCCATAGTCTTGTCTTTTTCTTTCATTTGGCACAAATTCCTCTCTTTCTCATTTTGTGTGTCTGTGCCTGCTTGTGTGTGTTAGGATAGTCAGCTGTGTCTCCTGTTCTTCAGGGTAATAGCCTTATGAAGAAGAGGTCCTCTGGTGCCCTCAGTGCAGTTTCTGCTGTTACCCAGGGCCTGGCACTTCTGGGAATGTCTCCAATGTCTGCTTTGTGTGCTCTGCTCTTGTGTTTGCTTTATCCTTCATGCCTTCATCAGCGGAGGCTTGCTTTGCCTGTTGTGGATAATGAGTTTCAATTAGATGTGCTCTGTTCTGCTTGCGAAATGAGTCCTTTCAGTAGTTATGCTAGAACCAAGCCCCTTCAGAACTCCTGGGTCAGGAGCTGTGGTGTACACAGGGATTTGGGCTGGTTTCCTGGGGGTAGAGGCCCTCCCTCTCTGGGACTGATGCTAGTGACTTGGAAGATTGGTTCCACTGGGGCATTGGGGGGTGGGGGGCAGGGCTCTGTGTAAGCAAGTTAGGTCTCTAGTGTCAGCCCTGTGCCACTTCAGGTGTCTCTGTGCTTATGCTGAGGGGTTGGAAAGGGAAATGGCACCTGCTAATTCCTGTGTTCTCAGAGGAGAATTTGTGAACACTGTCTCGCTAGGTTATGTTCCAAGATGAGCAGATAACCTGCCCATTCTGTTGCCCAGGGGCTCTTCAGAATACTGTTTCCATGTCCGTGGACTGTTTGCCCTGCCTTCTCTCCAAAAGCAGTGCAGTGCCCTCCAGTTCTGCCCTAGCCAAGCCCGCTTACCTTTAAAACTATAGAATTTTCCCCCACTGATTGTAAGAACTGATGAAATTCGACTCCTCTCCAAGCCAATTGCTGTGGGTTTCTTTTCCCCAGGGGCTCCCATGTGTGTTAGTCCATCTCTCAAACTTCTGCACCTATTGCTCCCTCCCCACCATAGCAGCCACAATCCATTTCTCTCTTGAAACATGCCTCTGCACTTCCAACCTTCTTTTGTGTGGCCTCTCTCTACTTTTAGTTGTGGAGTTTGTTCTGTAAGTCTGCAGGTCAATTTCTGGAGTATTTAGGGTGATTTGGTAGTTAACTACTTATATTTATAGGACAAAGTGATCCCAGGGTCCTTATATTCCACTGCCATCTTCCCCCACCATGCATCTTTTCTGACCACAATTTGGTAAAACTGGAAATCGACCACAAGAAAAAATCTGGAAAGAGCACAAATATGTAGAGGTTAAATAATGTGCTACTAAGCAATAAATGAGTTAATGAAAAAGTTAAGGAAGAAATTAAAGAACACATGGTAATAAATAAAAATGAAAACACAGTGGATCCAAAACATTTAGGATGTAGCAAAAGTGGTGCTAAGAGGAAACTTTATTGTAATACACGCCTACCTCAGGCAACAAGAAAAACCTCATATAAAAAACCTAACCTACATCTAAAGGAGCCTCCAAAAGAACAAACAAAACCCAAAACTGGCAAAAGGAAGAAAATAAAGATAAGAGCAGAAATATATGATATAGAAACATGAACAGATCAATGAAACCAGTACCTGGTTCTTTGAAAAAAATAAATAAAATCGATAAACCTCTAGCCAGACTTATCAAAAAAACAGAGAGGACTCAAATAAACAAAATCACAACTAAAAACAATACCACAGAATACAAATAATTGTAAAAGAATATTCCCAAAAAATTATTTGCCAACAAATTGGACAACCTAGGAGAAATGGATAGATTCCTAGAAACATATAACCTACCAAAACTGAAGCAGGAAGAAATTGAAAATTTGAACAGAGTGATTACTAGTACTGAAATTGAATCAATAATCATAAAACTCCAGGACCAGAGGGCTTCACAGGTGAATTCTTTTTTTTTAATTTATTATCATTTTTTTTTAAGATTTTATTTATTTATTTATTAGGAAAGAGAGAGAGTGAGAGAGAGCATGAGAAGGGAGAAGATCAGAGTGAGACGCAGACTCCCCATGGAGCTGGGAGCCCGATGTGGGACTCGATCCCGGGACTCTGGGATCATGACCCGAGCCGAAGGCAGTTGCTTAACCAACTGCGCCACCCAGGCGCCCTTTAATTTATTATTTTTAAGATTTATTTATTTATTTTGACAGAGAGGAGAAAGATCACAAGTAGGCAGAGAGACAGGCAGGGAGAGGGGCAAGCAGGCTCCCTGCTGAGCAGAGAGCCCGAGCCCGATGCGGGGCTCAATCCCAGGACCCTGAGATTGTGACCTGAGCCGAAGGCAGAGGCTTTAACCCACTGAGCCACCCACGTGCCCCTTCACAGGTGAATTCTAACAAACATTTAAAGAAAAGTTTATTCATTTTCTTCTGAAAGTATTACAAAAATAGAACAGGAAGCAAAACTTCCAGATTCATTCTATGAGGCCTTCATCAACCTGATAATAAAACTAGATAAAGTCACTACAATAAAACAAAACCAAAGGCCACTATCTCTAATTAACATAGATTAAAAAAATCCCCAACAAAATACTAGCAAACTGACTCCTACAATACCTTAAAATAAATCATTAATCACAATCAAATGGAATTTATTTTCAGCACCCAGTGGTAGTTCACTGTATGCAAAAAATCCATGTGATGCATCACATCCGTGAAAGAAAGGATACAAATTGTATGATCATTTCAGTAGACAAAGAAAAAGCATTTGATGAAGTAGATATGTAGATATTTATCATGTAGATATTTATCATGAATAGATATTCATGATAAAACCCTCAACAAAGTAGGTCTAGAGGAGCCATACCTCAACATAATGAAGGTCTTATATGAAAGCCCACAGTGAACATCATACTCAATGGTGAAAAACTGAGAGCTTTTCCCCAAAAATCAGGAAAAACACAAGAATGTCGACTCTCACCACTTATAGTCATCATAGTACTAGAAGTCCTAGCCACAGAAATCAGACAACAAAAAGAAATAAAGGGCACCCAAATCAGTAAGAAAGAAGTAAAACTTTCACTATTTGTAGATGACATGGTATTCTATATGGAAAACCTGAATTACTGTACCCAAAATTACTAGAACTGATAAATGAATTCAAGAAAGTTGCAGGATACAGAAATCTGTTGCATTTCTATACAACAATAATGGCACAGCCAAAAGAGAAATTAAGAAAATGATCCCATTTACAGTTGTATCAAAACCAATGAAATATCTAGGAATAAACTTAACCAAAGATGTGAATGATTTATACTCTAAAAACTATAAAATATTGATGAAAGAAATTGAAGACAGCACAAACAAATGGAAAGACATTCCATGTTTATGGGTTGGAAGAACAAGTATTGTTAAAATGTCTATTCTGTGCAAAGTAATATACATATTTAATGCAATTTCTATCAAAATTCCAATAGTGTTTTTACAGATCTATAAGAAACAATCCTAAAATTTTTATGTTACCACAAAAGACCCTGAACAGTGAAAACAATCTTTCTATTCTTTCTATTCTATTCTATTCTATTCTATTCTATTCTATTCTATTCTATTCTATTCTATTCTATTCTATTGTATTCTATTCTATTGTATTCTATTCTATTCTATTCTAATTATTCCATTCTATTCTATTCTTATTTTTATTTTATTTCAGTGTAGGTAACATACAGTGTTGTATTAATTTCAGGTGTACAATATAGTGATTCAGCAATTTCATATATCATCCAGTGCTCATCATGACAAGTATACTCATTAATCCCTCTCACCTATTCAGCCATTGCCCCACACTCTTACCCTCTGGTAAACTATCAGTTCTCAGTAGTTAAGAGTAGGATTCTTGGTTTGTCTCCGTCTCTCTCTCTCTCTCTCTCTCTCTCTCTCTCTCTTTTATTTTTGGCTTATTTGTGTTATTTCTTCCAAAGATTTTTTATTTATTTATTAGGGAGAGAGAGACTGAGAATGAGAGGGGAGACGGTCAGAGGGAGAAGCAGACTTCCTGCAGAGCCGGGATCCCGACATGGGACTCGATCCCAGGACCCCGGTATCACGACCTGAGCCGAAGGCAGTCGCCCAATCAACTGAGCCACCCAGGCGCCCTTATTTGTGTTATTTCTTAAATTCCACATATGAGTGAAATCATATGATATTTGTCTTTCACTGACTTATTTCTCTTAGCATTGTACTTTTTAAAAAAGATTGATTGATTGATTTGAGAGAGAGAGAGAGAGAAAGCATGAGAGAGAGAGAGAGCACAAGCAGTGGGGAGGGGTAGAGGGAGAAGCAGACTAACTGCTGAGCAGAGAGCCTGATACGGGACTCAATCCCAGGACCCTGGGATCATGACCTGAGCCAAAGGCAAACCCTTAACCAACTGAGTCACCCAGGTGCCCCAACATTGTACTTTCTAGCTCAATCCATATTGTTGCAAATGACAGTATTTCATTCTTTACTGCTGAATAAAATTACACACACACACACACCCCTCATCTTCTTTATCCATTCATCCATCACTGAACACTTGGGCTGCTTCCATAATTTGGCTAGTGTAAATAATGCTGCAATAAACATAGGAGTGCATGTATCCCTTTGAATTAGTGCTTTTGTATTTTGGGGGTAAATAGCCAGTAGTGCCATCATATGGTAGTTCTATTTTTAGCTTTTTGAGGAACCTCTGTACTGTTTTCCACAGTGGCTGCACCAGTTTGCATTCCTACCAACAGTGCACAAGGGTTCTTTTTTCTCTACATCCTCTCCAACATCTGTTGTTTCTTCTCTTTTTTATTTAGACATTCTGACAGGTGTGAGGTGATATGTCATTGTAGTTTTGATTTACATTTCCTTAATCCAAAGCAATCTTGAAAAAGAAAAATCTGGGTGTTATCATAATTCCAGGCTTCAATTTATATTATAAGCCATACTAATCAAAACAGTATGGTACTGACCCCAAGAAAGACACAGATCAATAGAACAGAATAGAAAACCAAGAAATAAACCCACAATTATATGGTAAAGTAATTTTTAACAAAGGAGGAATGACTATACAGTGTGAAAAAGATAGTCTTTTCAGCAAATGGAATTGGGAAAACTGGACAGCAGCATGGAAAATAGTAAAACTGGACCTCTTTTTTTCACTATAGACTAACATAAATCCAGAATGGATTAAAGACCTAAATGTGAGACCCAAATCCATAAAAATCCTAGAAGGCACAGGTGGTGATTTTTTTGACATATGCTGAATTATATGTCTCCTGGGATAAGGGAAACAAAAGCAAAAAATAAACAACTGGGACTACATCAGAATAAAAAGCTTTTGAACAGTGAAGGAAACTAAAAGGCAACTATGGAATGTGTGAAGATACTTGTATATGACATTCTATAAAGGGTTCCTATCTAAATCATATAAAGAACTTCTACGACTTAACACCCGAAAAATAATGCAGTTTAAAAATGGGCAGATGACATGAACAGATATTTCTCCAGAGAAGATAGACAGATGGCCAATGGACTCATGAAGAGATTCTCAGTATCACTTAAAATCAGGGAAATGCAAATCAAAACTAGAAGGAGTTATCACCTCACACCTGTCAGAATGGCTACAATCAACTCCAGAAACAATGGGTATTGGTAAGGATGTAGAAAAAAAAGCAACACATGTGTACTGTTGGTGCCAATATAAACTGGTATGGCCACTGTGGAAAACAATATAGAGATTCATCAGAAAGTTAAAAATAGAACTACTCGGGGCACCTGGGTGGGTTAGTCGGTTAAGTGTCTGCCTTCAGCTCGGGTCATGATCCCAGGGTCCTGGGATTGAGTCCCACATTGGGCCCTCTGCTTGGCAGAAAGTCTGCTTCTCCCTCTACCCCTCCCCCCCGCTTGTGCTGTCTCGCTCTTTCTCATATTCTATCTCTCAAATCAGTAAATAAAATCTTTTAAAAAAAATGAATTACTCTACAATCCAGTAATGGCATTTTACCAAGAAATACAAAAACACTAATTTGAAGGAATACATGCACCCCTATGTTTATTGCAGCATTATTTACACTAGCCAATTTATGGAAGCAGCCCATGTGTCCATCAATAGATGAAGGGATAAAGAAGATGTGGTTTGTATATGCAGTGGACTATTATTCAGCCATAAAAAGAATGAAATCTTGCTATTTGAGACACCATGGATGCAGCTAGAAATTATAGTGTTAAGTGAAATAAGTCAGTCAGAAAACAGCAAATACCTTCTGATTTTACTCAAATGTGGAATTTAAGAAACAAAACAAATGATCAAAGGAAAAATGAAAGAGAGAGACAAGCCAAGAAACAGACTCTTCACTATACAGTACAAATGATGGTTATCAGAAGGGAGGTGGGTAGAGAGATGGCTGAAATATATGATGGGGATTAAGGAATATACTTACCATGATGAGCACTGAGTGATGTACAGAATTGTTGAGTCACTATCTTGTTCACTTGGAACAAAAATAACATTGTATATTAACTATACTAGAATAACATAAAAAATTATTTAAAAGGAGAGAGCGAGAGAATTGTGAGGAAGAAATGACCTCAGTACAGCAAATGTGCTCGAACCACCAGGGGCCTCAGAAGGTTAGGACAGTTTGTGGAAAAATTAGGCCAAAATACAGTCTCAGACCAGCCGTGTCTTATCTGGAGACTAGTTGGAAATATGTGAAAACCCAACCCTGGCCTACTACTTCAGAAACTGTTCTGAGAAGCCCTGTAGGTGATTTAGAAACACATGAAAGTTTGAAAGCCACTGCTACAAAGAAATGAGATGCCTTTTTAGGGTGAAAAGGTGGTGTCAAAGCAGAGATTGCATCAAAGTTTAAAAGACAAGGAAAACTTTATTGAAGTGTGTTGCAAACGAGAGGGCAGAACACCTCAGTCTGAATTCAACTCCCCTGAGGTAGAGGGTGGGAGGGTTTTTAAGGGTTCAGGTGAGCTAGTGGCAAAGTAGTAGAGGATATTGGCAGTGAAGGGAGTTGTCATGAGCCATTTGTGTTTGCTAATAAACTCCTATTTTATGGCAAAATAATGGTATATAAGAGACTTTGCTGTTTCATATTATAATGATAATGTAAGGTTTGCTTAGATAAGTTATCTGTTACGAGTAGAATTTTTGAACTAATTTTTATTGTGAGGGATGAATATATTCATGTGTTTCATACATTTGTGCATGTGTTGGTACATCAGCATATTATGCAGGTAAATTCCAAGTATGTACCAAAATAGTCACAGCAGTGGTTATCCCTAAATGATAGGAATACAGGTTACTGACACGTTTTTCTATTTGTTTACCTTGATTTGCTGACTTCTCTACAATATGAATTAAAAATAGACAAGTAGATATGCCACAGACATAATCATATTACATAAATGTATAATAGTGTGATCAAAATTTGACATACTATGCCACATATTTAACAGTTATAATTTTGATTATGTCCAGTTGAATCCAGTTTCAGGTGTATATTTCCAGGCCACTAAGATATAAAAATGTTTCATGTGGTCATTAAATTTGACTGTTTTTCCCTAATCTTCATTATTCTCAAATCTTCCTACTTTGAAAAATGTTTCCTGAAATTTGAAACTGTTTTTCCACATTGCCCTGCAACATAACAATCAGTGACCGATCTTAGGTAAGTCCTTTGGCTCCATGGCTCCTTCCTTCTTTGTCATCTGGATTCTGTTCCTACTTAATTCATTTACTTATCTGTGTGTATGCTCTCTTATCCCCACACCTCTTCTTCACATCACCTTATTCACAGAAGTCTTCCTACTGATTGAAGATAGTGAATCCCTCTTGTGTTCTGCAGTGTATTTTGGGAGAGAAACACTAAAATATATTTTACGTGTATGTATTTGTCTTAATAGCTTTCTCATATAATAGAGTTACATTTATTTATGGAATCACTACAGAGGTCAAGGAACTTCCCTCATATTATTGAATTCTTCATAGTACAGAGTTGTGTGGTAAGACATGATGGTAGAGCATCTCTGCACTTCCCAATTATAGGAGATCCTTACTTTTGGTTGAAGTATACTCTGACAATATCTGCTAAAGCAGTTTGTGGTGATGCAGACTTACAGTCTGCTCACCCCTGCCTTGCACACTGTGACTGACAGCTGGATAGAAATAACATAGACTACTGTATAGGTCTTATTTAGGCCTGCCTGAAAGAACCACAGAGATGGCAAGATCATTTGTCCAAGGTCATATGGTGATATTTATCTTTTAAATACAATAATAAAAATAATAACAACAGTGGCTATCATGACGTATTTGTTGGGAGTAATGGGGTAAGTACTCCCATTAGTTATTTCATGCATTTCTTAAGAAAACCCTATGAAGGGCACCTGGGTGGCTCAGTCCTTAGTTGTCTGCCTTTGGCTCAGGTCAGATCCAGCCCCGCATCCAGCTCCCTGCTCAGCAGGAAGCCTGCTTCTCCCTCTCTCACTCCCCCTACTTGTGTTCCTTCTCTCGCTCTCTGTCAAATAAATAAAATCTTAAAAAAAAATAAGAGATAACCCTATGAAGTAGGTGCCATTAGTTCCATTTTATAGATTAGGAAACTAAGGCTAATGGAATTTAATTGGATTACCTAAGATCACATACTTCAGTAAGTGGCAGAGCAGGAATTCAAACATAGTTTTTTCTGATTTGGAGCCCATGTAGCCTACCACTGTGCTGATGCTAAAAATTAAAAAAAAAAAAAAAATGCTGCCCTCATATACTTTTCTTTCTCTAGTCATAAGTCATCATCATATTGTGCCAACCTTAAAACTATGGGCTTTTTCCTGTCTTTACAATAAAGAAAATAGTGTCCTAACATTCCATGATGATAGTATTGAGCTCCTAGGAAATGTTGCATATGCCAATGGATATAAATGAATTAGAGCTGTTGTAAAGATTCAATATTTATAAAACATTTAACACACAGTGCCTGGCCAAGAGTTAAGGTATAAGAAATGGCAGCTCCTATTGACAATAAGAACACCACTGCTAATGTACTGGGTATTGATACTACATATAACAAAATATTATTTCTAATATTATCGTGTTTTCTCTCATTTTTGTGCCTTTGCACAAACTCTTCCCTTAACCTAAAGTGGCCTTGCCAACTACTTAAATGCTTCTTCATCCTTTGAGTCCTAGTTCATATATTAACCACCTTTCTCAAGCTTTTCCCTGCCTTATTCATGCACTTACTACACTTTTGCTCCTCTATTTAGGTAGAACATTGAACTTCCCTCTAGGGTTAATATTTATTCTATTTTTATAATAATGATAACATTTATTAAACAGTATATGCAGGCACTGTTTTAAGTACTTTAACTGGATTAACTTAATTTTACCCTAACAATTCCATGAGTTGGGCCAATTGTCTTCTCTATTATTCAGATGAAGAAATGGAGGCACAAAAAGGTAAATGATTTACCAAAGGTCATAGAACTTATAGTAGGAAGAAGCAGAATTTGAGTCCAGTCAGCCTGACTCTAGAGTCTACACTTTTATTCATCATACTATAATGCTTCTTAATTTTTTAATTTAAACTCAATTAATGTATATTATTAGTTTCAGAAGTGGAGTTTAGTGATTCATCAGTGCCATACAACACCCAGTGCTCATTACTTCAAGTGCCCTCCTTAATGTCCATCACCCAATTACCCCATCCCCCACCCAAATCCCCTCCAGCAACCCTCAGTCTGTTTCCTATACTTAAGAGTCTCTTATGGTTTTTCTCTCTATCTGATTTCATCTTGTTTTATTTTTCCCTCCCTTCCCCTATGGTAATCTTTTTGTTTCTTAAATTCCACATATGAGTGAAATCATAAGATAATTGTCTTTCTCTGGTTGAATTATTTCACTTAGCATAATACCTTCTAGCTCCATCCACCTCAGTATAAATGGTAAGATTTCATCCTTTCTGATGGCTGAGTAATATTCCATTGTATATGTATATCACATCTTCTTTATCCATTCATCTGTGGGTAGATATTTGGGATCTTTCCATATTTTGGCTATTATGGACATTTTTGCTATAGACATTGGTGGGCAGGTATACCTTTAAATTGCTATGTTTCTGTAGTTTGGAAAGATACCTAGTAGTGTAATTGCTGGGTCATGGGGTAGCTCCATTTTTAACTTTTTGAGGAACCTCCATACTGTTTTCAAGAATGACTGTACCAGTTTGCATTCCCATGAACATTGTAGGGGACTTCCCTTTCTCTGCATCCTTGCCAACATCTGTTATTTCCTGACTTGTTAATTTTACTCATTCTGATTGGTGTGCGGTGATATCTCATTATAGTTTTCATTTATATTTCCCTGATGTTGAGTGATGTTGAGCATCTTTTCATGTGTCTGTTAGCTGTCTGTATGTCTCTTTGAAGAAATGTCTATCCATGCCTTCTGCCCATTTTTTAACTGGATTATTTGTTTTTTGGGTGTTGAGTTTGATAAATTCCTTATAGATCTTGGATACTAGCCCCTTATCTGACATGCCATTTGCAAATATCTTCTCCCATTCTGTAGGTTGCCTTTTAGTTTTGTTGACTGTTTACTTTGCTGTGGAAGAGCTCCTTATCTTGATGAAGTCACAATTGCTGATTTTTGCTTTTGTTTCCCTTGCCTTTGAAGACACATCTAGCAAGAAGTTGCTGCTAGCCAAGGTCAAACAGGTGGCTGTTTTCTCCTCTAGGATTTTGATGGATTTCTGTCTCACATTTAGGTCTTTCATCCATTTTGACTCTATTTTTGTGTGTGTTGTAAGAAAATGGTCATTTCATTCTTCTGCATGTGGATGCCCAATTTTCCCAGTACCATTTGTTGAAGAGACGGTCTTTTTTCCATTGAATATTCTTTCCTGCTTTGTCAAAGATTAGTTGACCATAGAGCTGAGGGTCCATTTCTAGATTCTCTATTCTGTTCCATTGATCTGTCTGTTTTGTGCTAGTACCATACTATCTTTGTGATCACAACTTTGTAATGTAGCTTGAAGTCCAGAATTGTGATGCCTCCAGTTCTGGTTTTCTTTTTCAACTTTCCTTTGGCTATTCGGAGTCCTTTCTGGTTCTATATGAATTTTAGGATTATTTGTTCCAGCTCTGTGAAAAATGTTGATGGTATCTTGATGGGGATAGCGTTGAATGTGTAGATTGCTTTGGGTCGCATAGACATTTTAGCAATATTTGTTCTTCCAATTCATGAGCATGGAATGTTTTTCCATTTTGTTTTGTTACCTTCAATTTCTTTCATAAGTGTTCTATAGTTTTCAGAGTACAGATCCTTTACCTCTTTGATTAGGTTTATTCCTAGGTATCTTATGGTTTTTATTGCAATTATAAATGGAACTGATTCCTTAATTTTTCTTTATTCTGTCTCATTGTTAGTGTATGGAAATGCAACTGACTTCTGTGTGTTGATTTTATATCATGCCACTTTACTGAATTCGTGTATGAGTTCTAGCAATTTTGGGGTGAAGTTTTGTTTTCCATATGGAGTATCCTGTCATCTGTTAAGAGTAAAAGTTTGAGGGGCGCCTGGGTGGCTCAGTGAGTTAAAGCCTCTGCCTTCGGCTCAGGTCATGATCTCAGGGTCCTGGGATCAAGCCCCGCATCAGGCTCTCTGCTCAGCAGGGAGCCTGCTTCCTCCTCTCTCTGCCTGCCTCTCTGCCTACTTGTGATCTCTCTCTCTCTGTCAAATAAATAAATAAAATCTTCAAAAAAAAAGAGTAAAAGTTTGATTTCTTCCTTGCCAATTTGGATGGCTTTTATTTCGTTTTGTCTGATTGCTGAGACTAGAACTTCTAGTAGTGTGTTGAACAACAGTGGTGAGACTGGGCATCCCTGTCATGTCCCTGACCTTAGGGGAAAAGCTCTTGGTTTTTTCCCACTGAGGATGATACTTGCTATGGGTTTTTCATATATGGCTTTTATTATATTGAGGTATGTTCCCTCTATCCCTACACTGAGGAGAGTTTTAATTAAGAAAGGATGCTGTATTTTGAAAATGCTTCTTCTTGTGTCTATTGAGAAGATCATATGGTTCACATCCTTTTGCTAATGTGTATGACATTGATTTGCAGGTGTTGAACCACCCTTGCAGCCCAGGAATAAATCCTACTTGGTCATGGTGAATGATCCTTTTTTTTTTTTTTAAGATTTCATTTATTTATTTGAGAGAAGGGGAGAGCACAAGCCAGGGGGAAGGGGCAGAGGGAGAGAGAGAAGCACGCTCCACTGAGCAGGGAGCCCAGTGTGGGGCTTGATCCCACAAGTCTGAGATCATGACCTGAGACAAAGGGAGATGCTTAATCCACTGAGCCATGCAGGTGCGCCAATAATCCTTTTAATGCACTGTTGGATCCTATTAGCTAGTCTTGGTGAGAATTTTTGCATCTGTGTTCATTTGGGATATGGGTCTATAATTCTCCTTTTTGGCAGGGTCTTTGGTTTGGAGATCAGGGTAATGCTGGCCTCATACAAGGAGTTTGGAACTTTTCCTTCCATTTCTATTTTTTTAAATAGCTTCAGAAGAATAGACATTAATTTTTCTTTAAATTTTGGTAGAATTTCACTGGGAGACCATCTGGTCCTGGACTCTTGTTTATTGGGAGATTTTTGATTACTGATTTAGTTTCTTTGCTGGTTATGGCTCTGTTCTGATTTTCTATTTCTCCCTGTTTCAGTTATCATAGTTTATATGCTTCTAAGAATGGATCCGTTTCTTCTAGGTTGCCTAATTTATTGGTACATAGTTGCTCATAATATGTTCTTATAGTTGTTTGTATTTCTTCGTATTTCTTCAGTGTTGGTTACGATCTCTCTTCTTTCATTTATGATTTTATTTATTTCACTTGTCTTTTCTTTTTGATAGCCTTTCAGGGGGTTTATCGATCTTGTTAATTCTTTAAGAGAACCAGCTCCTAGTTTTGTTGATCTGTTCTGCTGTTCTTTTGATTTCTATTTCACTGATCTCTGTTATAATCTTTATTATTTCTTTTCTCCAGCTGGATTTAGGCTTTATTTGCTGTTCTTTCTCCAGCTCCTTTGTGGGTTGTGTATTTGAGGCTTTTCTTGTTTTTTGAGAATGGCCTGTATTGCTATATACTTCTCTTTAGGACCACCTTTGCTGCATCCCAAAGGTTCTGAACAGTTGTGTTTTCATTTTTATTTGTTTCCATGAACTTTTAAAATTCTTCAATTTCCTATTGACTGTTCATTCTTTAGTAGGTTGTTCTTTAACCTCCATGTATTTGTGTTCCTTCCAAATTTTCACTTGCGATTGAATTCAAGTTTTAAAGCACTGTGGTCTGAATATATGCAGGGACTAATCCCAGTCTCTTGGTATTGGTTGAGACCTGATTTGTGACTCCACTATGTGATCTATTCTGGAGAATGTTCCATGTGCACCCAAAAAGAATGTGTATTATTTTGCTTTAGGATAGAATGCTATGAATATATCTGTGATGTTCATCTGGTCCACTGGGTCATTCAAAGCCTCATTTCCTTGTTAATCTGCTTAGATAATTTTTCGATTACTGTGAGTGGGGTGTTATAGTCCCCTACTATTATTGTATTATTATCAATGTGTTTCCTTAATACTATTTTTTCTCCCCAAATATGTTTATTTTAATTTTTCAGTGTTACAAGATTGACTGTTCATGCACCACACCCAGTGCTCCATGCAATACGTGCCCTTCTCAATACCCACCACCAGGCTCGCCCACCCCCGCACCCCCTCCAAAACCCTCAGTTTGTTCCTCAGAGTCTACAGTCTCTCCTGGTTCATCACCCCCTCCAATTTCCGCCCAGTCACCCTTCCCTTCCTTCTCACAGTGCCCTCCATGATTTTCTTTATACTCCACACGTAAGTTAGACCATAAGATAATTGACTATCTCCGCCTGACTTATTTCACTCCGCATAATCTCTTCTACTCCTGTCCATGTTGATACAAAAGTTGGATATTCATCCTTTCTGATGGAGGCATAATATTCCATTGTATAGATGTACCACATCTTCCTTATCCACTCATCTGTCGAGGGGCATTTTGGTTCTTTCCACAGTTTGGCTATTGTGGCCACTGCGGCTATGAACATTGGAGTACATGTGGCCCTTCTTTGTACTTCATCTGCTTCTTTGGGGTAAACACCAAGTAGTGCAATTGCAGAGTCATAGGGTAGCTGTATATTTAATTTCTTGAGGAATCTCCA
>CM052801.1:56375718-56421544 GCA_028533885.1 Nasua narica | reverse complement strand
TGTTTCTATAGATGGAAAATTTCTGTTCTAAGTCACTCATGTGTTCTTTCTGCTTTTATAAAACCCCCTTTAATATTTCCTGGAGTGCCGGCTTGGTGGTCACATACTCTTTTAATCCTTGCCGGTCTTGGAAGCTCTTTATCTCTCCATCCATTTTGAATGTCAGCCTTGCTGGATAAAGTATTCTTGGCTGCATGTTGTTCTCATTTAGTGCCCTGAATATATCATGCCAGCCCTTTCTGGCTTCCCAGGTTTCTGTGGACAGGTCTGACGTTATTCTGATGGGCTTTCCTCCGTATGCAAGGAATCTCTTTCCCCTAGCTGCCCTCAGGACCTCCTGTCTAAAATTATAACTTGCACATTTTAATATAATGTGCCTTGGTGTTTTTCTAGATTTATTGATCCTGGCAGGGGTCCTTTCCTCCTCTAGGACACGAACACTTGTTCCATTCCCCAGATTGGGGAAATTCTCATTTAGAATTTGGTCAGCTATATCTTCTAGACTTCTGTCCTTCTCTACCCCCTCTGGGATGCCAATGATTCTGACGTTGCAACGTTTCATGTTGTCATTTATTTCCCTAAGTCTTTTCTCATGATTCTTGAGCAGTTTGTTCCAGCTCTCCTCTTGCCCTTTCATCTCAACCATTTGATCCTCTAGATCACTAATTCTACCCTCTGTCTCCACAATTCTAGCTGTTAGACTATTTAGATTGGATTGGATCTCATTAATAGCGCTTCTTACCTCTGCTATACTGGACCTCCTTTCTGCCCTTAGCGATTCTATAATGTTTTTCTCCATCCTAGCCATTGCCTGGTTAATTGTCACCCTGAATTCCCTTTCTAACATACTGTTTATGTCCATGTCCATTAGTTCTGAAGGAGAGGGTGTAGTCTCTGGGTTTTTCTTCTGTTGGGTGTTCCTCCTCCTATTCATTTTGATGAGTAGTGGATGAGAGAATGTATAGGTGGATATATCGCCCCCGATCCAGGCAGGGTGCACCCTGGAGGGTTTTGAGCAATTGGGATTTACCACCAAAAAGAAAGAATAAGGATAAAAAAAAGAGAGAAGGAGAAAAAGAGGAAATCCCAGCCAGAATGGGCCCCACAACTAAGGTTTATAAGGTATGCAAACAAGCACAAACAAACATATAGACCAGTACGAATAAATGACAAGAAGTGAAAGAACCTAGCAGAATGAACCCCAAGAATAAGATTTATGTAATACCAGAACAAAGGCAGATACGTAGAAACACTGACAGAGGGATAAGATGGGAGGGTGGTTGTAACTCCTCGCAGGTGAGGAAGGTTATTTCAGGTCCTCCTGGGTCAGAGTTGTATTAAACCTCTCGTTGTATTGTTAAGTAGTTAAAAAAAAAAAAGAAAAGAAAAAAGAAATGTGAAACCAAGTCAAGTTTAAAATAAAATAAAAAAAAATAGAGAGAGAGAGAGAATAAGAAAGAGAAAATAAAAACAAAAAAAACCTTATATCTATGAAATATACAGGTTGCAGGGTATTACCAGGATCTTAATATATTGATTTCCCCTGGCCTTGGGGGTTTAAAATTTTATGGGGACCCTGTGGTTGTAGAACTTTTATTTTTTGGCTGGTCTTCTGGGGGAGGGGCCTGCCGCATGTTGTTTTCCAGTCAGTCTTGCTTGGATTGAGTCCCACTGCCCCCCAGTTAAGGGGCTGAGCTCTGCGGAAACTGGTTTCTTAGTCTTTAGGTCTCTGAAGGTTTTTGGCCTTTTGTAGCTTTTTCACCTTTTCATAGCGTCCAAGCAATCAGTCTTCCCAGAAGCACTCAGATCTCTGAGTTGCAGGAAGCCCGAGTCTCTCCTCCCCTCTGTATGGTTCAGAACACACACTCCCCTCCGCGAAATTTCTGCTCACAGAGCAGCCTGTCTGAGGTGGTGCGCGACCCCAGCCGCCTTTCTGAGGCTCCCAAGTGTGGACCCGGGAGACCTGCGGTGGGTCGGGAAAGTCGCGCCCCCAGAGGCCTTTCTGCGGCTCTCAAGTGCGGACCCGGGAGGCCTGTGGCGGGCCAGGAAAGTTGCAACCAGAACTGCCTTTCTGCTGCTCCGCAAGGGGCACCTTGGAGGTTAGGCCACTTTCCCACGTTCTCTCCATGGCCAGCGGGGATCGCTCAGGCTCTGTGGCGGGCCGCGAATGCCATGGTCGCAGGCTCACACAGAGAAAAGCTGAGGCTTGAGGACCACAGCGGACTCTCTAAAGGCGCTTGCAGGTGCGCGCCCGGCCCACAGGTTGTTGCAGAGAGCGGAAAGCTGAAGGTTCAGGAATCGCGGACTGGATCCCCCACCAGTTCCACTCTGGGGTGCTCCTTCCTGGGAGAGTGGGTCCAAGCGCCGGTGCCCGCCACCACCCCCTTCCACTAGTTACTCCTCAGAACCTTCTGCCCTTTTTAAGTGTTTTTAACGGACTCTACGTTAATGCTGGTCCCCCGCCACCGGGCACTTTCCTTTGGGGTATTACTGTCCTTGGTTAGCTTCTGGTGGCTCCCTCCCCCTTTTGTTTATCCTCCGATATCAGTTCAAGTGTTCCCACTTTGCTTTTACCTCTCCACTGCTGTCTTCTGCTCTCGGAGAGATCCCGGAGTGAGAAATCTTTCTTCTCAGGGTGATTTCATGGGTGTTCAGCGTGTTCTGGTAGATTTCCAGCTCACTTTTGGGGACCGGTTTTTGCAGGATCTCTTACTTCTCCGCCATGTTGCTCCCCTCTTCCTTAGTTAATTCTATTTTTAATTGGATATTTACAAAAATAAAATTGAATAAGTGAAAGTAAACTAAAAGTGAAACATATGTGTTTGTGTATGTGTATATAACACAATGTGAAAATAAAAATGAAGAAACTTAATTTTTTTTTAAGATTTTATTTATTTGAGAGCGAGGGAGAGTACAAGCAGGGGGAGCAGCAGGCAGAGTGAGAAGTAGGCTTCCCGCTGAGCAGGGAGCCCAATACAGGACTTGATCCCAGGACTCTGGGATTATGACCTGAGCCAAAGGCAGACCCTTAACCGACTAATCCATCCAGGTGTCCCATAAATTTAAAAACTTTAAATAAGAATTCATTAACTATTTGAAAAGGAAAAAATGTAAATAAATCAAGCAGAGAGAGTCAATTATCTTATGGTCTCACTTACGTGTGGAGTATAAAGAAAATCATGGAGGGCATTGTGAGAAGGAAGGGAAGGGTGAATGGGGGGAAATCGGAGGTGGTGATGAACCAGGAGAGACTTTGGACTCTGAGCAACAAACTGAGGGTTTTGAAGGGGAGGGCGTGGGGGGTGGGCGAGCCTGGTGGTGGGTATTGAGAAGGGCACGTATTGCATGGATCACTGGGTGTGGTGCATGAACAATCAATCTTGTAACACTGAAAAATTAAAATAAACATATTTGGGGAGAAAAAAAAGCTCAATGCCTGAAGATAGTAAGAAAAAAATAAGAAAAAACCAGGAATGGTATCAACTGTTTTCCCTAGGAGCTGAAGTTTTTCAGTTCTCTATGATCAATAAACTTGGTATTAGCTGAATATTACTGCTGGTCTTCTGGGAGAGGGTCCTGGTGCACCAATTCTAACGTGTCTTTTTTTCTGGTGGAATTGCACTTCCCTTGCCAGGGGCCCCTGCTTAGTGTAAGCAGCTCTAGATTGCGCTGTGTGTTGCTGTTTTGCTCCCTGAAGGCTTTCAGCACCAATGGGGGTGGATGAAAGTGGTGGCACACCAATCTCTAGCCCCGGAGCTAGAAGTTTGTGCCCTTCCTACTCTTTAGTGAGCTCTCAGAGAAAAGCAGTTAATCACTCTTGTCTCCCTGGTTTCTTTTTTTTTTTTTTTTTTTTAAAGATTTTTATTTATTTATTAGAGAGCGAGAGACTGAGAATGAGAGGGGAGAAGGTCAGAGGGAGAAGCAGACTTCCCGCAGAGCCGGGAGTCCGATATGGGACTCGATCCCGGGACTCTGGGATCATGACCTGAGCCGAAGGCAATTGCTCAACCAACTGAGCCACCCAAGCGCCCCTGTCTCCCTGGTTTCCATCTGAACTCTGTGTGCAGCCAGCCTGTGAACTAGTATTTTTATCTCAGGCCTGTGAGCCCATTTCCAATTTCCAAACTTTACAGACTCCTGTAGCCGACCCATGCTTTTCTACCCAGGATAGGGAGGGGTGGTCTCTTAGTGCTTCTGCCTTTTGTTGGACTCCTGCTCAGAGAGCAGTCGCCCGACTGTGCAGCCATTCCTGATTTATGGCAACTCAGAACAGAAAGCTGGTGCCTAGTCTCACTGTTTGCAGCCGGCTTCCCTGCTCCAATGCATGGGAACTCTCCCGCCCTCAGGCACCGCTGTTCTTTTTGTGACACGGGGTTCCTAAGACCACATTGTGCCACCTGGGATTCCGCCCCGATTCACCACCTGAGCACCTTTCGGGCAGTCTTCTTTAAGTTCTAATTTTGAGCTCCACTGCTTTTAACACTTTCCAGTAGCCGGCTTATAGAGGCACCCTTCCCCCTGCAGTTTATCTTCTGATGTCTCTGATTCCTGTCTCCACACCTCCTACCTTGCAAAAAGTGGTCATTTATCTATTCATAGAATTGTAGCAATTCTTTTCTCAGATTTCTGGTTAATTTTGCAGGTGTTCAGAATGATTTGATAACTTTCTGAATTCCAGGGATCAGATGAAATTAGGGTCCCCTACTCCCCCACCATCTTAACTCCATACTCTGCTGCTTCTTAGGGTTAATTATAGCATGAAAACTTTAACATTTCTTGTCCAATAGGAGGAACTGAATCATGGCTTACCATTTCTATTCCTAGAACTTACATACGAACATATGCTTAGCACTACTGAGTAAATAATAAAACCCTACATCCAGTTTTGTTTCTACAGTCATATTTTTCTATCTTGAAAAAACAGTTTCTCAGAAACATTTTATCCACTAGTAAATGAAATATAAAAGGTTTAAAACACTGTATCTTAAGGTGTCATGATACTGAAAAAAAAATTTTTAACAAGTTTTTTATTTAGTTTTCAGTTCTTGTATTTGATTATGAGAATCAATTTCCAGCCTGAGTTTTTAGGAAATTTAGGAAGAATACTGTTATAGTGGAAAAGTGTTGGTCCAAGAATCTACAGAATTCCTTGCAATTAATTCTTTGACCTTGAACAAGTTACATAATTTTTTAGGTCTTGGTTTCTTTATTAGAATGGGAGGGGGTTAGTCTAACAAGTTTAGAAAAAATCCCATACAAATTGAACACCCTCAGTGGTCCAGATTTTGCATGTATGTAGAAAAACATCTGTCCTATATACATGTTTGAAAAAATATATGACATTTTAAGCAAACTGGATTTTTCTTTAAAGCTCTAACTTTAGCTTTCTCACTTTTTTCTGTGATAAAATTATTTTGCTAATCTTTAATATGTCTTACTCAATTTATAAATGCAAATCCAGCAATATAGACAAATACACTGGCTTTGTTTTTTTAGTCTCAATACTGAGGCTTACACCTGGAAGGTTAACTGAAAGAGAAGAGCTTGAATTTATTATTTACATTTAGTCCTGTTCCAGGAAAAAAAAAAAAAAAAAGGAAGTTCACATTTGTTTGTTTTTTTCACTTTCTTACTTAAAGTTCAGCTTCTTTTTTCATCCTTTTTGACTTAGGTTTTGGGCCTGTTCATAGACTTTCAGGAGTAATTTCTAACTTGGACATTAAAAGTCCTTAATAGCGTATTTTCCTGCTTTTGCCCTAATTAAGAGTCGTGATGTCAGAACTGGTGGCAAGTTGTTCTGCTCTTGGTAATTAGCTTGTCTCTCTTCTGAAACAAAACTAGTCTAATATCACAGAAGGCTTTAAACCCTTTCCCTCAATTTTTTTTGTATTTTCAAGTCAGAAAAAAAAGAGTATATGCCGTGTATTTATTTTAAGTATCCAAACCTTTTCTCAGCTCATTTAGTTTCCTTTTTCAAAGCTCCCTAGTTATAAGCTAATTTTTTGAGCTTAGAGTGTTACATACTAATTCTCTTCCCTTATACAACTTTTACTTCTAAATTGCTTTTAAGAGTTTTGTCTTGTTTCCTGAACCTTTTGAATAAAATTTATCTTGAACACAATAGAATGAGTTTTAAAAATTTACAGAATTGTTTCTTCACAGAAAAATTTCATTATTTCCCAGGCAAACACCAAAAACTAAAATGGTGAATACTTTCAAATGGTTTAAGAATCCTACCTTTTTAAGGGAGGATTGTATGGAATTTGACATCATTCATACTTTAAAAAAGTATCTTCAGAGGAATTCAGTCTCAATTAGGATTCCTGAGAAAACACTTTTTACTATTCTATCTGAATGCTCTTGTTTTTATATATCTGGGTTAGCTTAACTGTGGTGTATATTTCTCATATTTATACTAATAGTGTTGAGCTGTTAATGATCATCTATGTGCTGATTGTTTTGTTTAGAAATCAAAAAGTGAAATAGCATTTAGGAAGAGTAAACTCTAAATACTGTATAAATTTGTTATTAAATTATTAAACAGGTTTCATTGTTATCCATTTTACCTTAAAACAGTTAAGTAGACAAATACATCTAGACTTTGGTCTCATTATATAAATGTCAGGCATATAATTGGTATGTCCAGCTGAGTGGAACCAAGTGCCTTTACTTTCCTTAAAATTTGAGACGATAATGACAAAATTATGAACTAAACTCATTGCTCTTCCTATTGGAAGAATCACTTGAAGACAAATGTTAGTAAGCACTGTAACTAATGCAGTTATACCTGAGTAAATCAAACATAATCAAAATACATACCACTGAGACTTTGTGGGTCATACTCATTCCTCAAATATAATAAAATGAAATTTATAGAAAGTAAATGATATGAAGTCTCATGATTTATTGTTTAGTTTTTTAAACAAAGAAATGCATTTTAAAGCTACTCATGAGCAAATTAGCTTGTTTATAAGACATACTACAAAATTATGGCTTTACAGAAAAGACAGTAATTCTCTAGTAAAATTTAAGTCTTTTTTACTTTTAAATACTGGGTTTAATTAATGTCTAAATCTAGTATATTCCATTCTTCATTAACCATAGTGATCTGTATTTAAAGATTTCTTTTCCTTTTAAGGATGTTATTGATTTCAAAGTTATTTGTCCCAGTTAAATAAATATGGGAAGATAAAGGAATTTAAACTTGCTCAGGTACTCTTTTAGCTAATGAATGTTTTATGTCACTCTTTCTGAGAATATTCTCACTTCTTTACTAATCCTCATACTCAGTTTATCTCTTTTCAGTATCAGCTGATCAAATTCACCCATTCTTGAATCAGCACCAACTTCTACTTTCTTTCCATTATGAACAAGGTAGAATTTTGTAACTTTTTATAGTGTAATTCAGGGTTGACAGATACTATGGCACTTTACATTAAATACTATTCAGTTACTGTGTTGCATTCAGTAAAGTATAATACATAAAATTCATTTTGTAGTCTTGGTTAAAGAGAATATCCTGTTGGGAGATTGTAGCCATTGTGTAATCAGATACAATATATAATCTTCACAGTATTTTCAATTTTTCAACAATTTTTGTATGATTAATCAGAATTTGAATGCATAAAAACAAATTTATTTGACAAAAATATACCAAAAAATACAAATTTCTTATTCAAAGTAGAAAATATAAAAATCATGTATTGAAGTATAATACTAAAATTGGTTTAATCTTTAGTCATTAACAAAGCAAGTGATCAATTGTTAAGCAATTTTAATTTTTCTTTTTACAGATCACATATCTTAGACTTATTATTCTTTATCCTCTGCTATGCAAATATATTTTAGTTTTAAGTATATGGCCAAAAATGTGCTTAAGACATTAGAATACATTAAGTTTACTTTCACCTTTTAGTTTCTTGAATTTAATGACTTTTCATGGATGTTATATTGCTTTATCTTTGACTTGATTTTGAATTTGTAAAACTATAAGTGTACAACTGAACTGTACTTTCATATGGTATAGAAATAGTGTATATGAAAGGTACTTCCAAGTCAGCTAAACAGTTAACCAGGAAGATGCATTCTAACAACACACTATTATATGGTAGTCGAGAACATAGGCTAGGTTCAAATCCTAACTCTTTTACATAATGGCTGAATTTTACATAATAGCTGAATTTTACATATTATGAATTTTACATAATAGCTGAATTAAGCAAGTTACTTAATCTTTCTGTGTCTCAGCTTCCCCATAATGATAGTATCTATACCTCAGGACTGTTGTAAGGATCAGTTTCATGTGAACAGTGTATGGTACTTATAAAACTCAAGAAATATGTTTTCACTTAAAAAATTTTTTGAATGTAGGTGACACAATGTTACATTAGTTTCAGGTGTACAACAAAGCAATTCAACTTCCCTATCATTGCATTATGCTATGCTCCCCACAAATGTAGCTACCATCTCTTCTTATACAGTGCTACTATAGTATCATTGACTATATTTACTATGCTATGCCTTTTATCCCATGACTTGTTTATTCCATAACTGGAAGCCTGTATCTCTCATTCCCCTTCATCCATTTTGTCCATCATATCACCCCCTTTCCCACTGACAGCCATCAGTTTTATCTCTGTATTTATAATTCTGATTCTGTTTTTGCTTGTTTATTCATTTGTTTTTTCATTAGACTCCAGATAAGAGTGAAATCATATGGTATTTGTCTTTCTCAGTCTGATTTATGTCATTAGAATAACATTGTATAGGTCCATCCATTTTGTTGCAAATAGTAAAATCTCATCCATTTTATGACTGCATAATAGTACATTATATATAAACAGATAAAACATGTATTACATAGTTATTTATAATATGTATAATAATGTTATAACAGATTGCTATATACTTACTACATGTTACTAAAGATATTAGTAGTATATTACCAATTACTAATATATAACTATATAATACATAGTATATATTAATAAAACTCATGATATAAGTATTTTTTTCCTTTTTTGTGTTTAAGTTTTTATATAAATTCTAGTTAGTTAAGGTATAGTATAACATTAGTGTCAGGAGTAGAATTTAGTGATTCAGCACTTAAAAATAATACCCTGTGCTCATCACAACAGGTGCACTCCTTAATACCCATCACTTATTCAGCCCATCACCTGCCCACCTCCCCTCCATCAACCTTCAGTTTGTTCTCTAGAGTTAAGAGTCTCTTTGCCTCCCCCTCTTTTATTTTTTGTCCCCTTCTCCTGTGTTTTTATGTTTTGTTTCTTTAATTCTGTGAGTAAAATCATATGCTATTTGTTTCTCTGACTTTTCTCTATCATAATACACTCTAGCTCCATTAACAACATTGCAAATGGTAAAATTTTATTCATTCTATTCTTTTTGATTGGGTGAGTAATATTAAACACACACAATCTTCTTTATCCATTCATCAGTTGATGGACATTTGATCTCTTCCCATAGTTTGGCATTATCAGCAGATAATGCTACTATAAAAATTGGGTGTCCTCCTTTAAATCAGTATTTTTTTATACTTTGGGCAAATACCTAGTAGTGCAGTTGCTGGGTCATTAGAGTGGTTCTATATTTGGCTTTTGAGGAACCTTCATGCTATTTTCCAGAGTGGCTGTATCAGTTTGCATTCCCACCAACAATGGAAGAGTTCCCCTTTCTCTTCATCCTTGCCAACATCTGTTAATTCCTCTGTTGTTAATTTTAGCCATTCTGATAGGTATCAGATGGTATTTCATCCTGGTTTTGATTTGTATTTCCATGATGATGAGTGATGTTGAGCATCTTTTCATATGTCTGTTAGCCATTTTACGTCTTGTTTGAAAAAATATTCATGTGTTCTGCCCATTTCTTAACTAGATTATTTGTTTTTTTGAGTGTTGAGTTTGAAAGTTCTTCATAGGTTTTAGATACTAGCCCTTCATCAGATAGGTCATTTGCAAATATCTCTTCCCATTCCATAGGTTACCTTTTAGTTTTGTTGATTATTTCCTTTGCTATGCAGAAGCTTTTTATCTTGATGAAGTCCCAGAGTTCATTTTTGCTTTTGTTTCCCTTGCCTCTGGAGGTGTATCTAGTAAGAAGTTGCTACGGCCGAGGAGAAAGAGGAATCTGCCTGTGTTCTCTAGGATTTTAATGGTTTCTTGTCTCCTATTTAGGTCTTTCATCCATTTTTTAATTTATTCTCATGTATGGAGTAAGAAAGTGGTCCAGTTTCATTCTTTGGCATGCGGCTGCCCAATTTTCCCAACATCATTTGTTGAAAAGACTCTCTTTTTCCCATTGCATGTTCTTTCCTGCTTTGTTGAAGACTAGTTGAGTCTATTTCTAGGTTTTCTATTTTGTTCCATTGGTCTCTCTTTTTGTGCCAGTACCATACTGTTGATGATTACAGGTTTGTAACATAGCTTAAAGTCCAGAATTGTGATGCCTCCAGCTTTACTTTTCCTTTCAGGATTGCTTTGGCTATTAGGGGTCTTTTGTGCTTCCATACAAATTTGAGGAGTGTTTGTTCTAGCTCTTTGAAAAATGCTGGTGGCATTTTGATATGAATTGCGTTAAATGTGTAGATTGCTTTGAGCAGTAACAATATATGTGTTCTTCCCATGAGTATGGAATGTTTTTCCATTTCTTTGTGTCATCTTCAGTTTCTTTCATCAGTATTTTATAGTTTTTAGAGTACAGATCTTATATGTTTATTCCTAGGTATTTTATGGGTTTTGGTACAATTATAAATGGGACTGATTGCTTGATTTCTCTTTCTGCTTCATTATTGGTGTCTAGAAATGCAACAGGTTTCTGTACATGGTTTTGTATCCTGTGAATTGCCTGAATTTGTATATCAGTTCTAGCAATTTTTTGTCGGAGTCTTTTGGGTTTTCTAAATAGACTATCCTGTCATCTGCAAATAGTGAAAGTTTGACTTCTTCCTTATCAATTTGAATGCCTTTTATTTCTTTTTGTTGTCGGGTTGCTGTGGCTAGGACTTCCATTACTGTGTTAAATAACAGTGGTTAGAGTGGACACCCCCATTTTATTCCTGACCTTAGAGTAAAATCTCAGTTTTTCCCCACTGAGGATGATGTTAGCTGTGTTTTTTTCATATATGGGCTTTATTACGTTGAGGTATGTTCCCTCTATCCCTATTTTTGAGGGTTTTTATAAAGAATGGATGTAGTACTCTGTCAAATGCTTTTTCTGCATCATTTGAAAGGATCATATGGTTCTTACCTTTTATTAATGTGGTATGCCATGTTGATTGATTTACAAATATTGAACCACCCCTGCAGCCCAGGAAATCCCACTTGATTGTGGTGAATGTTTCTTTTAATGTACTGTTAGATTCGATTTGCTGGTATCTTGTTGAGAATTTTTGCATCCATGTTCATGAAAGATATTGGCCTGTAGTTCTGTATTTTAGTGGAGTCTTTGTCTTATTTTGGAATCAAACTAGATTTTGTTTGGAAAATGCTGTCCTCGTGGAATGAGTTTGGATATTTTCCTTCTGTTGCTGTTTTCTGGAGTATTTTGAGCATAGGTATTAACCCTTCTTTAAATGTTTGATGGAATTCCCCTAGGAAGCCATCTGGACCTGCAGTTTTGTTTGTTGGCAGATTTTTGATTACTGATTGAATTTTTTTTGCTGGTTGTGGTCTGTTCAAATTTTATATTTCTTCCTGTATCAGTTTTTGTAGTTTGTTTCTAGGAGTTTACCCATTTCTTCCAGATTGTCCAATTTGTTGGCATATAGTTTTTCATAGTATTCTCTTATAATTGTATTTCTATGGTGTGAGTTGTGATTTCTCCTCTCTCATTTGTCATTTTATTTATTTTGTTCCTTTCTCTTTTCTTTTTGATAAGTCTGGCCGGGGTTTATCCATTTATTAATTCTTTCAAAGAACCAGCTCCTGGTTCTATTAATTTGTTCTACTGGTTATTTTAATTTCTGTATCATTTATTTCTACTCTAATCTTTATTATTTCCTTTCTTCTGCTAGCTTTTGGCTTCATTCATTGTTCTTACTCTAGCTGCTTTAGGTGTAAGGTTAGGCTGTGTAATGGAGATTTTTCTTGTTTCTTGATGTAGACCTGTATTGCTGTATACTTCCCTCTCATGACCACGGTTGCTACATCCCAGAGGTTTTGAACCATTGTGTTTTCATTTTCATTTGTTTCCATGTTTTTTTTTATTCTTCTTTGATTTCCTGGTTGGCCCATTTTTTAGTAGTATATTGTTATAAAATCCATAACAAATCCATAATCCATTTGTGGTCTTTCCAAATTTTTCATGTGGTTGAATTCAATTTTCATAGCATTTTTGGTCAAGAAATATTCATGGTATGACTTCAGGCTTTTTGTACTTTTTGAGGCTTGATTTTTTTATATACTATGTGAACTATTCTGGAGAATGTCACCTGTGCACTTGAAAAGAATTTGTATTCTGCTGCTTTAGGTTGGAAGTTGTGAATATACCTGTGAGGTCCATCTGGTCCAGTGTGTCATTCAAAGCCATTGTTTCCTTGTTGGTTTTGTGTTTTGATGATCTGTCCATTGCTGTAAGTGGGGTGTGTAAGTCCCCTACTATTATTGTATTACTATCAATTACTGCCTTTTAGTTTGTTATTAATGGTTCTATATATTTGTGTGCTCCCATGTTAGGGGCATGAAAATAATTGTTTGATCTTCTTGGATAGTCCCTTTAGTGCCCTTCTTCATCTCTTGTTAAGGCCTTTGGTTTAAAATCTAGTTTGTCTGATATAAGTATTCTTACTCTGTCTTTTCTTTTGACTTCCATTTCATGAGAAATATTTCTCCATCCCCTCACTTTCAATCTCCAGGTGTTTTTAGGTCTAAAATGAGTCTCTATTAAGCAGTGTATAGATGGGTATTTTTTTTTATCCAGTCTTATACCCTATGTCTTTTGATTGGAATGTTCAGACCATTTACATTCAGAGTAATTATTGATAGGTATGAATTTTATTACTACCATTTTATTACTTGTTTTGTCATCTTCTGGAGATTTTCTCTGTCCCTTTTAGTCTTTGCCACTTTTTCCTTCCCAAAGAGTCCCCTTTAATATTTTTTTCAGGGCTGGTTTAGTGGTCACTAACTCTTTTAGTTTTTGTTTGCTTGTTTACTTGTTTGTTTTTATTATTTAGCCACTGTGTAGTACATCATTAGTTTTTGATGTAGTGTTCAGTGATTCATTAGTTGCATATAACACCCCATGCTCATCACAGCACGTGCCTTCCTTAATACCCATCACCCGGCTACCCCATCCCCTACCCCCTTCCCCTCTGAAACCCTCAGATTATTTCCTGGAGTCCATAGTCTCTCATGGTTCAACTCTCTCCTCATTTCTCCCCCTTCAGTTTCCCCTCCCTTCCCCTGTGATCCTCGGTGCTATTCCTTATATTCCACGTACGAGTGAAACCATGTGATAATTGTCTTTCTCTGCTTGACTTATTTCGCTTAACTTAATCCCCTCCAGTTCCAACCATGTCAGTGCAAATGGTGGGTGTTCATCCTTTCTGATAGCTGAATAATATTCCATTGCATAATATATACTACACCTTTTTAATCTATTTATCTGTTGAAGCGTATCTTGGCTCCTTCCACAGTTTGGCTATTGTGGACATTGCTACTAGGAACATTGGGGTACATGTGGCCCTTCTTTTCACTACATCTGTGTCTTTGAAGTAAATACCTAGTAGTGCAGTTGCTGAGTTGTAGAATAGTTCTATTTTTAACATCTTGAGGAAGCTCCATTCTGTTTTCCAGAGTGGCTGTACCAGCTTTCATTCCCACCAACAGTATAAGAGTACCCCTTTCTTCACATCCTTGCCAACATTTGTTGTTTCTTATTTGTTAATTTTTGCCATTGTAACTAGTGTAAGGTGGTATTTCATTGTGGTTTTGATTTGCACTTCCCTGATGGCTAGTGATGTTGAACATTTTTTGTATGTCTTCTTTAGAGAAGTGTATATTCATGTCTTCTGTCCATTTTTTGGCTGGATTATTTGTGGGTTTTTTGGTGTTGAGTTTGAGAAGTTCTTTATAGATCTTGGATACCAGCCCTTTATCTGTAATGTCATTTGCAAATATCTTCTCCCATTCCGTGGGTTCCCTTTTTGTTTTGTTGACTGTTTCCTTTGCTGTGCAGAAGTTTTTTTTTTTTTATCTTAATGAAGTCTCAAAAATTCATTTTCACTTTTGTTTCCCTTACCTTGGGAGACGTGTCTTGAAAGAAGTCGCTATGGCCAAGGTCAAATAAGTTACTACCTATGTTCTTCTGTAGGATTTTGATGGATTCCTGTCTCACATTGAAGTCTTTCATCCATTTTGAGTTTTATTTTTGTGTGTGGTATAAAAAAATGGTTGTTTCACTCTTCTGCATGTGGCTGCCCAATTTTTCCAGTACCATTTATTGAGGAGACTTTTTTCCATTGGATGTTCTTTTCTGATTTGTCAAAGATTAGTTGGCCATAGAGTTGAGGGCCCATTTCTGGGGTCTCTATTCTGTTCCACTGGTCTATGTGTCTTTTTTTTTTTTTTTGCCAAAGCCATGCTGTCTTAATGATAAACGCTTTGTAATATAGCTTAAAGTCAGGCATTGTGATGCCCCCAGCTTTGGTTTTCTTTTTCAACATTCCCTTGGTGATTCGGGGTCTTTTCTGGTTCCATACAAATTTTAGGATTGTTTGTTCCAGTTCCATGAAAAATGTTGATGGTATTTTGATAGAGATTGCATTGAATGTGTAGATTGCTCTGGGCAGCATAAACATTTTATTGATGTTTATTCTTCCAATATATGAGCATGGGATGTTTTTCCATCTCTTTTGTTTTTCTCCATTTCTTTCATAAGTGTTCTGTAGTTTCTAGAGTATAGATACTTTACTTCTTTGGATGGGCTTATTCCTAGGTATCTTATGGTGTTTGGTGCTATTGTAAATGGAATCGATTCTCTAATTTCTTTTTCTTCAGTCACATTGTTAGTGTATAGAAATGCAACTGATTTCTGTGCATTGATTTTGTATCCTGCCATGTTGCTGAATTGCTGTGTGAATTCTAGTAATTTGGGGGTGCTTCTTTAGTTTTTGTTTGTCTGAGAAACTCTTTATCTCTCCTTCTATTCTGAACGATAGCCTTGCTGAATAGAGTATTCTTCGCTGCAGATTTTTCCCATCCAGCAAGTTGATTATATTATGCTACTCCCTTCTGGCTTGCCAAGTCTGTGGAATGATCTGCAGATAGCCTTTTGGTTTTTCCCTCATAAGTTAGGGACTTGTTTGTGTTCCTGTTTTTAGGATTTTTTCTTATCACTCTCTTTTGCAAATTTTACTACAATATGTCTTAGTGTTGGCCTGCTTTGGTTGGTTTTGGTGGGAGTTCCATGTGCCTCCTGGATTTGAATGTCTGTTCTGTTCCCTAGATTAGGAAGTTTTTATCTATTATTTCCTCAAATAAACCTTCTGCCCCCTTTTCTTTCTTTTTTTTTTTTGTTGGACTCTTATCATATGAATGTTATATTTGACAGAGTCACTGATTTCCTTGTCTGTTTTCGTGATCAATAATTCTTTCTCTGTTTTGTTCAGCTTCATTATTTTCCATTATTCTATTTTCTGAATCATTCATTCCTTTGCTTCTTCTATCCTTGTTGTCATTACATCCAGTCTTTTTAGAATCTCAGTTATTTAAAACAAAAGAATCTGAGTTATTGCATTTTTCATTTCTTTTTTTTTTTTAACTCCTTTACCTCTGTGGTAAGGGCCTCCCTGAAGTCTTCTATTCTTTTCTCAAACCTGGTGAGTATCATTTTGATTGTTGCTTTAAAATATCCAGGCATTTTACTTTTATCTGTTTCAGTTATATCCCTGGCTATGACCTTTTCTTGTTTTTTTTTTTTTTTTTTTTGAGATGAATTATTCTGTTTTGGCATTTTAGGTAAGCCTCTGTCTTCTTCTCTGTGTTAGAAAAAACTTGCTGTGTTTTCTTCTCCTGAGATTAATGGCTTTACGAATAAGTCTTATAGTATCCAAGGCCTGTCAGGTGTCTCTGATGTTTGCTGTGTGCCCTCTGCTACTGTGTTTCCACTGCTCTATCCTTCAAGCAAGCATCTGCAGAGGCTCTCCTTGCCTGCAGTGGGTATTGTCTGGATCTTGGCCAGTGTGTAGGGAGTTTTAACTACGCGTACTCCGGTCTACTTGTTAAATTAGACCTGGTGCTACTTCCACTAGAACTAAAGCCTTGCTGAAGTCTCTGGTTAGTATACGTGGTGTATATGGAGATTTCTATTGGTCTTCTGGGGAAGGGGCCTGTTGTACTCAGACTTCTGCATACTTGCAGGAGAAAAATAGTACCAGCAGACTTTAGGGTAGGACTTGGTGGAAGAGGGAAATGGTGCCAGCCAGGTCCTTTGTCACTGGAGAGTGGTCTCTGTGCTGCTGCTCTCAGGTAAGCATTCCCAGAAGAGGGAATAATTTCCTCTTGTGTGTTCCAAGCGTTACTCAATCAGTGTTTTCATGCTGCCTCAGTGTTGCTTGCCTGTCTGGAGCAGTGCAGTGCACTTTGGGCTCTATCCGAGCCAAGCCTGCTAACTTTTAAAACTCCAAACTATAGGGAAGTGCTGTGGTGGGGGCTTGCACTGGTCTTTTGGAGGAGGTCTCACTGTGCTGGGACAGATGCAGGTTTGAACAAGAAAGGCAGTCATTCCAGAGTGCAGGTGCCTGGGATTTGGAGCAAGCAGGCAAAACAGTGTCTGAGTTAGCTGCTCTCAGCAGGTGTCTCTGTGCCTGTGATGAGGGGGAAGGGATGGAAATGGTGCCTGCTGGCTCTTTTGTCCCAAGAGAGTTGTCTCTGTGAATGCCACCTCTCCCATATGAGCTCCAAAAAGAGTAAATAGTCACTCTTCTGTGTGTCTTAGGTGATCATCAGATTGCACTCTGTTCTGGGGTTAGTTGCCTGTCTTCTTTCCAGGAGTAGGGCAGTGCTGTCAAGACTCTATCCTGGCCAAGCCTGTGGATCTCTCAAACTCTAGTTTTTGAACCCACTGCTTACAAAAACTCATGAAAATCAGCCCCTCTTATTTTCTAGCCAATGGCTTTGGGAAAGTGTTCTTGTACATTTCCCTATGAGCTCTTTTCCCTCTCTCTCTCTCTCTCTCTCTCTCTCCCCGCCCCCACCTCTCCACCCCCCATCTCTTTCTCTTTTATCTAGTTGTGTTTGAGGGCACTTTTGTCACTTTTAAATGTGCTCATTATTGTCATGCAAACTGAGTAGAAATCCTGGTTCTTTTGTATTTCAGAACAAAAACTAAAACTTGTTAAAGGGCAATAGCTTATTATATGAGAGATCAGTGTTCTAATTCCAGTTTTAGAGAACTGAAAACATGGTGGAATTTCTAGTTTCATGTTGAGTGATGTCAGACTTCTGAAATTCAGATACCTTTGTTTCAGTGGTACTGATTGTGACTAGCACTCGATTCACCAAACTTTTTCAAGTATTACTGTTATGTTCTATGAATTAAAGCTTATTTTGCACTAAGGTTTCTTTAATGCCAATGAAATCTAAGTATTATTGCCAGCAGAGAAATTGTGATAGAGAATACATTTTATAATCTTTCAGACCATTAAGACTTTAAGCAGTTGCAAAAAAAAAAAAAAAAAAAAAAAGACTTTAAGCAGTTGCTAAATGAAGTAAAAGGAGCATAGTTTATAAACGATAGAGAGCCAAGGTTTTAAAAAATTTGAGTTAGTTATAATATCACGATTCCAAATGGTAATATTTTCACTTCTGTTGTATCTTCTGCAATCTTAGTAATAGTTGTTGATTGGTATTAATAAGTGTAATGTTTTTAGGAAAGCACTTGGCCCATCAGATCGAATTTGTAGTCATTTTTAGCAGTTTTTGAACAGGTTAATTTTGTGGAGAAGAATTAAAATCACATAGTGCATTTAAACTAATTATTGATAGGTATCTCTATTGCCGTTTTGTTAATTGTTTTCTGGTTGTTTTGTAGTTCTTTTCCCTCTCTTGCTTTCTTTCTTTGTGATTGATGAGTTTCTGTAGTGTTATGTTTGGCTTTCTTTCTCCTTATTTTTGCTGTATCTATTATAGTTTTTGGGTTTGTGGTTACAGTGAGGTTTATGTATAACTTCCTAAATAAGTTGTAGTCTATATTAATTTAATTGTAACAAGAAAAGCAGGAAGTGTAGGGAGAAAAAAATAGTTATTTATGCCTTAAATTTGTAGATCAGTTAATAATGTAGCATCTAATCAGAATCAATGTTCAGACATTAGAATTCAGGTTATGAATGTCTTTAGTATTTCTATCTAAGATTTGTTTTTGTTTTTAAGATGTTATTTATTTGAGAGAGAGCATGAGCAGGGGGAGTGGCAAAGGGAGAGGGAGAATCAGAGCCCCCACTGAACAAGGAGCCTGATGGTGGACTAGATCCCAGGACCGTGGGATCATGACCTGAGCTGAAGGGAGATGTTTAACCAACTGAGTCACCCAGGCGCCCCTTGTTCCAAGAATTGTTCTAAAACTCATTAAGTATAAGATGATAATCTGACTTGACTACTAGCAATTTGTGGTGGTACTCCCTGAACTGAACTATAATATACTGTTACAAAACAAAAGGATGTAATTACTCCAGTATATATTTCTTTTATATATCCTGTTAAATGGAACCAGTAGTCTACCGTTAACATATTCAAAATATACTTTTATTTATATTCATGTTCATCTGCTTTTTCCTAGTACACATTAACTGAATAGGAAGAACTGGACAATTGAGAACTTTGACATGGATATTGGTATTTTATGAGACAGGACCGTTTCTCTCAAATTTTATCAGGGATTTCTGCCTTTGTAGTTATATACCCCCATTTAATTCAGCAATTACCTAGGGAGTTTAAACTCTCCAGCAAAGTTATATAGCATTTGAAAAATTTTAGTTAATTAGGAATAATTTTGTTGTGAAGGTTGTTATATCTTTTGAAATTATTAGTACCATATGTCTTACTATATCCCAGAATCAGTGGGAATCATTGTTACAGTCACGTAAAAACCATACTCATATAAAATAGAAACCTTTTAAGAATATCACTTTTTTGATGGACCTGAAAAAAAATATACTACAAAAATTGATTTTAGCTCAGATGGTTATTAAGAGTCCTCAATTTATGCTTAGAATAGAATGAATTTTAATAATGGGAATCCCCTTCTGATGTCGACCTTCATGATAAGCCTTGAACTGTCTTCCTGGGTTTAAAAAAAAAGAAAATCTATTAATATAAACTTTCAGAAAAGAAGTGGGTATACATTTCTACTGGTGTTTTAAGGGAAAGAATTTCTCAGTACTTAGACCATTCGCTAATATATTCTTTCTGTTATCATTTTATCCTGCCCCACGCCCTTTCCTGGACCATAAGAATTTCTCCCAATTAGGGATCCCTTTAGTCCTTTCTTTCAGCACACAGAACTTTTTGTCTTTCCTTTATATTTGTGTGTTGCCTTTCGCAATTCTAAGTGTATTAGGCTACAGTACTTTACTTCTATGAAGGGCCTTTTTTTTAATGCATGATATTCTCTCATGCAAACATTCTCCAAAGCCAGGCCCCATGAATCTTAAATGCAAAAAGGAAATGATTTGGGATTTCTGAAAATACTGTATACTGCTTTAACTTGTGCCATTTATGGATTTTTAAGTATATGTATCACTTAAACCAAGCCAATAGTGTTCCCCGAAAAGGTTTCTTAGAAAGCCCTGTAATGAATAGATATGTTAACTTATCAGTAAAATTCATATTAAATGGATTCTTCCATCGGAAGAATGTGAAATATGTTCTCTAGGTAAATAAATACTCCATTTTCAATCTTTTGACACAGTTATTTTGCTTAGCAATCCTTTATCCAGCCTCTTATGGGAATGTTACAAGGATAAGTTAAGCTCTTTCTATGAATAAATGGTTTCCTAAGCTTTTCTACTCTGCTAGTTTTACAAAATGAACCACTAACTGCTACTTCCTCTTGGGTCTTAGTGTGCTTCATTATTAGTTAACACATATTTTAGCTATTAACACATATAGCATATTGTTAAGGCTTTTACATGTTCCCCATCACTAGATTATAAACTCCTTATAAGCCATGACTTGCTCAATTTCCCCTGGCACTAGTTTAGTGCCTTGAAAATAGTATTACATAGTGAAATGTGTTTCAGCAGGAACTCAGGATTTTTTTTTTTTAAACAGATTTGGTTCATTTGACTTGTACATCTTCTAAAACAGCAAGAGAAGATTTAGAACCAATTGTGCAGAAATTGTTTACTCCATATACTGAAACGGAGATAGGTAAGAATAATAATCAGTTAATCATGATGAAAAGGTAATATAACAACTTTACTCCTCTTAGGTATCTCATGAAGGTTTCTGCAACCTGAACTGAAATGTGATGTATTCAGAAACAGTCCTTACACATTTTAGAAACATAAATTAGCACATTCTCCTCCTAAAAAGGGGAAGATGTTCACTCTACAATGGTAAAGGAAAAATATATGTTTCACACACAACATGTATAATTAACTGAAAAGATATACATTTATATGCATACATACATGTGTAGGGAAAAAGACTGCATGTAAATCTCTCAGTTTTGATGGAATTATGGACTTTTTTTCTTTTAATTTTCTTCATTTTTTAGATAGTATACAAAGAGTACACCTTTGTCAGAAAAAGTTATTTTCATTTTAAAAAAGTTCGGATAACATTACAATATTATATTAAATAATTACAATTACAATATTATAATATTAATTGACAAATGTAGGAATCCTTCCTAATAATTGTCCTTTAATGTATAGCTTGCTAGTGATGTGATACATATTTAGCTCTCAAAATATATATGCCACCATGCTACTTATTCATGGTGGAAAATGTTTTCATACACAAATTTTTAAACTTTTCTCCTCATATCATAGGGGAGCTCTTGTAGCTATGAATGGAGCAAATTGCAATGCATTTTGTGTGTAAGTGATCAAAAAGTAGCCTAATAGATATTATTCATTTATATGAACCAAGGGTGTATTTCATTTTAGGATTTGCATGTCCATTTGAATCATGACCAGTTTCCTCACTGAGTCATATATCTTTTTTCCTTTGGATGTTATGTTTGTTCAGGCAACCGTTTATTTACTCCTACCTGTTGTATTTTCTTTAATTCATCTTCTATGTTTCTTATTTGTTTTCTTAATGCAGAGATAGTATATAGTGGGGCATTTATATTTACATAAGAAAACTCCATTTTTAAGAACTAATATCAATATAATTTCTTTTTTTTGCCACATGAATAAAATCCTGAAATCTGAAACTTTATTTCACTTTAGTTTGGAATTTAGTTTTTTTCCTATTTACATTTTATTTGTTGGAAAGGCTCATATAAGTGTTTGGATTATTGTTAAAAAATTGATTGCAAAATTATGATACATGATAATATTCTTAAACTTAATATAGAATCATGTTTTATCCTTTGCTTTGATTACCTTGCTCTTTTTTTAATTTAATTTTATTTTTTTCAGTGTTCCAAGATTCATTGTTCATGCATCACATCCAATGCTCCATGTAATATGTGCCCTCCTCAATACCCACCACTAGGCTCACTCAACCCCCCACTTCCCTCCCCTCCAAAACTCTTAGTTTGTTTCTCAGAGTCCACAGTCTCTCATGATTACCTTGCTTTTAAAAACTGAATTTTTTTCCTTGTTTCTGAAATTTGTCATAATTTTTTTGTTTTAACTTCATTTTGTGGTATCCACTAAATTTGAACCTTGTATCATTGCTCTTCACTTTTTAAATGCATTTAATTTTCTTTAAAAAAAAACAAGCTGAGGAAATTACAAATTCATTACTTAGCATCCTCTAGTCATTTTAGATTTTTAAACATTAATCTTAATGGTTAAAGTGATCCCATTTTGAAATGATGTATTATTTAGAACCTGCATGAAATTCTTTAGTAAGAACTATGTGCTCAGAGGGGTCCTCAGGTGCACTGAGGCACTGAAAAGCTAGTTTTCACTGACACATAGGCCTTTTTATCATCAGGATGAGGTAGTGGTCATATTTTAATTAAAATGTCAGAACAAATACTGTTGGAGTTATTGAAAATGAATCACCAGATAAAGTGAGCACTGGGCCATGGCAGGGCAAAGAGGCAAAGTCACCTGGAGAAGAGAGCTCAATTCATTTTCCTGCCTAAATGAGAAAGAACTTTATGAGCAACATCAACTTTTAGTGCATTAAAGCATTCTTCTCTGTAGCAAAAGCACCTATTTTCACAGATTAATGGCTTTTATTATTATGTTTTAATTACTTGATAGTGATATGAAATTTTATGCTTTAGAGGATTGTAAATAGTTTTAAAATGTGTTCCAAAGGAATAACATTTCTTGAGCTTTTTTTTTTCTTTTAGAGTTCTACATTTTGTTTAGTGCTGTGCTTTGTAAACCTCTCTGAAAGTCAGCGTAGTTACCTTGCAAGGAAGTTTATTTATTGTAATTATTGTAAAAGATAATGTTCTCTTCTCAAATACAGTACTTCTTTGCCAGTGTATCTAAATAGGTTTGTGAATGGTATTCCCTCTATTGCTTCTACTTCCTTTTTCACATTTAAGGTATCAGCTGGAACTCTTGACATATGCTATTTTAAGAAGCAGTTGTACCAATACTTCCAAAAGCCCTATCTCCCACCCTTCTTTAAGAACATCAAAGATCTCTAAACCCTTCCCTATTTCCTACTCCAGAGAAGACTCAGGTGTTTTATGTTTAATGAACCTGATTGTACAGTTGAGAAAATTAGGTAATTGCTCACCATTCATACCAGTCTGGATTAATTCTTCCAGACTTCAGAATATCCTTCAGAGGACTGAGTGAGCCATGGTATAACTATCCTAAATGTTTTCCTATTTTACCCAGGAAGTTTAGATTTTCTATATGAATTGAAACAAGAATTTCATTAGTACTATATCTTGAAATGTCTACAATGTAGTATCATTACTTTACCATGTTCTTTCTCTTTTTCCATTGATTGTGCATAGCATGGAATTATCTCATCCTATCTCGCTCATTTCCTATCTCAAAAAACCAAAACCACCTAAAAAAAAATTACCCTTATAGGTGTTATTTTGAGGTCTGTGGCTGATAAGGATGTTAGGTAATTGTTGGGCTCAGAAGTCAAATGCCTTATCTTAATTCCTTTTTGCATTTGTTGTATCCAGACTAGGTCACAGCTGTGATAGTTTCCTACACTCTTGGCCTCATGCTACTCTGCTATGTTGCTAAAATAGTCTCTTCCTAAATATGGCATGTAATTGTAGGCCATTTATTGCTTGTATTTGGTATGCCATTGTTGATTTTTTTCTGCCTACCTTATTCTGTACTTAACCCAGTTTATTTTGCCTAAGATCTTATTCTAAATTACCTATTACTTGTTCAGTCCTTTATACTATCTAATTGATGAAATGAGCTATTACAGAAAACCAATTCTACTCCTGGTTAGGTGATGTATTCCTAGCCAAAACTCAGCAGCTTTAATATATTTTTGACACCTGTGTAGTTCACAACTGCATGTTATTTTTTCAACTACCTCTCTGCCTTCCAGCTGACCTCAAAGAAAGATGAAGCAATTATATGTCTTTTTGAGGGTTTTAAGGTCAAAGCCTGATAACTCCCTTCTATTTAGAGCATTTATCTTCAGCCTGTGTCAACTTTTCATCTTCCTCATGGTTCCTTCTTAATGCCTCAACCTCTATGAAATTTCTTTCCTTTAATCTATTCGATTATTCATTTTTCCCAACTTCTTTTGAGTGAAAGTCCTCCTTTGAGCTATAACTTTCATGAAATACAAGATAAACTCTCTTAATGTATGCTTAGCAACGGACTGGGCAATATTAAAGGAATTCCAGACCTTAGCCCACTTTTCTGCAATGCTCCTGTAGTCTGGTGTTGCAAATCACAGGTGGTATGTTTAATTATCTTCCCATAAGATTTAGTGAAACTAAACTTAAAACCAGTAAATTTACTAAGAGCCATATGGTTTTAGCTGTGAAATATGAGTTCCTTATGTTCCTTTATTTTGTCAATAAATGGGTTTCACCATCTGTCTTGTGTTTACTTGAAGTTAGTGATACCTTCTACTAATAGATCTTAGCATTAGGAAGGGACATCATAAGGGATCACTTCTTCCATTCAGAGTTTCTTCATCCAATCACATTAATAACTATGGATTATTCAAAATGAACTAGAAGAGTAACATATTTGGTATTCTTATAATGGAGATATTTTAAATTAAATATAACAAAATCCTATTTATCCTAAATTGGGCATTCTTACTAATTGAATATTGCAATTAGCTGTGAATTTCACTACATTGATTACCGACTTACCAATAAGAACCATTTAACTAGATAAGTATGCCTTTTGCATTTTCTTTATGATTCACAAGATGCCCCATGGTCTTGGGTAATCTTAATATACATCCATTGTTATCATTATACAGAATTTGAATTTTGGTTCAGATTCAGGTTAAAAAAATCCTATAGTCAGTAAATATATTAACAGCAATATTTTCTGTTTTCAATCAAAGAAAATTTAATTATAATATTTTTAAGGAAGAATGGCAAGGAAATAATTACTAAGATAGCAAAGAATAGGTTTTAGGTATTAATAAGGTTGAACCTTTTAATAAGCACATCATACTTTGATTATACCTGAAAATAGGATGAAAATCAATATAGAAATTGTTCACTGAATGTCTGTTGTGTGCTAGGCCCTCTGTATTAGGAAACATGAACAATCAAGAGACTACGGACTAAGTCTGCTTTATATGTGCATCTCTATCTCCTAGCTCAAGCCTAACACACATAATAGATGCTCACTGTTAAGTGAGAGAATATGTGCTAAAAACAACTTTAAGTCTCACAACCTTATTTTTGTTGTTGATTGCCATTACTTTTATAATCCAGTAGGACAAAGCGTTAGTTATGGTATCAATGTGTTAATCCTCTATATACTATTTTTAATCATGGCTTTATTGAGATATAATCCAGTTTACCCATCTAAACTATAAAATTCAATGTTTTTTAATATATTCACCAAATGGTTCAAACATCACCAGAGTCAATTTTAGAATATCCCCGTCACCCAAAATAGAAACCCCACACCTGTTAGCAGTCATCCCTCACTTACTCCAATTACCCCAGCCCTAAGTAACTACTAATTTACTTCCTGTCTCTATAGATTTGTCCCTTTTGGACATCTCAGTCCTGTATAGATCATTGACTTAATGAATACTTTTTCAAGTTGGTTTGTTTATGTAAAACATAAAAAAAATTTGTTATCTTCTTCAGTGGCATAATTTAAGGGTGAATGTGTTCAGAAGCAATTTGATATTGCTCTGGAGAAATAATAGAAATCCACGAGAACACAATTGGTAACTTACTAGTTACTTACTAAGTAACTTCCTAGTAATCAAAATAATCTTTAAAATTTAACTTGTCTAAGGTTAAAAAGCCATCATTGCTTGAAATACATACATGTATTAGAGTGTGTGGATAAAGATTGACATTTTTTACATACAAAGCTCTGATTTACTACACTATATAATCATGGCTTTGTTCGTAATTGGCTACATATTGTATTAATTGACAGGCTTATTGTGCTATAGATGTGAGTAAAATTTATGTCTACGTTTAGAAAATGAAGAAGTTGAAAAACCAAGACTTCTATGGGCTCTTTACTTCAATATGAGAGATTCTTCAGATGTCAGCAGGAACTCTTATAATGATTTACCATCCAACGTTTATGTCTGCTCTGGCCCAGACTGTGGTTTAGGAAATGATAATGCAGTCAAACAGGTAAGCTGTTGGTGTTTCTCAGTTTTGTGTTAAGAAGTTGGTGTGATAGGAAAAGTGGATTGTTTTTTCCTCTGGGATGTGGGAAAAAAGACTAGAAAAGCATCTCTGTCATTTAATACCATCTTTGTAACTTGCCCCCAAACTTTTTCCTATGAATGACAAAGCTTCTTTAAATATGCTTTAAAGGGCGCCTGGGTGGCTCAGTTGGTTAAGCGACTGCCTTCGGCTCAGGTCATGATCCCGGAGTCCCGGGATCAAGTGCCACATCGGGCTCCCGGCTCCGCGGGGAGTCTGCTTCTCCCTCTGACTTTCTCCCCTCTCATGCTCTGTCTCGCTCTCTCTCTCTCAAATAAATAAATAAAATCTTTAAAAATAAATAAATAAATATGCTTTAAATTTGGCATCCAATATTTTCACATTCTTGACTATAAGGATGAATTTGCAAGTGAGCATTTATGAGTTCCATTGTGGGAATAAGGATGGAAGATGTTAGAAATACATATTCTGGGGGCGCCGGGGTGGCTCAGTCGTTAAGCGTCTGCCTTTGGCTCAGGTCATGATCCCAGGGTACTGGGATCGAGCCCCACATCGAGCCCCACATCGGGCTCCCCGCTCCGCGGGAGGCCTGCTTCTCCCTCTCTCCCTCCTCCTGCTTGTGTACCCTCTCTCACTGTCTCTCTCTCAGTCAAATAAATAAATAAAATCTTTAAAAAAAAAAGAAATACATATTCTGAAAAATGAAAGTTATGCCAGTTTTCTAAAGAAACATTGCTTCTTAATTTAAACTGTTGGCCTGTGTTTTATTATTTTGAAATACACTAACTGTTTTTCTTTGTTACCCCCTGAGTCATTTCAAAAGGAGTGTAACTAAGTAAGTAATCACATACAAAATGTAATTTTTAAATGGTCTTAAAGCATTTTCTTATTTTGGAAAAGAACATGTAGCTTAGTTTCTCAGAGTTAACATGATTCCTTTAATGTTTTAACATAAGTTGGTGTCCCAAAAGTTACTGTCATAGCTGCTGAGGAGTACATTAAATCAAGGTAGAGTTTTCTGACAGTACTTCTGGGCAGGGCTATGAACTGGTACGGCACATTAAGACCACAGCTGGAAGTTTCAGTCCAGCTAGTGGCAGGGATCTCATAGGAGCAAATGGCTCCATTGACTCTTTAATTTTAATCATAGTGGCAAGGCCATGACCCCATGTATCTATAGTTTTTTGCCTCATTCTTTGTTTCTCATCTTCAGAGTCTAATGGTGATCCTTGATAATCCTATTCAACCAGTGATATCAAAAGTGGGAAGTCACCCATCATTCATTCTATTAGTTTAATAGGAATCCAAGATTGTTCAAGTTCTACATTTATGGCTTAAAATGACCAAGGCATTTTTGCTTTGCTCTTCCATCTTTTTCCAAGCAGAATTGCCAACATGTTTTCAGCCAGATAGCTTAGGTCATTTTTTTAAAAAGATTTATTTATTAATTTTAGAGAGAGAGCATGTGCACAGAGGGGCAGGGGGAGAGGGAGAGAAGCAGACTCCCCATGAGCACAGAGCCTGATGCGGAGCTCCATCTCCTGACTCTGAGATCATGACCTGAACTGAAATCAAGAGTAGGATGCTTAACTGACTGAGCTACCTAGGCACCCCTAGCTTAGGTCATTTTTATTCCCGAGTGGACTGAAATGTTTTTAACCAAAATGGGAAGGCTTTTTACATAAGGGCTTATCATACAAGTGCTAATGTGATCTTAACTACCAGCTAGAAGATTATAATTAAAGGATAATTTTGTTATGAGGTAGTTTGTTTCCCAAGAAGATAGACTTTGGTGTTATCATAGTATAAAACAATAATAATGCTACTTTTGGTACTAATTATATACTATTAAATATGAGTAGTTTTAAATTGTTATATAACTTTAAACCTCACATCAGTTTGGGGAGAAATAATACCTACTGTAAAGGGTACCAGTAATAATATTTACAAATAGCCAGTGTATTTAAATAAACTTATGTTCTAATTCCAGTATTTCATCCTATATGTTCAACCTAGTCACTAACTGATAACTTCTGTTTTCCAAATTATCTATAAAAGCTCTTAGAGCATCACCTAGGCTTTGTGTAGCAAACATAGGCACCTGGAGACTTTCTTTTCTTTTTTACAAATGCTTCATTTTACCAGTTAGCAAGTTTGCACCTGATTTTCCTATTTGTAAATGTATAGATGCTGAATAGCATAGACCTGTCTCCCTTGTGTTCATATGGAACTATTTATGATTTGAAAACATATTAGAAATATAAAGTGGTCTGTGTTTACTACAAGTTAAAGTTGTGTGCAGGAGGAGCACACCAAGAGATTCTCTCTTATCACCACAGTGATGCTAGCCTGAGTAGCCTAAATGATAATCGTGATTCTGTGACTTGTTTGTTTTTATAGTTTGTTACTTCAGGTTTTTTTTTTCCTGAAACTGACATATGATATATCTTAATACAGGTAGTGTCTCATTTACCCACATATACTGATGAACAGACTGGTCTATAGTTCTGTACTCCCAAGATCACTGATAGCTCATTACTCCTTCAGGAGCCCCCATCTCCTAGGAGGTGCCACTACCATAAGAACAATAATTATATAGTAAGATACTCTTTGTATTATATTTCAGGTGTAAAATGGTTTAAATTGGCTGACGTGGGCAGCTTAACCACCATTTAGAATGTTGTCTTTACGGCATATTAGCAATTTGTTTATGACTTTTGGTACAGAATTTGTAAGTTGAAGACTAGTTTTATAGATCATATGACCTATCAAATTAAACACATATTGCAGTATCATTCATTTTTTCATGCCATTGAGGGAGAGGGAAATTTTAGGTGTCACATTTTCTACAGCTACCATTCACTGAGCATTTTCTGTGTACCAGACAATATCCTAAGTATCACTTATATATATTATTTCATTTGGTCCTCACCCTATGAGGTAAGTATCCATGACATACCCATTTTACAGATGAAGAAACTAAGACCCAAAAGGGCTATATAACTTGTCCAAATATCACAGATCTGGTAACTTTGTGCCAGAACTTAAAGTCAGGTCTATTGGACCCCAGTGCTTATATATTCATCTAGTGTGCTGTACTACTTTCATCTTGTTAATGTGAATACATCCTAAATACATTAAACTGCTAGACTGACAAAATATTTTTTTATTTTGTCTGGATGTATGTTAAATGAACATAGACATGTCTTCAGTAACTCAGTGTGTCCTCTCTATACTTACCAATAGAAAGAAACCAAGTCACAATATAATTATTCCTTTTTAATTTTTTTAACCACATGAAACTCTCTACTCTTTAAACTAACTTCTGGCTTAAAAGGGCAAGAAGGATTGGGATACCTGGGGGTTCAGTCGGTTGAGCATCTGACTCTTGATTTCAGGTCAAGCATGATCTCAGAGTCATGCCCCATGCTAGTCATGAAGCCTGCTTGAGATTTTCTCCTGCTCACTCTACCCCTCCCTGCTCATGTCTCTCTCTAAAAAAAAGGGGGAGGGCAAAAAGGATTAATAGTTAACAGTTAACTACTTCTAACTAACCTCTATTTACAACTCTCGCAATTGAGGCTTAGTTGACAAATGAAATGCAGCAGACCAAGAAGTATTAGATAGACCTTCCAGAACATGGCAGTTGACTCTAAAAGGTTCCAGAAGTTAGAGAGAGAAGATGGGAAGGGCTGGAGGCTAGCTCTAGGAAATTGGCATCAGTGAGGGCCAGTGGCAGATGGTCTGATGGTGAGAGTTCCCACAAGCAGATGGAAAACTAATAAGGGTGGTGCAGCAGCCTGCAATTGGTTAGCATTCCTAGGAGACAGATCATGACAAGGATATATGGAAACAGAGTGTGGAATCCAGCCACAGGGACTGAGGTCCAGGAGAAAATATATTCTACAGGTAGGTAACAAAAGAGAGACAAGGTGTGAGACACAGAGGAACTGGAATAGAAGTAAAATAGTAGTACTAATTAAATAATATTCAACATTTCTACAATATACAGTTTTAAAAGTTCTTTAGTTCATTTTTTAAAAAATGTATATTGGGATACTACTCCACACCAGGAACTAAGGATCCAGAGTTGATTAAAACCCAGTCCTTGTCATCCCTGGAGGAATGTAAAGGAGAAGAACATGTAAACAAATGACAGTGCAGTATAGTATATGCAATAATAGAATAATATCCAAAGTTCAAAAATAATACATAGGAGCCATGAGCTCTATTTAGGAGTCAAAGAGCTTTGCGTAGAAGGATATAGAAGATGAGTAACAATTCCCCATACAAATGGAAGATAATTGAAACATTCCAGCATCTGCACCAATCCATGATAGAAACATCCTGGTATGTTTAAGAAAGTATACATAAGGGACGCCTGGGTGGCTCAGTTGGTTAAGCAACTGCCTTTGGCTCGGGTCATGATCCCAGCATCTTGGGATCGGGTCCCGCATCGGGCTCCTTGCTCTGCAGGGAGCCTGCTCCTCTCTCTGCCTCTGCCTGCCTCTCTGCCTGCTTGGGTTCTCTCTGTTAAATGAATAAATAAAATCTTTAAAAAAAAAAAAAGAAAGTATACATAAGTAGGTATTCGTGAAGCAAAAGTCTGAAAAGGTGAACATGGGATGGAGTAAAGATAAGACGAGAGGAATAGGCTGATAGGGTTTTGTATGCCTCAGCAAAGATCTTAGATTTTTATCCTTTTAAGAAATGGGGAGTCGTTGAAGAGTTTTAAACCAGAAAATGGCATAGCCAGAATTTCATTTCCATAGACCCCCTTTGAAGGCAGCATGGAAATGGATTACATGGGGGAACCCTAGAGGCAAGGTGACCAGTTCTGAGATGTTGCAGTTGTCTAAGGAAAAAACAACGTATGCCTGGGCTACAGGTATATAGGGAAGGAAAAAAATGGAGTCAAGAACTAAGAGATAAGGGAGGGGGGCAATATGGTGGAGAGTAGGAGATCCTGCTGCAACCGGTCCCCAAAAGTGAGCTGGATATCTACCAGAACACGCTGAACACCCATGAAATCACCTCGAGGAGCAAGATTTCTCACTCCGGGATCTCTCGGAGAGCAGAAGACAGCAGCGGAGAGGTAAAAGCAAAGTGGGAACACTCGAACCGATATTGGAGGATAAACAAAAGGGGGAGGGAGCCACCAGAAGATAACCAAGGACAGTAATACCCCAAAGGAAAGTGCCCGGTGGCGGGGGACCAGCATTAACGTAGAGTCCCTTAAAACACTTAAGAAGAGCAAAAAGTTCTGAGGAGTAACTAGTGGAAGGGGGTGGTCGCGGGCACTGGCCTGGGCCCATGCTCCCAGGAAGGAGCACCCCAAAGTGAGACTGGTGGGGAGATCCAGTCCGTGGTTCCTGAACCTGCAGCTTTCCGCTCTCTGCAACAATCTGTGGGCTGGCGCGCACCTTCAAGTGCCTTTAGAGAGTCTGCTGTGGTCCAAGAGCCGCAGCTTTTCTCTGTGTGCGCCCGCAACCTCGACATTCGCGGCCCGCGGCAGAGTCTGAGTGATCCCCGCTGGCCCTGGAGAGAATGCGGGCAAGCGGCCTAACCTCCGGGGCCCCCCTCGTGGAGCCTCAGAAAGGCGGCTATGGTAGCACGCCACCTTGGACAGGCTGCTCTGTGAGCAGAAATTTCATGGAGGGGAGTGTGTGTTCTGAACCACACAGAGGGGAGCAGAGACTCGGGCTTCCTGCAACTCGGAGGTCTGAGTGCTTCTGGGCAGATTCATTGCTTGGACTCTCTGAAAAGGTGAAAAAGCTATAAAAGGCCTAAAACCATCAGAGAGCGAAAGACTGAGAAACCAGTCTTCCACAGAGCTCATCCACTTGACTGGGGGGCAGGGTGACTCAACCCAAGCAAGACTGACTGGAAAACTACGCGGCAGGCCCCTCCCCCAGAAGACCAGCCAAAAAACAAAAAGGACTATAACCACAGGGTCCCCATAAAATTTTAAACCCCCAACGCCAGGGGAAATCAATATATTAAGCTCCTGGTAATACTCTCAAACCTATATATTTCATAGATACAAGGTTTTTTTTTTCTCTTTCTTATTCTCCCTCTCTCTTTTTTTATTTTATTATTCACTTGCTTTCACATTTCTTTTTTTTTTTAACTACTTAACAATACAACAAGAGGTTTAATAGAACTATAAACCCGGGAAGACCTGAAATAACCTTCCTCGCCTGCGAGGAGTTATAACCACCCTCTCATCTTATCCCTCTGTCAGTGTTTCTACGTATCTGCTTTTGTTCTGGTATTACATAAACCTTATTCTTGGGGTTCATTCTGCTAGGTTCTTCTACTTCTTGTCATTTATTCATGTTGGTCTATATGTTTGTTCGTGCTTGTTTACATACCTTATAAATCTTAGTTTGGGGGCCCATTCTGGCTGGGATTTCCTCTTTTTCTCCTTCTCTCTATCTTTTTTTTATCCTTATTCTTTCTTTTTGGTGGTAAAGCCCAATTGCTCCAAAACCCTCCAGGGTGCACCCTGCCTGGATCGGGGGCGATATATCCAGCTATACATCCTCTCATCCACTTCTCATTAAAATGACTAGAAGGAGGAACACCCAACAGAAGAAAAACCCAGAGACTGCACCCTCTCCCTCAGAACTATTGGACATGGGCATAAACAGTATGTCAGAAAGGGAATTCAGGGTGACAATTATCCAGGCAATGGCTAGGATGGAGCAAAACATTATAGAATCGCTAAGGGCAGAAATGTATAGCAGAGGTAAGAAGCGCTATTAATGAGATCCAATCCAATCTAAATAGTCTAACAGCTAGAGTTATGGAGACAGAGGATAGAATTAGTGATCTAGAGGATCAAATGGTTGAGATGAAAGGTCAGGAGGAGAGCTGAAACAAACTGCTTAGGAATCATGAGAACAGACTTAAGGAAATAAATGACGCCATGAAACGTTGCAACGTCAGAATCATTGGCATGCCAGAGGGGGTAGAGAAAGACAGAAGACTAGAAGATATAGCTGACCAAATTCTACATATTGTGGGTCCATATCTGGGCACGCTACTGTGTTCCACTGGTCTATGTGTCTGTTTTGTGCCAGTACCATGCTGCCTTGGTGATCACAGCTTTGTAGTAAAGCTTGAAATCAGGCAATGTCATGCCCCAAGCTTTGTTTTTCTTTTTCAACATTTCCTTAGCAGTTCAGGGTCTTTTCAGGTTCCATACAAATTTTAAGATTGTTTGTTCCAGCTCTTTGAAAAATGCTGGTGGAATTTTGATAGGATGGCATTGAAAGTATAGATTGCTCTGGGAAGTATAGACATTTTAACAATGTTTATTCTTCTGATCCATGAGCATAGAATGCTTTTCCACCTTTTGTGTCTTCTTCAATTTCTTTCATGAGTGTTCTGTAGTTCCTCAAGTACAGATCCTTTACGTTTTTGGTTAGGTTTATTCCCAGGTATCTTATGGTTCCTGGTGCTATAGCAAATGGAATCGATTCTCTAATTTCCCTTTCTATATTTTCATTGTCACTGTATAGGAAAGCAACTGGTTTCTATGCATTGATTTTGTATCCTGCCACATTACTGAGCTGCTATATGAGTTCTATTAATTTGGGGGTTGAGTCTTTTAGGTTTTGCATATAAAGTATCATGTCTGATCTCAGGGTCCTGGGATCGAGCCCTGCATGGGGGCTCTCTGCTGAGCAGGGAGCCTGCTTCCTACTCTCTCTCTGGCTGCCTTTCTACCTACTTGTGATCTCTCTCTCTGTCAAAAAAATAAATAAAATCTTTAAAAAAAATAAAGTATCATGCCATCTGCAAAAAAGGGAGAGTTTGACTTCTTCTTGGCCAATTTGTATACCTTTTATTTCTTTTTGTCATCTGAGTGCTGTTGCTAAGACTTCTAGTACTATGTTGAACAAGAGTGGCGAGAGTGGGCCTCCTTGTCGTGTTCCTGATCTCAAAGGAAGGCTGTCAGCTTTCCCCCATTGAGAATGATATTCCCTGTGGGCTTTTCATAGATAGATTTTATGAATTTGAGGAATGTTCCTTCTATCCCTATACTTTGAAGAGTTTTAATCAGGAACGGATGCTGAATTTTGTCAAATGCTTTTTCTGCATCTATTGACAGGACCATGTGGTTCTTCTCTCTTCTCTTGTTGATTTGTTCTATCACATGGATTGATTTGCGAATGTTGAACCACCCTTGCATCCCAGAGATAAATCCCACCTGGTCATGATGAATAATCTTTTTAATATGCTGTTGAATCCTATTAGCTAGGATCTTGTTGAGAATCTTGGCATCCATATTCATCAGGGATATTGGTGTGAAATTCTCCTTTTTGATGGGACCTGGTTTGGGGATCAGGGTAATGCTGGCTTCATAGAAAGAGTCTGGAAGTTTTCCTTCTGTTTCTATTTTTTGAAACAGTTTTAGGAGAATAGGTATTATTCTTTGAATGTTTGGTAGAATTCCCTAGGGAATCCATCAGGTCCTGGACCCCTGTTTTTTGGGAGGTTTTTGATCACTGCTTCAATCTTGTTACTAGATATTGGTCTATTCAGGTTGTCAATTTCTTCCTGTTTCAGTCTTGAAAGTTTATAGATTTCAGGAATGCCTCCATTTCTGCTAGGTTGTTTAGCTTATTGGCATATAGCTGTTGATAATAATATTTGATGATTGTTTCTATTTCCTTTGGATTAGTCATGATCTCTCCCCCCTTTTATTCATAATTTTGTTAATTTGGTCCTCTCTTTTCTTTTGAATTAGTTTGGGCAGTGGCTTATCGATCTTATTATTTCCAAAAAGCAACTTCTGGATTTGATGATGCATTCTACTGTTTCTCTAGTTTCTAACTTGGTGATCTCTGCTCTAATCTTGATTATTTCCCTTCTTGTGTGTGGGGTTGGCTTAATTTGTTGTTGATTTTCCATTTATTTAAGGTGTAAGGAGAGCTGGTGTATTCAGGATTTTTCAGTTTTTAAGTGAGCCTCGGAAGGCTATGTATTTCCCCCTTAGGACTGCCTTTGCCGTGTCCCATAGGTTTTGGACCAATGTGTCTTCATTCTCATTGGTTTCCATGAATAGTTTAAGTTCATCTTTGATTTCCTCCTTGATCCCAGCATTCTTTAGCAGGTTGGTCTTTAGCCTCCAAGTGTTTGAATTCCTTCCAAACTTTTTCTTGTGGTTGAGTTCCAGTTTCAATGCATTGTGGTCTGAGAAAATGCAGGAAATCATCTCTATCTTTTAGTATCAGTTGAGTCCTGATTTGTGACCCAGTATGTGGTCTGTTCTGCAGAAAGTTCCATGTGCGCTCGAGAAGAATGAGTATTCTGTTGTTTTAGGGTGGAATGTTCTGTGTATATCTATGAAGTCCATTTCATCAAATGTGCCATTCAGAGCTCTTTTTTTTTTAATCGATTTTCTGTTTGGATGACCTGTCTGTTACTGAGAGTGACGTGTTAAGATTTCCTAAAATTAATGTATTCATATCAATATGACTATTTTGATTAACAGTTTTCTTATGTAGTTGGCTGCTCCTCTATTTGGGGCATAAATATTTACAATTGTTAGATCGTCATGGAGGGATAGACCCTTTAAGAATGATGTAGTGTCCTTCTTTATCTCTGACTACAGTCTTTAGCTTAAAATCTAATTTATCTGATATGAGAAATGCTATCCCAGCTTTCTTTTGAAGTCCGTTGGCATGAAAGATGGTTCTCCATCCTTTCACTTTTAGTCTGGATGTATCTTTTGGTTCCAAATGTGTCTCTTGTAGACAGCATATGGACAAGTTGTCATTTTATCCATTCTGCAACCCTGTGCCATTTTATGGGAATATTTAGGCCGTTCACATTGAGAGTGATTATCGAAAGCTAAGTTTTTATTGACATCATGTTGCCTGTGAAGACCTTGTTTCTATAGATTGTAAGTTCCTGTTCTATGTCACTCGTGGATTCTTTTTTTTTAGAACCCCCTTTAATATTTCTTGTAGTGCCGGCTTGGTGGTCACATACTCTTTTAATCCTTGCCAGTCGTGGAAGCTCTTTATCTCTCCATCCTTTTTGAATGTCAGCCTTGCTGGATAAAGTATTCTTGGCTGCATGTTCTTCTCGTTTAGTGCCCTGAATATGTCTTGCCAGCACTTTATGGCTTGCCAGGTTTCTGTGGACAGGTCCAACATTATTCTGATGGGTCTTCCTAGAGACCGCTGGCTAGGGCTCCCCCCACCTCAGGTCTCTTAGGGGCTTGGGGGAGTGCACCCAGTCCACGGAGTTGTGCTCACAGCAGAAAGTTGCAAGCTCATGGGCCACACTGGGCTCCCTAAGGTGCTTACAGGTGTGTGCCCAGCCCATGAAATGGTTCAAGGAATGGAAAACTGTAGGTTCATGGACCACTGACTGGACCCCCACCAGTCTGTCTTTGATGAAGGTGGTGTGCTTCCTGGGAACATAGGTTTAGGCCTGTGCCATGACCATCCATTTCCACTAGTTATTCTTTTTAAATGTTTTTAACCAGACTCTAAGCTAATGCTGGTCCCCAGCCAAAGGGCACTTTTGTTTGGGGTATTACTTTTCTTGGGTCAATGCTGGTGGCTTCCTCCCCCTTCTGTTTATCCTCCAATATAGGTTCGAGTGTTCCCACTCTGCTTTACCTCTCCACTGTTGCCTTCTACTCCTGTAGAGATCCAGAAGTGAAAAATCTTACTTCTCAGGCTGATTTCATGGGTGTTCAGCGTGTTCTGGTAGATATCCAGCTCACTTTAGAGGACTGGTTGTTAACAGGGTCTCCTACTTCTCTGCCATCTTGCCCCCTAACACTTGATAGTCTGATCAAGTACTGATATACTTAGAGGTGGGCCTGAATGCATGCACAGAATTGCAGAGAAGTCATGGAATTCTGAAATCAGATTTTTAGAAGGTCATGTGTACTTAATAAAGTTCTATAACTTAAACTTTCAAGGGTGATACTTCATTTTTTAAAATAATTTCAGAAAGGCATATACATTTTAAGCTGATATCCAAAAACTTTTGTGTCGTTTCTTCCTTTGCCAGGCTGAAACACTTTTCCAGACCATATGCCCCAATGAAGACTTCTGTCCACCCCCACCAAATCCTGAAGACATTATCATTGATGGGGACAGTTTACAACCGGAGGCTTCTGAATTCAGTGTCATACCAGAAGCTAACTCAGAGACTCCCAAGGAAAACACAAGCCTGGGAAACCCAGAGGAGGCCTCTCAATAATGGATATACACCAAATTGAATACCCCACTTTGGAAATCCCTCCTGGCATCAGTCTTCTTCATGGAAGAACTGAAAAATGTTAGAAAACAGTAGCCAGTTGACATACATAATTACCAAGAGAAGCAGGTAATAGAAATCCAAAAAGCGATTTTCCTTAAAGAGAACATTGTAAGAACACAAAACACTTATAAAGCACATTGGCTTGCCTGCTTTAAGATATCAAACCTGTAAAATTAGCAGATAAATATAAATGGATTGGCTCCCAGAGGTATAGTAGCTATGGATATGAAAGTGTACCTATGCATTAATAACTCTTTCATATTCAGAAAACTTTTTCTTACCACTTTGGATCTTTGTTTGAAAGCCACATCCTCAGAATCAGGTCACATATTTTCCTTTGATTATTTTAATTCTGTTTTCTTTATGGGTATGGGCATGATGACACTGATAAAAGCACATGTAAATGTAGTTTAGGAAAGCTAAAGTATCATGCTCTAGGCAGAAGCCTATGTATGGAATAGGTTTTTTTTTCCTAGAGAATTATTGAAAATGCCAGTATTAAAGTACATTTTATAAATCATGAGTCCATTACTCAACATTTTTAATGTTAGTAGTGATATTTTTATGTGACTCATTTACACACTAGGAAAGTTTATAGGACTGAAAAAATGGAAGGAAAGATTTAGATATGCTCATCAGTATGTGGAAATTCTGTTTAGTCAGGTAACTAAAGCCTAATTGTATATGGATCCAATTTAGTCCTAGCTATACTAATGATATTAGACAAATTGTTTAACTTCTATGCCTCACTTTCTCCATATGTAAGGTGGAAATTATAACATGTTGTCTACTGTAGGGGAATAATTTTGAAGATAAATGCAGTGTAATCCTTAGAATGGTATTTCTGTGAAGAAAAAAATTTTCCCCTTGACTTAGAGGTGAATATCAAAAATCTCATGCAGCAAATAATTGCTGTCAACTCCCCCAACACACTAGATCACAGTGTTTTTATTGCAACTAAGCTTTTTAAAAAAACTGTTTCCTAAATTAGTATTTTATAGTCTTATAGACCAGTAAACATAGTAACATGAAATTGTGGTTTTCAATCTTAAAAAGGAAAGCATGCTATAAATTCTTCATACTCCTTTTCTGCTAGGTAAACCTGAACCACTAAGGACTCTGAATACAATATGATGGTTGGTAAACCCTAATAAACACTTAACATAAAAATGTTGGGGCTATACATAGCCAGCAAATCTAGTTACAATGACAGTGACTTTTAAATTTTTTCCAGATGGCAAGTTCTGATAGTTTGCTCTATTTGAGCAATAGTTTGGATTTATTTCAATAATATATAAAAAGTTTATTGTGCGTTTTGGCCTACATTACCAATCAGAGAGCCATTGCTACAGTAGAAAGCACATAGTTACAGTGAGGCTATGACCTCCCTAGATATCAGAGAAGATCTTAAAGGAAGCTAGCTCTGTCAGGTCACAGATTCATAGAAATTGGAAAGAACCAAGGAATGTAGCTCTTGCCTACCATTCCAGTCTCCTACAGATATAACTGAATCTAGATGGAAGAAAAACTTCCCGGCATCTCAGGCTGCTCCTAACTCATTGTACCCATTGTACACCCCACCTCCTATCTCTTTGGCCCTCTCTCTTCCTCTCCCTTCCCCATTGTACCCATTGTGCCCATTGTACACCCCACCTCCTGTCTCTTTGGCCCTCTCTCTTCCTTTCCCTTCCCCTTTTATAATGTCCTACAAATTAGGGATAGTAGGATCACATTGTAATCCATTTTGTTATATAGATTCAGATCTTTCCTAAGTCAAATCATGTTTCCTGAAATCCAACTATGCCATGTGCTAAATGTACAATACATAACTAGAAGCACCAGGTATTGGCCCTGCCCTTCAATACAAGCAATATAAAAAGTTCCACTATATTAAAGTACTGAGTCTGAATACAATTGCAATAAGTTGCACCAATTAAGATATTGTATTTTGTTATAGTCTAAGAGTTAAGGCCTCTTGAATGCACCATACACAATTTATGTAAGCAACCAATCAGTGTAGGCCCAGAATAATAATTAGAAAGACTACGATAGCTTTACTGCAGCTATCTATATGTAGACAAGGAAGGAAATGTTCTGTGGTCTCATGACCCAATCCATATCATACTGTAATTTATCCATTAGCCAGCGTCATAATCTCTCTTTCAGGTTATTTATTAAATACTATTTAAATGTTTAAAAGCTCCTGAATATGATTAGTGGTGATTAAAATACTATACAACTTAAAAATATTGTGTTAGAGAACTTTAGATATATCCTATTGCCTCAGAATGTAATAGAAATTATCCTAAAAGCTTTCTTTTCAGCTATCTTATTACTGTAAATAAATCTTTTTTTTCATAGTTTTAATCCAAAAAAGTAAAAACCTTTTGGTTTTGTTGTAAAACCATAAGGCTGAAGTTACATGAATAAAGTTAATATGTTGTATATGATACAGAAATTTCAGTAGCTAATTTAAGATTTTTAATATTGTCATCAAAGAATTTTGATTTATGTGTTTAAAATGTTTAGTTATACACGCTTATTAACCAAAAATGATAATACCATTCAGTTTAGTGATCTATATGAAAACCAGTTACCCTATGTTACTGCTGTGTTTTTATCTAGTTGGTATGCCTGCCCCAAAAGCAAATAGGTAGGTAGGTAGATACTATAAATATAGGTATTTTTCTATAGGAACACTGAATTACAGTCTCTGATGATATTTAGTTTCCCATAGTAAAATGGCCATGTTAATAGTTAACTTCTAGAATGGTAGTTTCTGAGATTAGCAGCCCTTTATCTAAAATAATGGCCATGCTATTGATTATAACTTCTGTCATAGCTGTAGCTCCCAAGAAAGCAGCCCTTCGTCTTAAGGCCTAAAGACCTCAAAAAATTTTATTGAAATTTGATTGCGGAGTAGTATTGATCCTTTAAAGCAGGGATTAAACAATTTTCTTATAAATAAGTTATTTACTGCTCTTAAAACTGAATAATTTATCTCTAGGTTAATTTTCTTATACGTACTTCAAAGACATAAATATGATTATTCATAATTTTCACACTGTAGCAGTAAATTTACAGAGGAAATAAAAGTGTTTTGATGCCTTTCAGGTGTGGTTTCCTAATTTTTTTTAAATTAAAACTTTGCATATATGCCAAGAAATTAAAGATTGTCTTGGAACTGATTTATTTGTTGATATTATTCTATTATTTAAACAATTGTCCAGCTGTATACTTGATTTTGTTTCTAAGCATTTGTCAACTGTGTCAGGTTTGTGAGAAAGGCAATCAAATGATAACCTATGTTGATTTACTTAGCAAATTGTTCTAGATGCCAGCATCAGACCTCATTCTATTTGAAATTGGTGCTTGAGGCATGGGCTATGGCTTTGTAGTACATTGATTGCTTACAAACTGCTTTCACATCTCACTTAGTATATGAGAATATGAAATGTTTTTCATATTTACTTGGTGAATAAGAACCTGAAATGTTTTTCTCTTTGGTGGTTGAGTCCACAACAGCTTACTTGAAATACATAAGTGACTGCTGATATTCTTTGTATACAGAAATCATTCATTGAACTATGATTTGCTCTTAGATCAAGTAATTGAAGCAGAGTGACATTTTTTGTCAATTCCAGTTAGTTTCCTAAAGCTTCTCAGAATGCATTCAGAAGATAACAGGACTCCTTTAAAACTGACAGTTTATCTGTGTGATTATTCCATAAATCAAATTTAGGAAAAATAAGGTTAATTGAATTTTTAAACAAGTAGCTATATTATCCTTCAAGCACCTTGGAGATCATACAGCAGTCAACACTTTTTTTGTTGTTGTTTTAAAAAACAAGTGATTTGATGTTTGAATTCTCCTCTTTAATTATGGTTTTTCTAAAACCCACTTGGTGGGACTCAGCTGGTTAAGCCACTGCCTTCGGCTCAGGTCCTGATCCCAGAGTCCTGGGATCAAGCCCCACATTGGGCTCCCTGCTCAGCACGGAGCCTTCTTCTCCTTCTCCCTTTGCTGTTCCCCCTACTTGTGCTCTCTCTGTCAAATAAATAAATAGATAGATAGATAGATAGATAGATAGATAAATAAATAAATAAATAAATAAATAAGATCTTTAAAAAAAACCCCAAAACGTTAAATGGCTTAACACTTAGCATCCCATATCACATTTTTTAAAAAGATTTTATTTATATTAGAGATAGATAGCATGAGGGGAGGAGCAGAGGGAGAGGAGCAGATTCCGTGCTGAGCACAGAGCCTGATGCCAGACACAATCCCATGACCCTGAGATCATGACCTGAACCAAAATCAAGACTGACGAGGGGTGCCTGGGTGGCTCAGTGGGTTAAAACCTCTGCCTTGGGCTCAGGTCATGATCTCAGGGTCCTGGGTGGAGCCCTGCATCGGGCTCTCTGCTCAGCAGGGCCCTCTGCTCACAATTAAGTAAGACTTAACTTCCTTTTTAATTATTAACATTTTGTTTTAATTATTCATGGCAAATTTAATTCATATTCATTCATGAAATTCAGTAAGACTTCATTGTGAAGTTAAGAAAATTATGTAGGAAATTATATATTTTACATTCACATAGATGGGCTTTACTTAACTGATGAAATATTCTATGTTTTCTAAAAGGTTTATTTTTTTCCTCTTGAATATCTCTAGATTGAGACAAGATGAGGTTGAATAATCTTTCCTTTTAAGATTTTATATTCGTTTGACAGAGAGAGAGAGATCACAAGTAGGCAGAGAGGCAAGGCAGAGAGAGGGGGAAGCAGGCTCCCTGCTGTCAAATAAATAAATAAATCTTAAAAAAAAGACTCTGCCGATTAACTGATGGAGCCACCCAGCACCCCCCACATCACATTTTTTAAGGCCAGTTTTCTTTCCATTAATAGAGTTTAGCTGTGGGCTACAATGAAATGCTCTTCGCATACAAGTTGCCATGTTTGCTCTTTCTGGTGATCATGATTCTTAGGGCCATTTAACAGATAAGCACTAGAACTTGAATCCTAGTAGCCTGTAAGCATCTTTTCACTTATCACCGCAGAGAGATATATGCTGGTAACTCATTAATGTTAATGGAACTTGCATGTCTAAATCCTCTTCCTTTTAATGAGACAATTTACCCCTAAAAAAGATATTCTTTAGACTTGGACACTTGCTGAACTATACACATTAATGAATTGTTATATTCAGGATTTCCATGTGTGGAAAAAAAAAATAGACTGTACCAATTTAGCAGAGGACTTGTTTGTAGAGCTTGAAAAGATGAAATACTATCTCTTAATTTTCCCTTCCCATTTCTAATAATATCTAATATATTAGTATCTATTAGATAATTTTTCATCTTGCTTTGCTTCATTGCTATGGCACCAACCTTTATTTTAGAAAGTAATAATCAAGAAGCAATTATTATTATATCTTTCCTGTAAAAACTGTATTTCAGGGTATTCAAATAGTTGTTGAAGGAAAATTCTTATAGAAGAATCACCATTAGGGGCGCCTGGGTGGCTCAGTGGGTTGAGCCTCTGCCTTCGGCTCAGGTCATGATCTCGGGGTCCTGGGATCGAGCCCTGCATCGGGCTCTCTGCTCACAGGGAGCCTGCTTCCCCCTCTCCCTCTGCCTGCCTCTCTGCTCGCCTCTCTGCCTACTTGTGATCTCTCTCTCTCAAATAAATAAATAAAATCTAAAAAAAAAAAAAAGAAGAATCACCATTAATAATTACATGAAGAATGAGAAAAATCCCCATTTTGTAAACCCAATGTAGTAATGGACCTAGGCAATGATTATCAATGGTTGCTAAAACCTTTAGTTGAAAGTTTGATGCAGACATTACCTGAACCCAGTGATCAATCTTAAAAATCACTATAAGGAGAAAATAAGATGCTATAAGCCTCATGATGTGTTGTAATAGGAAGTACACAGCACTAACTGGGACAAATTCTTGCCAAAATAGAAATTAAAAACTCAATATAATCAAGCCTCTAGATCTAACTACCAATTTATAGACATTAGGGGCAAGAAGAGCTTATTAAATGACACCATGAAGATACAATGTAAAAAATTCTAGGGAACAAATAGCCTGACTTTATCAACAAATAACTTGCACAGAAAAAAAGGGAGCACTGTTACAGATTAAAAGAGACTTCAGAGATGTATCAAGCCAAGTGCAACATACTGACCTTGTTCTGAATAAATGAAACCTTTAGAAAAAAGCAAAAAATAAGCCATTTTGAGACAATCGTAGGGATTGAACATTGCCTGGGTGTTAGTTGATATCAAAGAATGAATTTTAACTATTCGGTTTGGTAATGTTAATTTTTTTTAAATTATCTGTTAGATATTTAAAAAAAATAGGTGAAGCAAATACATATAATAAAATGTTAATGATTAAATCTAGGTTTTGCTATATGGATTTTTTTCTATTTTATAGTTTTGTGTTTAAAAATTTTCATAGGAAAATTTGTAAATGATAAATAAAAGTCTATTGATTAATATAGTAATAATCTGTAGGTAGTATCTTTACAACACAACTACTTTTGTATTTCTGAAAAGAAGGATTTATATGTTCAGTCCTGTTCTGTAAAATTTGTTTTATAATGTTTTGAAACCATGGGCTATAAAAACAACATATTTGAATTTATTACCGTAGGTAAATGACTCCTAGGGTCAGAGAGATAAAGAGTTTTGCTGAGCATCCTCTTTGGTACAAGGGCAAATTTTGGAAAAATAAGCATGTTTACAGAGTCTATGTCAAATTGAAAATGAAAATAGCATTACTGAGTCACATGGAGTGGGAAAATTTATATTCTGGCAACTTAACATAACCTGTGTTCTGTACTTTGTTGATTAAAGGTCAATGATAAAATTTTAATGCTTTTTAACCTCTAAAATGTTTCTATCTGCATGTTTTCAGATGTTGCAACATGGAGACTGCTACTATTTTCCAACATGAAACCTCTCTGGTGCCTGTACTCATTTGGGCTTGTGACCACTACTCTATGGGAATCTGTTGAATATAATCATTTTTTTTTAGAAACTAAACTGAATATATACATATGTAAAATATAACTTCTCGCCCAATTATCCACATCAAAAATTCAGTATTATTTCCTATATTAACAATATAGTTCACCTTTTAGCACTGTTGCTTTCAACAATTGTTGCTGATGGGGTAATAGATCCCCCATTCTTCTTAAAGAGCTACTACTAAGTGAAGATCAGTTATTTTTATCCAATTATAGCTACCAGTGGAACAAGTTAGTAAGTCATTGAAATGTGAACAGATTTTTTATTTTAATTTCTTAAATTTGAGTATAGTTAATGTTTACATTAGTTGCAGATATACAACATAGTGATTCAACATCTCTATAGATTATGCTATATTGTCACCACAACTGTAGCTACCATCTGAAATACAGACTTTTTTTTAATTAAAAGTAGTTGAGACAGTAGTATAAAAAGATCTATTTATCTTGCTCACATACATGTGAAATTACTTAACTCCTCATTCCTCAGTCCCCACATTCATTCAGCAGGGCACGTAATCTTACTGACTATATCTCAGAAATATCTTCCTGATCACAGCTTCCTCTATTTCCACAACCCACTGTTCTCGTTTTCTTCCAGAATAATTATTATAGTTGGTCTTCTTGACACAAAGATCCCCATTTTATTCCAATTACCTATTGAGGCAGAAACCACTGCATGGATTCCTTCTCAGGCTTACACATGGTAAGTTGGAGTTATTTACCATAATAACACACCAAAGTTAAGTAAGAGTAAAACTCTTGAGCCTGCACCAAATTCAGCTGTGAAAGGGTGTAGCTTGGGACTCTGAGGTCCAGGTAGAAAGTAGAAGTGGAAATGAAGGGTGACACTTGCAGTGCCTACTATGTACCAGGCACTATTCTATTAAATTTTAACCTCAAAATAACATGTAAGTATTGATCATTCTCTATTTTACAGATGAGGATCTTGATGAAACTGAAGGACAAAGAAATAAAATGATTTGTCCAAGGTCACTTAGTTAGAAAGATTTGGATTGCTCCTTTGAATTCTTTATGCACTGAACCGGATTTGTGATTTGGTAACAAGATTATACTCTTTCTCATCATAATGAGGTATATCTGCCCTTCTAGTGGCAGAGTTTCACTTAAATACAAAAAATAGCCCTGATCATGTGACTTCTCGCCCTAAAAACTTTTCCATACTAACTCGAACCTGACTTCTTTATCATTGCATATGAGACCACACTGCCCTCCAAAAACATTATATTTCTGTTTGCCCTCATCTTTTGTCATTCTACCTCTCCTCCTCACACTTTACTCTTCGGTCATGATGAACTCCTCAGGATCTTCAGATTCTTTTAGCTCATTCCATGTATCATTTCTGGAATGCCCTGACCTCTCTCTGCTACCACTACACCCCTTTTCTTCTCATCAACTTTCTATTCTGCCTTTAAAACCCAGGTTTAATGTTATTTCAACTTCCAACACTTTGGTAACCTCCCTTGGCAAAGTTACTTATTTTTTTCTTCC
>CM052801.1:56337597-56369505 GCA_028533885.1 Nasua narica | reverse complement strand
ATCTATTAGATTGCTCCCCGTCTATATGAAATTGCCATTCAAAAATATCCCTTTACACTTGATTCGTATTTTTCATTAATGTTAAATGACCACAGTCTTCTTGACCAAAAGATTATATGGTGAATATTTTTTTTCTTCTTATATGTCTAAGGATAAGTTTTGAAATTGTGGAATTCACAATGTGCCATGGGCCTTAAAAATGAGCAACTGTTGATCTTTAGTAAAACCTGGGAAGACTATTTGTGTAAACCTATCTCAGATATAGAAAAGGGAATAATATCTTTTGGAAATGTGAAATATGAGTGTGTAATATGTAGTTATAATTAAGATTGAGGGGGCTAAGTAAACACAGGAGTGGAATCCAAAGTTATGGCTTGTGCCATGGGATCCTAAATTGCCTCTCTTGATAGGGTGTTGGGTGCCTTCTGCTGTCCCTACCACACTCTCTGTCTCCTTCACACTCTGAGTGGTCAGTAGTATATGGGAATAGCAGCAGGAGCACATTGGCAGGATATATCAGAGCCAAGATCAAGAGCCATCCAGTCCACCCACAATCCCATTTCAGCTCTATTTACTATTATACTCCTAAGAGAAATTACACTTTAAAAAATTAAATATGTATATAGAAAGGAGGCTTCACAAGAAACAGCTACAAAATATTTATTCAGAAAAATGATTTCTAATATATAAGACCAAAGATATGGAATGAAGCTTGACTATATTATAGTAGAAAGAATAAACAATGACTAAAATAAATGAGCTTGAGGAAAGCTTGAGGCCATTTACTTCTAGCCCAATCTCTGGAAACTGAGAGGAAGTAACTTGTCCAAAAGCCTTAACGCTAGAAACACAGGACAGTTTAGTATGTTGGAGTCAAAGAAACCTGTATTTGAATCCTGATTTCTCCACTTTTTTTTTTTTTAAGATTTTATTTGACACAGAGACAGATCACAAGTAGGCAGAGAGGCAGACAGAGAGAGAGGAGGAAGCAGGCTCCCTGCTGAGCAGAGGCCCCTGCTGAGCAGAGAGTCCAATGCGGGGCTCGATCCCAGGACTCTGAGATCATGACCTGAGTGGAAGGCAGAGGCTTTATAACCCACTGAGCCACCCAGTCGCCCCTAATTTCTCCACCTTTTAGCTATAACTCCTGGCAAGTTATATTAGCCTCTCTAGTTATCCATTTCCTTGTTTGTTAATTGGAAATGATAATAGTACCACTACATAGGATTTTTGTAAGAATGAATATGAAAAAAATCCATGTGAAACACTCAACAAAGTACCCGGGACATAGGAAAACAACAAAAGGCAGCATTACTGTTGTATGAATAAGGTCAGACCCGAGATTAGGACTCACGTTCCTTCCTTCCTTCCTTCCTTCCTTCCTTCCTTCCTTCCTTCCTTCCTTCTTTCTTTCGTTCATTCGTTCGTTCGTTTTATTTTTTAGGACCCAGGCTTCTTCTTTGCAACATTACTTTTCTCCCCACCATGACTGCAACAGCAGGTGTGCTAAAGAATCTTTGAACATATACTTTCTAATTGTACCCCATTAACCAGACAACAGTTCCTCTCATTACCAGGTGTTAGTGGTTTTACCTATTTTAATTTACAAATTGAAAAGTGACATCTATGATTCCATCAAGAGACAATTAAATCTAAATATTCAGAGTCAATCCCAAGCGAAACGGAACAGCCTTCTTCCCAAGTTACACTTTACCAAGTAAACTTTCTAAATACTTGAAATCTAGTCAGGAGACAGAAAATTCAGGAGGCATGTAAAATTCAAGCTTTTATTACTAGAAAAGCACTTGTTATGAATTCCACCACTAACTTTATTTGTAGGCTTTTGGCTCATATTCTAATAGTGATTGGTACATCATAGGCTAAAATGGAAACTTCAAGGAAATATTGTACATTTCTATGGCAATTGGGACACAGGACTTGACAAAGATCTATGCAGGTGCAGTGGCTGCCTACATAGGAGGTCTGATCAAAGAGAACTTGAATAGAAAGTACTATTTGTGCCATAACTCGAACAGACAATAAAGACTTAACTAATAATTTTATTTGTGGTAAGAAAATCTACTTGTATGCATATCAAGAATGTGCTGTATATTTAAATACAATTTTGTAAAGAGAGTATTTGACTTGTTTTCCTGTTCATGTTTTACTCCAGACCAACAAACCATTTTGTAGATATTTTCTATAAAAACCTCAACCTCTCAATAGAAAGTTTTTTGAAAATGGAAATTATCTCATTTCAATCACGGTGACGGGCACTCTTTCCCTACTGCTCCTTCATATATCAACATACCTAATTTGAATGAGCCATGTTGGTATTACATAAACAAAAAAGGTTCCGGCAGCAATAAAAATAATGTCTTGGGCACCTGGGTCATTCAGTTAAGCATCTGACTCTTGATTTCAGCTCAGGTCGTGATCTTAGAGTGGTGAGATCAAGCCCCGCCTCAGGCTCTGTGCTCAGTATGGAGTTGGCCTGAGATTCCTCTCTCCCTCTCTCTCTGCCCCTAACCCCCTCTCAAATAAATACATTAATCTTTTTAAAAAAACGAAAATAATGTCTTAAAGGAACATTAAATAATTCAGACGTATATTAACAAGGTATTTGGGAGAGTGCCTGGAATATAGCAAGCACTATAAATGTTTGTTAAATAAACAAACAAAAAGGGCAAATAATGTCATGGGAAAAGATTCACAATATATAATCTAACAAAAGAAGCAAGTTACAAAAGGAGCATGTATAGCATGATTCCATTTTGTGTAAAAAAAAAGTCTATATGCATATGTGTATGTATGTGCAAAGTCTAGAGGAGTGCACACAAAGTGGTAATAGTTTTTTTGAATAGTGTGATTTTATGAGTAATCTTTTTCCTTATATTTTTTGAATTATCTACATTTTTTGACATATTCATTCACCACTTCTAGTACCACTCTTCTTCAGATGTGAAACTGTACACACACATGAACATACAGACACAATGAGTATATTTTTTAAAATACTTTTAAACTTATTTCACTTAGCATAATAGCCTCCAGTTCCAACTATGTTGTTGCAAATAGTAGGTATTCATCCATTCTGATGGCTGAGTAAGAGTCCATTGTATAGATGTACCACATCTTCTTTATCCATTCTTCTGTTGAAGGACATCTTGGCTCCTTCCACAATTTGGCTATTGTGGACCCTGCTGCTATGAACATCGGGGTGCATGTGCCCCTTCTTTTCACTACATCTGTATCTTTGGGATAAATACTCAATAGTGCAATTGCTGAGTCATGGGGTAGCTCTATTTTTAATTTCTTGAGGAACCTCCATATTATTTTCAAGAGTGGCTGTATCAGCTTGCATTCCCACCAACAGTGTATGAGGGTTCCCCTTTCTCCACATCCTTGGCAACATCTGTTGTACCCTGTCTTATTAATTTTTGCCATTTTAACTGGTATAAGGTGGTATCTCATTGTGGTTTTGATTTGCACTTCCCTGATAGCAAGTGATGTGGAGCATTTTTTAATGTGTTTGTTAGTCATTTGTATGTCTTCTTTGGAGAAGTATCTGTTCATGTCTTCTACCCATTTTTTGGCTGGATTATTAGTTTTTTGGGTGTTCAGTTTGAGAAGTTCTTTATAGATCTTGGATATCATGATATGTCATTAGCAAATATTTTTTCCCCTTCCATAGGTTGCCTTTTAGTTTTGTTGACTGTTTCATTTGCTGTGCAGAAGTTTTTTATCTTCATGAAATCCCAAAAGTTCATTTTTACTTTTGTTTCCCTTGCCTTTAGAGATAATGTCTTGGAAGAAGTTGCTGTGGCCAAGGTCAAAGAGGTTACTGCCTGTTTTCACCTCTAGGATTTTGATGGATTTCTGTCTCACATTGAGGTCTTTCACCCATTTTGAGTTTATCTTTGTGTTTGATGTGAGAGAATGCTCAGTGTCATTCTTCTGCATGTGACTGTCCAATTTTCCAGCACCATTTATTGAAGAGACTGTCTTTTTTTCCATTGGGTATTCTTTCCTGCTTTGTCGAAGATGAGTTGGCCATAGAGTTGAAGGTCCATTTCTGGAGTCCCTATTCTGTTCCATTGATCTATGTGTCTGTTTTTGTGCCAGTACCAGGCTGTCTTGATGATTACAGCTTTGTAATATAGCTCAATTGAAGTCAGGTATTGGTATGCCCCAGCTTTGGTTTTCTTTTTCAACATTCCTCTGGTGATTCAAGGTGTTTTCTGGTTCCATACAAATTTTAGGATTGTTTGTTCCAGCTCTATGAAATATGTCTATAGTACTTTGATAGGGATTACATTGAATGTGTAGATTGCTTTCAGCACCATAGACATTTTAACAATGTTTATTCTTCCAATCCATGAGCATGGAATGCTTTTCCATATCTTTGTGTCTTCCTCCATTTCTTTCGTAAGTGTTCTGTAGTTTCCAGAGTATAGATCTTTTACCTCTTTGGTTAGATTTATTCCTAGGTATCTTGTGGTTTTGATGAAATTGTAAATGGGACTGATTCCTTAATTTTTCTTTAGACATATTGTTAGTGTATAAAAATGCAACTGATTTCTCTGCATTGATTTAGTACCCTGCCACCTTGGTGAATCACTGTATGAGTTCTAGCAATTTTAGGGTGGAGTCATTTGTTTTTTCCACATAAAGCATCATGTCATCTGTGAAGAGAAAGAGTTTGACTCTTTGCCAATTTGAATGCCTTTTATTTATTTTTGTTGTCTGATTGCTGAGTCTAGGACTTCCAGTACTCTGCTGAAAAATGGTGGTGAGAGTGGGCATCCCTGTCATGTTCCTGACCTTAAAGGAAAAGCTCTCAGGTTTTCTCATTGAGAATGATATTCACTGTGGGCTTTTCATAGATGGCTTTTATGATGTCGAAGTCTGTTCCCTCTATCCCTATAGTTTGAAGAGTTGTGAGCAAGAAAGAATACTGTATTTTGTCAAATGCTTTATCTGCATCAGTTGAGAGGATCATATGTTCTTGTCTTTTCTTTTATTAATGTGCTCTATCACACTGATTAATTTGTGAATATTGAACCACACTTGTATCCCAGGAAGAATTCCCACCTGGTTGTGGTGAATCCTTTTAATGTGCTATTGGATCCTATTGGATAGGATCTTGGTGAGGATTTTGGCATCCATTTTCATCAGGGATATTGGTCTATAATTCTCCTTTTTGATGGGGTCTTTGTCTGGTTTTGGGATCAAGGTAGTGCTGGCCTCATAGAATGAATTTGAAAGTTTTCCTTCTATTTCTGTTTTTTTGAAACAGCTTCAATAGAAAAGGTGTGTAAATGTTTGGTATAATTCACCTGGGAAGCCATCTGGCCCTGGACTCTTGTTTTTTGGGAGATTTTTGATTACTCCTTCAATTTCCTTGCTGGTTATTGGTCTGTTCAGATGTTCTACCTCTTTCTGTTTCAATTTTGGTAGTTTATAAGTTCCAGGAATGCATCCATTTCTTCCACTTTTTAAAAACATAAATTGGTTCCTATCATAGTTCTGTAACTGGAGTTTTTTTTTTTAAATTATATATCTTAGACATAGAACACCAATACATAAAAATTTGCATCCATCTTTTTAATTGCTGCATAGCATTCTATGGTATGAAATCCACTTAATCATTATTATTTTTTAAGTTTTTAATTCCAGTATATTAATATACAGTGTTATATTAGTTTCAAGTATACACTACAATTCTATACATTACTAAGTGCTCATCATGATAAGTGTATACTTTAATCTAATCACCTATTTCACCCAACCCCCACCCACTTACCCTCTGGTAACCATCAGTATAGTTAAGAGCCTGTGTCTTGGTATGTGTGTCTCTTTTAACTTTGCTTGTTTGTTTCATTTCTTAAATTCCACATGTGAGTGAAATTATATGGTATATGTCTTTCACTGATTTTTTTTTTTTTTGCTTAACATTATGCCCTCTACATCCATTCATCTTGTTGCAAATGGCAAGATTTCATTCTTTTTTTTTTAATGGCTGAATCGTATCCCATTGTATGTGTGTGTGTGTGTCTGTGTGTGTGTATCTCACAACTTCTTTATCCATTTATCTATTGATAGATACATGGGCTACTTCACAATTTGGCTGCTGTAAATAGTGCTTCAATAAACAGAAAGGTGCATGTATGCCTTTGAATTAGTGTTTTTGTATTTTGGGGGTAAATATCCAGTAGCATGATTATCAGATTGTAGGGTAATTCTATTTTTAATTTTTTGAGAAAGCTCCATACTGTTTTCCAGAGTGACTGCATAAATTTGCATTACCACCAACATTGCACAAGGGGTGGTTTTTTTCAATACCTGCTGTTTCTTGTATTATTGATTTTAGCCATTCTGACAGGTGTGAAAGTGGTATCTCATTGTAGTTTTGATTTGCATATCCCTGATGATAAGTGATGATTAGCATCTTTTCATGTGTTTGCTGTCCATCTATATGTCTTCTTTGGAGAAACGTCTTTTCATGTCTTCTGCCCATTTTTTTTTTTTTACTATTTTTATATTTTATTTATATTTAAGTTAGTTAACATACCGTATATTATTAGTTTCAGAAGTAGAATTTAGTGATTCATCAGATCCATATAACATCCAGTGCTCATTATATCAAATGCCTTCCATAATGTCTATCACCCAATTAACTCCATCCCACCACCTACCTCCCCTCCAGCAGCCCTCAGTTTGCTCCTTGTAGTTATGAGTCTCTTATGGTTTGCCTCCTTCTCTGTTTTTATCTTATTTTATTTTTTTCCTTCCCTTCCCCTATGTTCCTCAGTTTTTTTTCTTAGCCTTCTGCCCATTTTTACGTTAGATTATTTGTTTTTGGTGTGTTGAGTTGTACGAGGTCTTTATATATTTTAGATACTGTTTTTTTGGAGATGTCATTTGGAAATATCTTCTTCCATTCTGTAGGTTTCCTTTTAGTTTTGTTGATTATTTCCTTTGCTGTGAAGAAGCTTTTTATTTTGCTGTGGTCGCAATTATTTTTGCTTTTGTTTCCCTTGCCTCATGAGATATATCTAGAAAAATGTTTTTGTGGCCAATGTCAGAAAAATTACTACCTGTGCTCTTCTAGGATATTTATGGTTTTAGGTCTCACATTTAGGTGTTTAATCCATACTGAGTTTATTTTTGTATATAGTGTAAGAAAGGGTCCTGTTTCATTGCTTTGCATGTAGATGTCAAGTTTTCCCAACACCATTTGTTGAAGAGACTTTCCCATTACATATTCTTTCCTGCTTTGTTGACAATATATTGGTGGGTTTATTTCTGGGTTTTCTATTCTGTTCTATTGTTCTATATGTCTTTTCTTTTGGGCCAGTACCATACTGTTTTGATCCCTACAACTTTATAATATAACTTGAAGTCTGGAATTATGATAGTTCCAGTTTTGCTTTTCATTTTCAGGACTGCTTTGGCTATTTGGAGTCTTTTGTGGTTTCATGCAAATTTTAAGACTGTGTGTTCTAGTTCTGTGAAAAATTCTGTCAGTAATTTGATAGGGATTTTATTAAATCTGTAGATTGCTTTGGGTAGTACAGATGTTTTAATAATATTTGTTGTTCCAATCCATGAGAATGGGATATCTTTCCATTTGATTGTGCTGTCCTCAACTTTCATGAATGTTTTATAGTTTTCAGAATATAAGTCTTTCATCTCTTGGTTAAGTTTATTGCTAAGTATCATTATTTTTGATAGAATTGTAAATGGGATTATTTTCTTAATACATCTTTCTGCTGCTTCATTATTGATGTATAAAAATGCAACATTGATTTTGTATCCTGTGTCTTTACTGAATTTATCAGTGCTCATAGTTATTTGGTGGAGTCTTTCAGGTTTTGTATATATAATATTATGTCATCTGCAAATAGCAAAAGTTTTACTTCTCTCTTACTGATTTGGATGCCTTTTATTTCTATTTGTTGCCTGTTTGCTGATGCTAAGACTTCCAGTACTATGTTGAATAAAAGTGCTGAGAGTTCACATTCTTGTCTTGCTCCTGACCTGAGGGGAAAAGCTCTTGGTTTTTCCGCATTGAGTATGATGTGTAGTATGGGATTTTCATGCATGGCTTATGTTTTATTGAGATATGTTCCATCTAAACTTACTTTGTTGATGGGTTTATCATGAATGGATGTTGTACTTTGTCAAATGCTTTTCATACATCTATTGAATGCGCATATGATTTTTATCCTCTCTTATTGATGTGATGTATCACATTGGTTGATTTGTGAATATTGAAACTCCCTTGCATTTTGAGGAATAAATCCCACTTGATTGTGATGAATGATTTTTTGATTTAAACTTTTGTTAGTGAACATGCAGTGTAATATTGAGCTCCGGAGTAGAAGTCAGTGATTCATCACTTACATACAACACCCAGTGCTCATCATAACAAGTGCCCTCTTTAGTACCCATTACCCATCTAGCCCATCCCCCATCCATCTCCCGCCATCAACCCTCCATTTGTTCTCTATCATTAAGAGTCTCTTTATTTATTTATTTATTTATTTATTAGGAAAGAGAGAGAGTGAGAGAGATAAGGTCAGAGTGAGAAGCGGACTCCCCATGGAGCTGGCAGCCCGATGTGGGACTCGATCCCAGGACTCCGGGATCATGACCTGAGCCAAAGGCAGTCGCTCAACCAACTGCGCCACCCAGGGGCCCCATTAAGAGTCTCTTATGGTTTGTTTCCCTTTCTTCTTTTTTTCTTTCCCCCCTTCCATATGTTCACCTGTTTTCTTCCTTAAATTCCATATATGAGTGAGATCATATGGTATTTATCTTTCTCTGACTAACTTATTTCACCTTGTGCAATACACTCTGGCTCCATGCATGTCATTACAAATGGCAAGGTTTCATTATTTTTTTTTAAAGATTTATTTTTTATTTATTTGAGACAGAGAGAGAGAGCATGAGAGGGGAGAGGTCAGAGGGAGAAGCAGGCTCCCTGCAGAGCAGGAAGCCCGATGTGGGACTCGATCCCTGGACTCCAGGATCATGACCTGAGCCGAAAGCAGTTGCCCAATCAACTGAGCCACCCAGGCGCCCAGGTTTCATTATTTTTGATGGCTGAGTAATATTCTGTTATATATATATATAGTATATGTAAATAAAATATATGTATTTTATGTATTTAATATATATATATTTTAACAAAGCACTAGAGACATGATGGCTGAAATGATCGAAATTTATTGTCTCACAGTAAGTACTAATATGATTTCAGAATTTTGTTATTTTTATTATTATTTTTATTTTTTTGATTTTATTTATTTATTTGACAGAGAGACACAGCAAGAGAAGGAACACAAGCAGGAAGAGTGGGAGAGGGAGAAGCAGGCTCCCCGCTGAGCAGGGAGCCCGATGTGGGGCTCAATCCCAGGACCCTGGGATAATGACCTGAGCTGAAGGCAGATGCTTAACCACTGAGCCACTATGATATATATATCACATCATTATCCATTTATCAATTGATGGACATTTGGGCTCTCTCCATAATTTGGCTATTGTTGAACATTTGACTCTTGGTCTCGGGTCAGGTGAATTATTTTTTAAAATATATTGTTAGATTCAGTTTCCTAATATTTTGTTGAGGATTTCTGCATCTATATTCCTTTGAGATTTCGGCCTATAGTTCTCTTTTTTGGTGGTAATTTTATCTGGTTTTAGTATCATGATAATGCTGGCCTCATGGAATGAATTTGGAAGAATTTCTTCCTCTTCTATTCTTTTGGAATAGTTTTAGAAGATTAGATAGTAACTATTTAAATATTTGGTAGAATTCACCTGTGAAACCATCTGGTCTTAGACTTTTGTTTATTGGGAGTTTTTTGTTACTGATTCAATTTTTTTGCTGTTTATCAGTCTGTTTAAATTTTCTATTTTTTCTGTGTCAGTTTTCATAGTTTATATATTCTAGGAATTTATCCATTTCTTCTAAGTTGTTCAATTTGTTGGCATGTAATTTTTCATAATATTCACTTATAATTGTTTCTATTTCTGTGGTGTTGGTTGCTATTTCTCTTTATTAGTGATTTTGTTTGAATCTTCTCTCTTTTTTCTCATAAGTCTAGCTAGAAGTTTATCAATTTTCTTGATTTTTTTCAAAGAACCAGCTCCTCATTAATTTGTTCTATTGTTTTTGTTTTGTTTTGTTTTCTGTTTGTTTCAATATAATTTATTTCTGCTCTAGTGTTTATTATTTCCTTCCTTCCCCTAGTTTTGGGTTTTGTTTGTCCTAACACCTTTCAATGTAAGATTATGTTGTTTATTTGAGATTTTTCTTGTTTCTTGAGTTAGACCTGTATTGCTATAAACATCTCTCTTAGGACTACTTTTGCTGCATCCCAAAGATTTTGAGCAGTTGTGTTTTCATCTTCATTTGTTTCCATGTACTTTATAATTTCTTCTTTGACTTCCTGGTTGACCCATTCATTGTTTATTAGCATGTTATTTAACCTCCATGTATTTGTGGTCTTTCCATATTTTTTATTGTGGTTGACTTCTAGTTTCACAGTGTTTTGGTCAGAAAAGATGCATGCTATGACTTTGAACTTTTTAAATTTGTTGAAGCTTGTTTTGTGGCTTAATATGTGATCTGTTCTAGAGAATGTTCCATGCCCACTTGAAAAGAATGCATATTCTGCTGTTTCCGATGGAATATTCTGAATATATCTCTTAAGTCCATCTGGTCCAGTGTGTCATTCAAAGCCATTATTTCCTTGTTGATTTTCTGTTTAGATGATCTGTCCTTTGGAGTAAGTGGGGTGTTAAAGGTCTCTACTATTATTGTATTACTACTGATTAATTCTTTTATGTTTGTTACTAATGGTTTTATGTATTTGGGTGCTCACATGTTGTGTGCATAAATATTTAGAATTGTTACATCTTGTTGAACTGTCCTCTTTATTATTAGAGTGTTTTTCTTTGTTTCTTGTTACAATCTTTGTTTTAAAGTCAATTTTGTCTGATATAAGCTTTGCTACCATAGCTTTCTGTTGATATGCATTTCCATGACAAATGTTTCTTCAGCCCCTCACTTTCAAATATGTTTATTTTTTCAGTGTTACAGATTGATTGTTCATGCACCAGACCCAGTGCTCCATGCAATACATGCCCTTCTAGCCCCTCACTTTCTTTTTTTTTAAAAAAAGATTTTGTTTATTTATTTTATTAGGAAAGAGAGAGAATGAGAGAGAGCATGAGAAGGGAAAAGGTCAGAGTGAGAAGCGGACTCCCCATGGAGCTGGGAGCCCGATGTGGGCGCCCGATGTGGGACTCGATCTCAGGACTCCAGGATCATGACCCAAGCCGAAGGCAGTTGCTTAACCAACTGAGCCACCCAGGCGCCCTAGCCCCTCACTTTCAATCTGCTGATGTCTAGTTCTGAAATGAGTTTATTGTATAAAGCATATAGGTGGGTTTGTATTTTTTTGTTTTGTTTTAGAGAATGAGAGAGTGCATACATGAGAAGGGGGGAGGGACAGAGGAAGAGGGAGAGAGAGAATCTTAAGAAGGCTCCACACCCAGCACAAAGCCCAACATGGGACTCAATCTCACAACCCTGAGATTATGACCTAAACTGAAATCAAGAGTCAGACACTTAACTACCTAAGCCACCCAGGCACCTTGATGGGTCTTGTCTTTTATGCATTCTGTCACCCTGTGTTTTCTGACTGGAGCATTTAGTCCATTTACATTCAAAGTAATTATTGATAGATATGCATTTATTGCCATTTTGCCATTTTGTTACTTGTTTTGTGATTGTTTTTGTAGTTTTTCTCTGATCCTTTCTCCTGTTGCTCTCCTTCATGACTTTTTGCTTTTTTTTTTACTTCATATATTTGAATTCTTTTGTTTTAATTATTGTTTGCATATCTCTTACTGGTCTTTGACTTGTCATTACCACTAGGTTTGTATATAACATCTGCATGTAGCAGTTTATTTTAAGTTATATTTGCTTAAGTTTGAACTCATTTTTTACTCTCTCCCCCCATGTTTTAGGTATATGGTGTCATGTTTTACATCCTTTTTATTTTGTGAGTTCCATACTGATATTTCCACTCAAAGAGTCCCCTTTAATATTTTAAATATTTTAATATTTGCACTAATTCCAAATGATATATGCATCCTATGTGTTTATTGCAGCATTACTTACAACAGCCAATTGTGGAAGCAGCCCATTTCCATTGACTGATGAACAGATAAAGAAATGGTATGTATATATAATGGAATATTATTTGGCCATAAGAAAGAATGAAATCTTGCCATTTGAAGCAACACAGGTGGATCTAGAGAGTATAATGCTAAGTGAAATAAGTCAGAGAAAAACCATATGATTTCACCTATATGTTGAATTTAAGAAACAAAACCAATGAGCAAAGGAGACAAACCAATAAATAGAGCATTTATTTATTTATTTGTTTATTATGTTATGTTATGTTAGTCACCATTAACATTACTTCATTAGTTTTTGATGTAGTGTTCCATGATTCATTGTTTGCATAAAGCATCCAGTGCTCATTGCAATAAGTGCCCTCTTTAATACCCACCACCAGGCTAACCCATCCCCATACCTAGCCCCTCTAAAACCCCCACAATAAACAGATTTTTAACTAGAGAGAACAAAAAAAATTTTACCAGAGGTGAGATGGGTGAAATAAATGAAGGGGATTAAGAGTACACTTAATCTTGATGACTTTTGAATAATGTACACAATTGTTGAATCACTATATTGTATACCTGAAATCAATATAATACTGTATGTTATACTGGAATTAAAAAAAAAAGGGGGGAATGGCAGAGTAGAAAGATAGAGCCTGAATCCTGGAGGACATCACTGGGATCTGCAACAGACTTGGTCTACTTACTTATAAACCTCTTGTTATGAGTCATATAAACTCTTTTTTGTCTTTTACTTTTTATGGTATATAAGAGTGTCCTTTGCAGAGTCTTCTTTGTTCCAAGTTGTAACTTCCTTTTGTGATATGTGAAATTATTTTAGATTCAGTTTAATATGCACAAAGCCCTTGTCTTAGAAACAGGCCCATCTACAGTCCAAAACACTGTTTTTCAAAACACTCCCTAGAAGCAAGCTAAGGAGAGCCAATCAACATATGTCAATGAATACTCTTCAAATGAAAAAAATCAGAATAAAAAAGCTGCAGCAATCAGATAAGAAGAAATAAAAAGCATTCAAATTGGTAGAGAAGTAAAAATGTTATACGTTGCAGAAGACATAATTCTACATATAGAAAACCTGAAAGACTCCACCAAAAAATACCCATTAGAAGTAATAAAAGAATTCAGTAAATTTGCAATTTAGCACACAATTAGCACACAGAAATTTGTTACATTTCTACACACTAATAATGAAGTAACAATAGAAAAATTAAGAAAACAATCCCATTTATAATTGCACCAAAAAGAATAAAATACCTAAGAATAAACTTAAACACAGACATGGAAGAGCTGTACTCTGAAAACTGTAAAGAACTCATGAAAGAAATTGAAGATGACACAAACGGAGATATTTCATGCTCATGGAGATATTCCATGCTCATGAATTGAAAGGACAGTTATTGTTAAAATGTCCATACTACCGAAAGCAATCTACAAATTCAAAACAATCCCTACTAAAATACCACCAGCATTTTTCACAGAACTAGAACAAACAATCCTAAAATTTGTAGGGAACCTGAAGAGACCCTGAATAGCCAAAGCAATCTTGAGAAAGAACAAAGAGCTATCACAATGCCAGAATTCAAGATATAATACAAAGCTACAGTAATTGCAACAGTATGAAGCTGACAAAAAATAGACACATAAATCAATGAAAGAAAATAGTTCAAAAATAAAACCACACTTTTATGCTCAAATAATCTATGACAAAGAAGGCAAGAATATACAATGGAGAAAAGACAGCCTCTTCACAAATGGTGTTGGAAAAACTAGGCAGCTACATGCAAACGAATGAAACTGGGCCACTTTTTTTCACCACCTACAAAGGTAAGCTCAAAATGGATTAAATGCCAGAGAAGAGAGAAAATGGCAGAATAGTAGGGGGACCCTATGCTTGCTTCATCCCTGAAACACAGCTAGATAAATATCAAATCATTCTGAACACCTAAGAAATAGATCTGAGGACTGAGAGAAGAAACTGAACAGCTAGAGGGAGAAAAGAAGCCACATCACAGAAGGTAGGAGGCATGGAGATGTGATTTAGGGGAGAAAAAAAAATCATGACTGAGGAGTTAAGATGGCACAGTAGTAGAACCCTATGCTTGCCTCATCCCTAAAATACAGCTAGATAAATATCAAATCATTCTGAAAACACAGGAAATCTGATAACTGAAAGAACAAACTGTATAACTAGAAAGAGAAAGGAGGCCACATCATGCAAAGTAGAAGATGTAGAGATGTGATTTGGGGTAAAAAGAATCAGTGGTACTACAGAAGGTGGGGAGCCCTGATCAGGGGGAGAGGAGAGAGAGAGAAGGAGATGGAGAGGGAGAGAGAGAGAGACCACAGCAAAAGAGGTTGCACAAGGAAAACACTTCCCCAAAACCATTGATGGGGAAAACAAGAGGGGGGCTGTTTATTGCAAGTTTTCACAAGGAGCAGAGATCAAAGAATAAAGTTTTAGAAGTCAGCACCATTACCAGGTGGAGACTAGTGGGTGCAGAAGTGCTCCTGCAAAGGAGGGTGGAGGACCAGTAGTGAATAATGTGATCTGAGGAACCCCTAGGTCTCGCTGGAAGGAGAGTTTCCCATCTTGGATGGCATTTGGGAGAGGCAGCACTGCCTCTCTGAGGACAAAAGAGCCAGCAGGTGCCATTAAGCTGCCCCATTCATTAACATATCAGCAGAGACACCTGTTGACGGCAGCTAACCTGGACCTGGACACCAGATTTGCTGCATTTTGAAATAAACTCCAGGCCCCAGCATGTCTATGGAACTGCCCTTACAGAACAAACTAGCACCACCACAGCACAGCAAGACCCTGTCTGAGGATATCAGCACTGGTCCAGGCCATGCTGGGTCCCTAAAGTTTGGAGTTTTGAAAGCCAGCTGGCACACCTGAGATAAAATAGGAACAATGTACTGTCATATGGGAAGATGCCACAGACATAGACAAGATGAAAGCAGGGATCTGAGGGAAGCCTGGGATAAATGAGGAAAGATTGTGTGCTATTCTGTGAGGGCTTCCTGAAAAGCAGGGGACACAAACTCTCCTTCTGAGGGACAAGAAAGCTGGCTGACACAATTTTCCCCTCATTGCATCAGCTTGGAGAAACTTCAGTAAGCAGCACAGTGCCCAGAGTGGAGGCTTGAGCTGCTTATACCAAGCCTCACCCCCTGTGTTCTGCAGGTGAGTCTGAACTAGTGAAAGTGTGTGTGCTAGGCAGACCAGCATCACGTCTCTCCCCCAGAAGACAAGCACAACCCCCCCCAACACCAAGTCTATTGACCTTAGAGTGCTGTAAAAATTCAGCTCTACTGGAAATAAGATCTGACCTCTTAACAAGGAGACCAAAACCCATATAGTTAAAACTCACCACACATTGGACAAGGTCCATACACTCCCCACTGTAGGCAAGATGAAACACTACAGAGGACTGACCTAAGGGAAAGTGCAGCTCAAACACAACAGAGTGAAAACAGCATATACCAGAAATACTTCCTGAAGCACCATGACCCAGTCAGTATATGGCAATATAATATAGCCATTACTCTCAGGAGCAGAAAACATAACAGGCCTTCCTAACACAGAGAACACAGAAACTTGGACAAAATGCCAAGATACAGGAATTCACCCCAAAAGGAAGAACAAGAAGAGGTCATGGCCAGGGAGCTAATCAAAACAGATATAAATACTATGTCTGAAACAGAATTTAAAACAAAAATCATAAGGATACTAGCTGGGCTTAAGAAAAGCATAGAAGACACCAGTTCCTTACTACAGAGATAAAAGACCTAAAAACTAGTCAGGCCAAAATAAAATACACTATAACTGGGATGCAAAACCCACTGGATGTAATAAGCACAAGTATGGACAGAGTGGAGTAATGAATAAGTGATATAGAAGAAAAAATTATGGAAAATAATGAAGCTAAAAGAAGAGGGAAAGAAAAATATTGGGTCACAAATGTAGACTCAAGGGGCACCTGGGTGGCTCAGTGGGTTAAAGCCTCTGCCTTTGGCTCAGGTCATGATCTCAGGATCCTGGGATCGAGCCCTGCATCAGGTTCCCTGCTCAGCAGGCAGCCTGCTTCCCCCTCTCTCTCTGCCTGCCTCTCTGCCTACTTGTGATCTCTCTCCTCTCTGTCAAATAAATAAATAAAATCTTAAAAAAAAAACAAAAAAATGTAGACTCAGGGAGCTCAGTAACTCCATAAAGCATAATAACATTTGTATCATAGGATTCTCAGAAAAAGATGAGAGGGGAAAAAGGGGGCAAAAGGTTTATTTGAGTAAATTTTAACTGAAAATTTCTGTAATCTGCAATGGAAGCAGATATCCAAATCCAGGAGTCACTAAGAACTCCCACGAAATCAACAAAAGGAGGCCAACACCAAGACATATCAGTAAAATTTATAAAATACAGAGATAAGGAAAACTTCCAGATAGCAACAAGGGAAAAGAAATCCCTAAATCAGGTTAGCAGCAGACTTAACAGAAACTTAGCAGGCCAGAGGAGAGTGGCATGATATATTCAACATGCTGGGTGGGAAAATATGCAGCCAAGAATACTTCATCCACCAAAGCTGTCATTTAGAATAGAAAGAGCTATAAAGACCTTCCTAGACAACAAAACTAAAGGAGTTCATGACCACTAAACCAGACCATCAGGAAATACTAAAGGGGACTCTCTGAGTGTCAAAGAGAGGCCAAAAACAATAAGACTAGAAAAATGCAAAGAAAATCTCCCGAAACAACAACTTGACAAATAATACAATGGAACTAAATTAATATCTATCAATAATCACTCTGAATGTAAATGGACCAAATGTTCCAATGAAAAGACATAGGGTATCAGAATGGATAACAATACAAGACCAATCTATATGATGCCTACAAGAGACTCATTTCAAACCAAAAAATACCTACAGATTGAAAGCAAGATGATGGGGAAATGTCTATCATGCAAATGGATGAAAGCCAGAGTAGCCATATTTATATCAGAAAAACTAGACTTTAAAACAAAGCCTATAACAAGAGAAGAAGAAGGGCACTATATCATAATTAAGGGGTCTATCCCACAAGAAGATCTAGTAATTGGAAATATTTATGCCCACAAATTGGAGCACCCACATATATAATTAATAAAAACATAAAGGAACTCATTGATAACAATAATAGTAATGGACATTAACAACCCACTTACATCAATGGACAGATCATCTAAGCAACAAGGAAACAATGACTTTAAATGATGCACTAGACCAGATGGACTGGACAGATACATTCAGAACATTTCATCCTAAAACAGCAGAAGACACATTCTTTTCAAGTGCACATGGGCCATTTTCCAGAATAGGTCACATACTGGGTCATAAATTAGGCCACAACAAATAAAAAAAGACAAGACTGAAATCATACCATGCTTATTTTCTGACCACGATGCTATGAAACTTGAAGACAACCACAAGAAAAAACAATTTGGAAAGACCACAAATACAGGGAGGAAAAGAACATCCTATTAGGGAATGAGTGGGTTAACCAGGAAATGCAAGAAGGAACTTAAAAAATACATGGAAACAAATGAAAATGAGAACAGAACAATCCAAAACTTTTGGGATGCAGCAATAGCAGTCATAAGAGGGAAGTATATAGCAATATGTTCTACCTCAATAAACAAGAAAAGTCTCAAATATCTAACCTTACACTTAAAGGAGCCCGAAGAACAGCAAATAAAACCTAAAACCAAGAGAAGAAAGGAAGTACCGATGATTAGATCAGAAATAAATGATATAGAAACAAACAAACAAATAAGCAAACAGAACAGATCAGTGAAACTAAGAGCTGTTTTCTTGAAAGAATTAATAAATTGATAAACCATTAGCCAGACTTATAAAAAAGAAAAGAGAAAGGACCCAAATAAATGAAAACATGAATGAGTGAGGAGAGATTATAACGAACACCACAGAAGTACAAAGAATTATAAGACTATGAAAAATTATATGTAACAAATGGGCAATCTGGACAAAATGGATAAATTCTTAGAAACATATAAGCTATGAAAACTGAAAGAGGAAGAAATAGAAAATTTGAATAGACCATAACCAGCCAGGAAATTGAATCAGTATTCAAAAATATCCCAACAAAGTAAAGTCCTCTGCCAGATGGCTTCAAAGGCAAATTCTACCAAACATTTAATACCTATTCTTCTCAAACGTTCCAAAAAATATAAATGGAAGGAAAACTTCCAACCTCATTCTACAAGGCCAACATTACCCTGATTCCAAAACCAAAAACCCCACTAAAAAGAATTACCAGCCAATATCCCTGAAGAACATGGATGCAAAAATTCTCAATATGATACTAGCAAATCAAGTCCAATGATACCCTAAAAGAATTATTCACCTCAATAAAGTAGAATTTGTTCCTGACCAGAAAGGGTGGTTCAATATTCACAAATCAATGTGATACACCACATAAATAATAGAAAGGATCCGAAGTACAGCATTCATTTTTGATAAAATCTCTCTACAAAGTAGGGATAGAGGTAACATACCTCAATATCATAAAGGCCATATACAAAAGTTCCACAGCTAATATCATCCTTACTGGAGAAAACCCATGAGCTTTTCCTCTACATTCAGGAAAAGGACAGGTATATCTGCTCTCACCATTGTTATTTAACATAGTACTGGAAGTCCTAGCCACAGCAATCAGAAAACACAAAGAAATAAAAGGCATCCAAACTGGCAAGGAAGAAGTAAAATTTTCTCCATCCCCAGATGACATGATAATTCTATGTATAAAACCCAAAAGACTCCACCAAAAATTTGCTAGAACTCATACATGAATTCAGCAATATCACAGGATACAAAATCAACATACAGATATCTATCACATTTCTATACACTAATAATGAAGTAGCAGAAAAAGAAGTCAAGGGATCCATCCCATTTACAACTGCATCAAAACCCATAAGATACTAAAGAATAAACCTACCAAAAGTGATAAAGGATCTGTGTTCTGAAAACTATATTGAGTATGACACAAGAAATGAAAAACATTCCATGCTCATAGATTAGAAGAACAAATATTTTAAAAATGTCTATGCAACCCAAAACAATCTGTAAATTGGTTGCAATCCCTATCAAAATACCACCAGCATTTTTCACAGAGCTAGAACAAACATCCCTAAAATTTGTATGTAACCACAAAAGAACCTAAATTGCCAAAATGATCTCAAAAAAGAAAAAACAAAGCTGGAGGCATCACAATTCCAGACTTCAAGCTATATTACAAAGTTGAAGTCATCAAGACAGTATGGTACTGGCACAAAACCAAACACACAGATCAGTGGAACAGAATAGAAAACCCAGAAAGGGATCCACAACTGAATGGTTAACTAATCTTTGATAAAGCAGGAAAGAATATCCTTTATAAATAAGACAGTCTCTTCAACAAATGGTGTTGGGAAAACTGAAAAGCAACATGCAGAAGAATGAAACTGGACCACTTTCTTACAACATACACAAAAATAAATTCAAAATGGATGAGACAGGAAACCATCCATGTCTGTCTCCACAGAGATAGGAAACCTGTCTCCTGTCTCCACGTGAGATAGGAAACCATCAAAAATCTAGAGAACAAAAGAAGCACATTGGCCATAGCAATTTCTTACTAGGCACATCTCTAGAGGTAAGGGAAACAAAAGAAAAAATGATCTATTAGGACTTCTTCAAGATATCAAACTTCTGCATAGTGAAGGAAACAATCACAAAAACTAAAAGGAAGCCTATGGAATGGAGAAGATATTTTCAAATAGCGTATCTGATAAATGATTAGTTTCTAAAATCTATAAAGAACTTATCAAGCTCAACACCCAAAAAAGAAATAATCTAGTTAAGAAATGGGCAGAAGGCATGAATATTTTTCCAAAGAAGACATGTAGATGGGCAACGGACACATGAAGTGATGCTCAACATCACTCATCATCAGGGAAATACAAATCAAAACTATGATGAGATATCACCTTGCACCAGTCAGAATGGCTAAAATTAATAACACAGGAAACAATAGATGTTGGTGAGGATGTGGAGAATGGCGAACCCTCTTATACTGTTGGTGGGAATGCAAACTGGTGCAGCCACTCTGGAAAACAGTATGAAGGTTACTCAAACAATTCATAATAGAACTACCCTACAACTCATCAATAATAGTATTATATATTTGCCTAAAGAATCCAAAAATGCTGTTTCAAATAGGCACAGCCCCCTCATGTTTATAGCAGCATTATCAACAATAGCCAAATTATGGAAAGAACCCATATATCCACCGACTGATTAATGGATAGATAAAAGTGTATGTGTGTGTGTGTGTGTGTGTGTGTGTGTGTATACATACATGCATATACATACCTATACATACAATGGAATATTATTCAGCCATCAAAAAGAATGATATCTTGCCATATGTAGCAAAGTGGATGGAGCTAGAATATATTATTATGCTAAGGAAGACAAATACCATATAATTTCACTCAAATGTGGTATTGAAGAAACAAAGAAGCAAAAGAATAAAAGAGAGAGGGAGGCAAACCAAGAAACAGACTCAACGACAAGGCACTGATGGTTGGCAGAGGGAAAGTGGGGGTGGGTAAAATAAATGATGGGGTTTAAGAAGTGAACTTGCTGTGATGAGCACTGGGCATTTTATGGAAGGGTTGAACACTATATTGTACACCTGAAGATAATATTACACTGTATATTAGCTAACTGTTATTTAAATAAAAATTAAAAAAAAGAAAAGAAATGACACTCATATGAAACCAGCCTGTTGACCAGGACCAGAAAGTTAGGAATCATCTTGTCCTCTTTTGTCTTTTTCACTATTCCATGCCAATTCTTGTCAACAAATCCTTATGAGTCTACTTTTAAATTTGTCTTTACTATGTATTTTCCTTTCTATCCCAAATGTCACTGCTGTTGTTTAAAATATTGTCACCTCTTAGTTGGACCCCTGCACTAGCCTGCTAACTGAACTGATCTGCTTGTCACCCCTTGTGATCTTCTAATCTTTTTAACACAGTGCTACCAGTACAATCTTTCTAAAAATGCAAATATGACCACATCATTCCTCTGCTTGAAATTTTTCAGTGTCTTTCTAACCCCTATCGTTACCACTTCATGGTCTAAGCTCCAACCATTCAGAATTATTTGCAGTTCATTCCATGATCTGTTGCTTGTGCATTTGTTCATGCCATTCTTACTTTCTTGAATGCTTTTCTCTGCCTGGATACCTTTTACATTAAGACTCTTAGGTATCACCTTGCTCCAAAGCTTTCCCTGTTACCACAAGTCCAGGTTAAGTGCCAAGTTAAACTACATTCCCTATACCTCATTCATTATATTGCCTAGTGTGCCATTGCCTGTTTTTAACAAGTAGATCTGTTCAGGAGACTGGAGAGCTCCTTGAGAGCAGAAACTGTGTTGAAGTCATCTCAGGGTTTCTGAATTATATTTTAGTAAGTCTTAGTTTTGTACATTTTGGAATAATATAACTGCTTTTCTCAGCAAAGTCAGGTCTAAGTTCTCTCTGAACCTTGTGTCCTACAATTCTTCTATGGCAACACAAAAATCAGTTAAAAGCTACCACACTCTAGGACACCTGGGTGGCTCAGTTGGTTAAGCATCTGCCTTTGGCTCAGGTCATATTCTCAGGGTCCTGGGATTGAGTCCTGTATCAGACTCCCTGCTCAGGGGAAGCCTACTTCTCCCTCTACCTGCTGCTACCCCTGCTCTCAAATAAATAAAATCTTTAATAAAAATAAAGTTTTTTAATTTTTATTTTCACATTTATGTTATATATATATACATAATATATCTATATATATATTTTACTTTTGGTTTACTTTCACTTACTCAATTTTATTTTTGTAAAGCCAATTAAAAATAGAATTAAAAAACACATTGATAATAATACAATAACAATAGGGGACTTTAACACCCCACTCACAGCAACAGAAAGATTATCCAAGTAGAAGATCAATAAGGAAATAAAGGCTCTGAATGACACACTGGACCAGATGGACGTCACAGATATATTCAGAGCATTCCATTCTAAAGCAAAAGAATACACATTTTTCTTGGGTGTACATAAACATTCTCCAGAATAGGGGTCACAAATCAGGTCTCAACCAATACCAAGAGATTGGGATTAGTCCCTGCATATTTTCAGACTACAGTAAACTGCTACTAGTAGAGAAAGCCTTGAGAGTTTCTCAGTTTTGTCTTTTTACTTTGCCTAAAGCAGGTCAAAATTCTCCAGTTTTTTCTTTCAAGTACAAAACACATTTAGTACTAACTCAAATAAATTGTACATTTGGAATTCAGTTCAGTTTAAAATTGAGTAATTATAATTAAATAAAGAAGATTTTGGAGAGGAGGGGGGTGGGGGATGGGTGAACCTGGTGGCGGGTATTAAGGAGGGCATGTATTGCATGGAGCACTTGGTGTGGTGCATAAACAATGAATCTTGGAACACTGAAAAAATAAAATAAAATTTTAAAAAAGAAGATTTTGCTAAATTAAAATGATAGGAATAGAAATAAAATCTATTTAGGCTATATAGGATTTGGTCAAAAACATTTTTTAACATAACAGTTTCTGATTGGGAAATCACAGAGTTTTAGAGCTAAAAAGATACCTTTTAGATAAGGAATTATCTCAGCCTTAGTATGATGGCAAAAAATAAATTACTGTATACACTTGTAACTTGTAGAAAATATAGGATTCTATCTTCTTCTTACTCATTTTTTCCAGCAGGGAAATGTCTACTTATTTTGCGTCATGTATCCACTATAGTTTAAACTCGTAGGTTTTCAGGAGATGGGAGCTTCTTAAAATTGATCATCAGCAAAAGGATTTCAAAATTTCAATCAAAGCTTTCAGTATGGATTCAAGTTAAATTGGGTCAGTAAGCTGAAGTTTGTATGTTACAAATGCTGCTTTCATTCAATTTGAACATGCTGAATGGCAGGTATGATATGCCTGCTAAAATAGGACTTTTGATTTCTAGACAATCTAAATCTGAAAGCAGGGGAGAGGTCAAACAAAATACCTAACAATTAAACAAATAAGGTCAGTAGAAAAGATACAACAAGCAAAACAACCTTCTCTTTAGAGTGGGAAATGTGTTTTTTTAAAGTCAGGTTTACCTATTATTAATTCAATTTTATGATTTACTAAGATTAATAATTAAAGTAGTAACTAATACATAGCAATACTTGTAATAGTCATTTTTCAGGTGTTTTATATACATAATTCAAGTCAGTGAAGGAGGCACTATTATTATCCCCATTTTTACAGATGAAGAAACTGCAGCATAAAGAAATTAAATAATTTGGCCAATATCACACAGCCAAGAGGCAGACCAAGGCTTGAACCCAAGCAGTCTGGTTCCAAAGCCAGGAGAATGAAAACATATGGTGGTTTGGTATTTGAATTTTACAAAAACAATAAATAAATCTAAATGCATAATACCCACACTTCCTGCCCCTTTTCCCCTACGATCCCTGCATTGTCTCTTTCATTTAGGGGGTTAAATTAAAAAGAGAGAGCAGCAGTCAAATGCTTGATTTTGATGCAAATCTCTCTCATTTATTTAAAACACAACATACTGGACAATTTTAGTTGTTCAATTTCTGTAGACTTTTTAAACCAACAACTTTAGAGTAGAAATGCTATGATAACCATCCATAACCTCACTGTGGCAAAGTTTTCTTATTTGACTTTCATTAAAGGAAAGAAACATATTTCATATTTAGAATCTTCTAGCCTAATAATGTAGGCTGCTGAGAAAAAGGTTTATAGGTGTAGTTTTCGCTATCACAGAGCAGTGCAGAGTATGCTACACTATCAGATAAATGAATGCCTAGTCAAATATTTCAACAAAATTAAATGAGTCCCATCTTAAGTGAGCCATCTTGCCCATGAAAATGGGCCCTGACAGGTAAACTGGATCAATCAGACCCAAGTTGTTTGCTAAAGAGTCTGGATTATATCCTGGAAATGAGATCACATCATTTTCCAACTAATGTGAGAGATATGGCTCTGTTCAATTCTTAAAAGATACTGGGAAGTGAGCAAAAGATTGAAATTTGAACTAAGTGGCACTATTCAAGTTTAATTGGTGTGTCAAAAGAAACATATAAAGATCATATTTCCCAAAGACTCTAAACTTTAATCTGATATAATGTGGCAATAGAATGCAATCAAAGGTGCCAGTATATCTTTGAAAGTGCATAATCTTGGTATGCAACTCAAACTATTTATTCTGCCTGATTTAATTATACAGCCTGATTGACAACACTCAGTGCAAGCAATTCATTCTAATGCCTTCTGAAGAGATTACCTGAGTCCAGGTACATAAATGTTGCCAGAACAGTGATAAATGGCTAGATCACCTTCTGACATGAATAGCAACACTGATTCAACAGTGTGAAGTGTTGTTTAGCAGAAGAAAGAGTGAGTGTTAATGATATGCTGTAAATGTGTGCTAGAAAAAAAAATGCTGAGGACAGGTGCAAACAATTTTCTGTGTGGAAAATCAAATAAAGCCGTGATGATATGTGATAGAACAGCAGATGTTTCCCAGAACAAGTATCACTTCCATCACTAATGTTTTTCTTATTTTTTAAGCCACTTTCATTGACCAAAAGAAACACTGCTTTATTTGGGGTTTAATAAAAACAGAGTTAATTAAAGTGTAGCACAAAATGTATTTTATTTTACTTCTGTGCATGATTTGCTAGCAGAAGGAAAATGGCTTCATTCTTGAATTATGTCCAAATACTAATGTCATTATATTCTTGCTTGATAAGGCTGTGAGCTTACCTGTTTATAACCAAGTGATAAAAAAATCATATTTTTTTACAAAAATAGTTCTGACTATGAAATACATATTTTAAATTTTCAAAAATATTCATTTTATGCATATTTGAAATTGGCATTCTTATGAGAATGAGTGCCGTTGAGGCTTATATATTTTTCTATTATTAAACCAGGCAAGAAATCTATGCTCATAGATATAAATGTCCTCATTTATAAACCTTTGTGTCTATAGAAGGGAAAGAAAACTAAGGGAAATGGAATGAAGTACATGGGTGTATAAATGTATAATGGCAAATAGATGGGAGTGGTGGATAAGGGATTCTGGTACTGTAATCCACAAGTTACTACTGAGGGGGGCTTTTATGGATGGGTTGGGAAAGCTTTTCCAGGTTACTGGTACTAAGGAAGAGTCATACCATTTTTAAGAGGAAGTAATGCAGAAAGAAAGAAATTGCAACTTGGTTTCTTTTACTCTACCAAAGTTAGGATGCTGTGAGCAGAATAATGTGGACTAATCTAAGGAACTCAGAATGTAAATGGAGGTGTGCCAGAATCCAGAAAGGTATCCTTGAATTTTGAAACACGTAGGAGAAACTAAAACATTAGGAAAAGTGTGAGAGTTTGGAGCACTAAAGACAGGATAAGATGTGAGGAAGATGAAACCAGTGTATTCCTTAACTTTTTAGTTATTAAGGGTGAAATTATAAGAATGCAAAAGAGTAGAGTTTAGGCAAAATTGGATAATTTGAAACCTTTGTACATCATCTATTAGAGCTTACTTTTTATATAAATATATTGTGATAAATTCATATTAAGATCTAAGAAAGAGATTCAATATGTCTTTTTAATATGGAAGTTATTCTCGGAACTTACAAAGGGAGTATGTGTGTGTGTGTGTGTGAGAGAGAGAGAGAGAGAGAGAGAGAGAGAGAGAGAGAGAAAGAGAGAGACTAAGACTGGGAACTAATGGTATGAGTGGAGCAGAGGGAAATATCACTCAAAGGCAAGGTGCATTATGACAATTTCAGTTTCAAGTGAAGGATAACCCAACTCAAACTAGTTTAAATAAGAAAGAAAGCTATTGTTCTGTGTAAACGGAAAGTCCAGAGCTTCAAGTAGAACTGGTTCCAGTCACTCAAAGGATAGCTCTCACTTTTCCTCCTTGACTATGATTTTTTCTGTGTGTGCTTTATCTTTTAGAAAATTCCCTCCCATTGTATTAACAAGTATAGATTTACACTATCTTTATATCTTTTAATTACATAGCTAAAATTTCTTACTCAAGTTCTAGCAAAAGTTCTAGCAATTTCCCCCACAGACTGGCTTAGATCACTTGCCAATTCCTGAACTAATCATTTTGGCCGAGGAGATGAGATACTCTGATTGAAAATGCTTACCATCAGTGGCCACAATTGCCAAACTGTGGGAAGAATCAAAATGCCCTTTAGCAGAGGAGTGGATAAGGAAGATGTGGTACATCTATACAATGGAATATTATGCCTCCATCAGAAAGGATGAATATCCAACTTTTGTATCAATCAACATGGACGGGACTAGAAGAGATTATGCGGAGTGAAATAAGTCAAGCAGAGAGAGTCAATTATCTTATGGTCTCACCTACGTGTGGAGTATAAAGAAAATCATGGAGGGCATTGTGAGAAGGAAGGGAAGGGTGAATGGGGGCAAATCGGAGGGGGCGATGAACCAGGAGAGACTGTGGACTCTGAGCAACAAACTGAGGATTTTGGAGGGGAGGGGTGGGGGGTTGGATGAGCTTGGTAGTGGGTATTGAGAAGGGCACGTATTGCATGGAGCACTGGGTGTGGTGCATGAATAATCAATCTTGTAACACTGAAAAAATAAAATAAACATATTTGGTGAAAAAAAAGAAAATGCTTATCATCTTACAACTTCTCTGATCAGTCAGAGAAGTCAATAGAAAAAGGTTCTATTAGTAAAGAAAGAATGAGGTGGAAAAATCATGTTAAGTAGACAAAACTGTAGCTAACACAATAGACTACCAGCAATATGTCCAAACGGATGATGTGAGAAAGGCACATACAATATGAGTGTAGCAAAAACAAAGTAAAATACTTCAATCTCAATTATCTGGATGTTCTATATAAAAGTATAGGTGGAACACAGGCCCATTTTTTTTCAGGTAATAGCCTTAATTTTTTTTAATGGAATGCTTCATGATTTTGTGTGTTATCCTAGTGCAAAGGCCATGCTAATCTTCTCTGTATAACTCTAATTTTATTATTTGTGCTGCTGAACTAGAACTACAGCTTTCATTCTTAGTTAATATTTCTCCAGTACAGTCTTTGGACCAATTGCCCCAGAATTATTGGGACATCTTGTTAAAAATAATTTTCTGGGTTCTACCCTAAATCTATTGGATCAGAATCTACAAATAAATTCCTTTTGGCTGGGAATCTACAGTTGTAGCAACCACCCCTGGGTGAATTGTATGCATCTTAATGCTCCAGAGCCATGGCTTTATGTTATTTAGACACACTGAATTGTAACACTGGGAGAAGCTATTGTACTTGGTTTTGCAATTTAGGATGTAAATGTAGTAAGCCCATTTTTAGTGCTCAACAAACATTTGATGCATTGAATAATTATTTCTTATTAGTTCAGAATAATTAAGTAGAAGCCCTAAGAACTAATGATAATTCAAAATCACAGGCATTTTTTTTTAATGTGAGGACTTCTGGCTATGGTGTAGTAATGAGGACAGCAAAAATTCTCTGCTCTCAAACAACTCTAAAACTTGATAATATTGTTTTTAAAAAACCACCATTTCTGGGATCTGGAATGGAACAGAAGCAACCAACAAATTGAGAAATATATATTCATGTAAAACTGAATTTCAGGAAAGAACAATGAAAGTCTGGGGCATTCTTGCCTGAGGCTGCTCCCATCCCACCACTATATCAGTGTAAGGTAGTTCTATCACAGTGGAGCTGGCAGTGAAAATCAGGAGCATTGTTGGTAGAAGGGGCTAATTTAATTTGGAGTAGAGAATGAAAAACCTATGTCCAATGGCATCGTTGATAAAAGCAGCTACCTCATTAGAAGATGAGCCGGAAAAGCTAGCAGTTATGGTAATCTCAGGGTGAAGCCCTGTTTGGAGTCAGTGGCCGACCAAACGACCAGCTGAAATTTAACAGAAAAATTCTGGATGTGAGAGAACACTGGTGGAGCTATCCTTGGCTGTCCAGGAGGTTGCATCAATGCAAAGGGAGACCTGAAAGGATTTGGTGAAAATTAATGTCTGGGCAGTACATGAAAATGACCTGAATTTGTCCATATACATAGTCACACACATAAATCCATCAGCAGTGGGTGGATGCCTTACTGACACAAGTTATTTGAACACAACCTCTGACCAATTTTTAGCTGACTATTAAATTATGAAGACACAGAGGTGATTCCTAGGAAGCCAGGCTTAAAGGAAACAAAATGATTTAAAAAATAAGCACAAATACCAGACACCACAAAGCATAGGGAACACAAATTCCACTGAAAAGCTACAAATAAATGAAATAAAACTAGGAAAACAACCACCTTCAGGGAAAAAAAAATAAGAATCCAGAGCTCCTATAATATATTTTGTAAAATGTTGAGTTTTTAAAAATACAATGACAGGGCGCCTGGGTGGCTCAGTTGGTTAAGCGACTGCCTTTGGCTCAGGTCATGATCCTGGAGTCCCAGGATCGAGTCCCATATCGGACTCCCAGCTCTGTGGGAAGTCTGCTTCTCCCTCTTACCTTCTCCCCTCTCATTCTCCGTCTCTGTCTCTAATAAATAAATAACAAAATCTTTAAAAAAAAATACAATGACAAAACATGAAAGGAAACAAGATTCAATGGTACAATCAAGATGGCAGAGTAGGAAGATCCTGAGTTCACCTTCTCCTGTCAAAATCTACACTAAAATCTGCAGCTACATATAGAACCACTATCTGTGAGAATGAATTGAAGACTAGCAGAACAGATCATACACAACTAAAGATATAAAGAAAAAAAATCACCTTGAGATGGTAGGAGGGGTGGAGATGTGATTTTGTTGGGACCCAAATCCTCAGCACAGCAAGCCACAAGCAAGAGGGGTATCATAATCACAGAGGTCTTCCTTGAAGAATGGGGATTTGAACGCCACATCAAGATCCATAGTCTGGGAGACCTGCATGAGAAAGATGAGCCCCCATAATGCATGACTTTGAAAACCAACAAGGCTTATGTTCAGGAGAGCTGGAGGGCACTAGGAAACTGCAACTTTGCTCTTAGAGGGTGTACCCACAATATCACTTATTCTGAGTCCCAGCACAGAGGCAACAGTTTGAAAAATACCTGGGTTACGTGTGAAGATCTATTGACTAATTCTAGGATGGGTGCAGAGAAGCAGGGGTCTATTAGAATATTCTCAGAGGGCAAAAGCACTGGTAGGTACCTTTTCTTGTTTTAGCTCCTCCCTTCAACCTAGCTGACCCAGAGATGGTGTTTCTGACATTTCTGACATTTCTGACATTCTCTATCTACTATACAAACACTGCTTGTGCAGTCTTGACATTCTACTAAGAATTCACCTTGCCCAAACCACCCACTGGGCCAGAGCCCCTTTCCAGCATCTCACTGCCTTGCCAATCCTTGTGGACAGCCTTGGCCAGCAGCAGAGGCCCTCTTAAGTAGCTCTGAACCCTTAAACTCCTGGTGGACATCCTCAGATGGCATTGGAGTCTACCTAAGGGCTCCTGTCCCAAGGTACCAGCCCTCCACACTAAAATATCTACTTCACAGCACGTCACATAGGAGGCATGCTCTGCCCACCAGTCCACCCATAGCTGTCATAGCCAGACCTGGCAGCCAGCCACGTTCAACCCCATAGATCAGCAAACCCAAAACAGTTGTGGCTGAGCCTCTAAGCTAAATGGGTTAAGGGCCAGACCCACTCACAAGCAAGCTTGTAACAGTTATGGCTGGACCTTGCAGACAGCCACACTGGGGGTCACCCCTATATAACAACAAGTCTACACCAGCTGTGATGTGACAACAATGGAACCATGCAGGCAGCCCACACAGGAGTCACTGCTGAGGCATCTAGCTCAGGTGACGGGGGTGGGGTGAGGTGTATGTATTACTTTAATCCAAAGCTTTAGCATAAAGCCACCCCTTCAAGACTGGAAGATATAACTGATTTACTGAATATATGGAAACAACTAGAAAGTTAGGCAAAATAAGGATACAGAAGAATATGTTCCAAATTAAAGAATAAAACAAAACCTCAAATAAGAACTAAGTGAAATGAAGATTAAAAATCCACCAGAAGGTGAGGATGCTCAGAAGATGGTGGAGTAGGAGAATCCTAAGCACACTTCATACCAAAGACACACTTAGATAACACCCACATCAGTTCATTTAGCCCAGAAAATGACTAGAAGACTGGTCAAACAGACTTTCCACAATTAACTATAGAGGAGGCCACATCAAAAACAGTAGGAAGGTGGAAGACCTAGAGCCAAACTCCCAGCAAGACAAACCACAAATGGGAGGGCGCCACAGTCACGGAGAAAAGGGAAGAGTAGGCAGTATGCCAAGACACACCATGCATGGGGGAACTGCAGTGGGAAGACAAGTCTCCATAATATTTGGCTTTGAAAACAAGGGGGGCTTAACTTTGAAAGCTTTTTACAACCACCAGGGCTTAACTCCGGGTACTTTAAAAACCAGCAGGCAACATTCACAAATCAATCAATGTGATAAAACAAATCAATAAGAGAAGAGAGAAGAACCACATGGTCCTCTCAATTGATGCAGAAAAAGCATTTGACAAAATTCAGCATCCGTTCCTGATTAAAACTCCTCAAAGTATAGGGATAGGAGGAACATTCCTCAAATTTATAAAATCTATCTATGAAAAGCCCACAGGGAATATCATTCTCAATGGGGAAAAACTGACAGCCTTCCCTTTGAGATCGGGAACACCACAAGGATGCCCACTCTCACCACTCTTGTTCAACATAGTACTAGAAGTCCTACGACAACAATCAGACAACAAAAAGAAATAAAAGGTATTCAAATTGGAAAAGAAGTCAAACTCTCTCTCTTTGCAGATGACATGATACTTTATATGGAAAACCCAAAAGACTCCACCCCCAAACTACTAGAACTCATACAGCAATTCAGTAATGTGTCAGGATACAAAATCAATGCACAGAAATCAGTTGCTTTCCTATACATTAACAATGAAAATATAGAAAGGGAAATTAGAGAATCGATTCCATTTACTATAGCACCAAGAACTATAAGACACCTGGGAATAAACCTAACCAAAGAGGTAAAGGATCTGTACTTGAGGAATTACAGAACACTCATGAAAGAAATTGAAGACACAAAAAGGTGGAAAAGCATTCTATGGGCAGAAGATATGAACAGACATTTCAGTAAAGAGGACATCCAGATGGCCAACAGACACATGAAAAAATGCTCAACATCACTCGGCATCAGAGAAATACAAATCAAAACCACAGTGAGATACCACCTCACACCAGTCAGAATGGCTAAAATTAACTAGTCAGGAAATGACAGATGTTGGCGACGATGCAGAGAAAGGGGAACCCTCCTACACTGTTGGTGGGAATGAAAGCTGGTACAACCACTCTGGAAAACTGTATGGAGGTTCCTCAAAATGTTGAAAATAGAGCTACCCTATGACCCAGCAATCGCACTACTGGGTATTTATCCTCAAGATACAAACGTAGTGATCCGAAGGGTCACATGCACCCGAATGTTTA
>CM052801.1:56315240-56337097 GCA_028533885.1 Nasua narica | reverse complement strand
TCTCCATCCTAGCCATTGCCTTGATAATGGTCACCCTGAATTCCCTTTCTGACATACTGTTTATATCCATGTCCAATATTTCTGAGTGAGGGGGTATTGTCTCTGAGTTTTTCCTCTTTTGGGTGTTCCTCCTTCTAGTCATTTTGATGAGAAGTGGATGTGTGGATGTATAGCTAGATATATCGCCCACAATCCAGGCAGGGTGCACCCTGGAAGGTTTTGGAGAAATTGGGATTCACCACCAAAAAGAAATCATAAGGGTAAAAAACGATAGAGGGAAAGAGAAAAAGAGGAAAAGAGGAAATCCCAGCCAGAATGGGCCCCAAAAATAAGATTTATCAGGTATGTCAACAAACATTAACAAACATATAGACCAACACAAATAAATGGCATGAAATTAAAGATTCTAGTCAGAATGGACCCCAAAAATAAGATTTATATAATACCAGAACAGAAGCAAATATGTAGAAACACTAACAGAAGGATACGATGAGAGGGTGGTTATAACTCCTCGCAGGCGAGGAAGGTTATTTCAGGTCCTCCTGGGTTTATAATTGTATTAAGCCTCTGGTTGTAATGTTAAGTAGTTAAAAAACAAAGAAAAACAAAAAACAAAACAACAAAAAAACCCCAAGAAATGTGAAAACAGGTGAATAATAAAAAAAAAGAGAATAAAAAAGAAAAAAAAAATTGTATCTATGAAATATACAGGGTTGAGGGTATTACCAGGTGCTTAATATATTGATTTCTCCTGGTGTTGGGGGTTTAAAAGTTTATGGGGACCCTGTGGTTATAATCCTTTTGTTTTTTGACTGGTCTTCTGGGGGAGGCACCTGCTGCATTGTTTTCTAGTCAGTCTTGCTTGGGTTGAGTCACCCTGCCCCCCGGGCAAGAGGCTGAGCTCTGTGGAAACCGGTTTCTCAGTCTTTTGCCCTCTGAAAGTTTTTGGCCTTTTGTAGCTTTTTGACCTTTTCTCTGAAAAGGTCCAAGCAAGGAATCTGCCCAGAAGCACTCAGACCCTTGTGTTGCAGAGAAGCCTGAGTCTCTGCTCCCCTCTGTGTGTTCCAGAACACACACTCCCCTCCACAAAATTCTGCTCACAGAGCAGCATGTCCAAGGTGGCACGCAAATGCTGTCGCCTTTCTGCGTCTCCGTGAGGGTGGATCCGGGAGATAGGCCACCTGCCCATGGCGTGGATCCCCCAGGCCCTGTGGTGGGCCATGAATGTTGTGACCCCAGCCGCCTTTCTGCAGCTCTGTGAGGGTGGACCGGGTAGATAGGGCGCCTGCCCGCATTATCTCCGGCGCCGGCCAGGATCCCCCAGAACCTGTGGCGGGCCATGAATGTCCAGTCTAGAATGTAGGGCACACAGAGAAAAGCTGCTGCTCCTGGACCACTGCAGACTCTCTAAAGACACTTGCACGTGCACACCCGGCCCACAGAATGTTGCAGAGAGCGGAAAGCTGCAGGTTCAGGAACTGTGGAATGGATCCCCCCCACCAGTCTCACTTTGGAGTGCTCCTTCCTGGGAGCGTGGGCCCTGGCCCATGCTCGTGACCACCCCCTTCCACTAGTTGCTCCTCAGAACATTTTGCTCTTTTTAAGTGTTTTTAATGGACTCTACGTTAATGCTGGTCTGCTGCCACTGGGCACTTTCCTTTGGGGTATTACTGTCCTTGGTTAGCTTCCGGTGGCTCCCTCCCCCTTTTGTTTATTCTCCAATATCGGTTTGAGTATTCCCACTTGGCTTTTACCTCTCCACTGCTGTCTTCTGCTCTCGGAGAGATCCAGAAGTGAGAAATCTTGCTCCTCGTGGTGATTTCATTGGTGTTCAGCGTGTTCTGGTAGATTTCCAGCTCACTTTTGGGGACCAGTTGCAACAGGACCTCCTACTTCTCTGCCATCTTGTCCCCCTCTCCCAGTCTATGTCTTTTGATTGGAGATTACAACCCATTAACATTTAAAGTAATTATTGATCAGAAAGGTGTTACTAATGTCATCTTATTGCAATGTGGGTCTTTTGTTCCCTTATCCTTCTTATCTTTCTGGCTTCCTCTGTAAATGATAATTTTTCATACCCATATGCTTTAATTTCCTTCTCTGTATCTTCTGTCTATCTAACATAGGTTTTTGCTCCTTATCAGGTAGCTTATATAAAGCATCTTTTAAATATAGCAATTTCACACTGATTGCAATTTCACTTCTATCACATATAAACTCCTAACCATTTTACTCCCCTTCCCTTTTATGTTTTTGATGTCATAATATGCCTCTTTTTATATTGTGTACTCATTAACAAATTATTATAGTTATAGTTATTTTTTAATACCTTTATTCTTTTATCATTGTATATGTGTTGTGTTTAACACACCACTATATTATAGTATTAAAGTATTCTGAATTTGACTGTATACTTACTTTTACCAGTGTGTTTATTTTAACATGTCTTCATGATATTAACTAGTAAACTTCTGTTTTACCTTGGAAAGCTCATTTCAACGTTCCTTGCAAAGTAAGTCTAGTGGTGATGAATTCTCTCAGTTTTTATTTGTGTAGGAAAGTCTTTATCTTTCCTTGATTTCTGATGGACACCTTTGCCCAATATAGTATTCTTGAATTATACTTTTTTTTCTTTTTGGCACTTTCAATATATCATCCTATTTTCTCCTGGACCACAAGGATTCTGCTGAGAAATCAGCTGAAAGCTCTGATTCATCTTTTTTCTCTTTCTGTTTGTAAAAGCTTTCATCTTTGATTTTAGACAGTTTTATTATGTGTCTTGGATAAAATCTCTTTCATTTGAAAATTTGCTGTGACTTGTTATCTTCACGAACTCGAATGCCCAAATCTATCTCCATATTTGGATATTTCTCAGACATTTCTTTAAATAAGCTTTGTGCCTTTTTCACCCTCTCTTTTGCTAGGACAGTGATGTTTGCAGGTTTTTAAAAATAAGATCCTATGATACAAATAGCTTTATTTTTTATTTTTTAAATTTTTAAAAATATTTTATTTATTTGACAGAGAGATACAATGAGAGAGGGAATACAAGCAGGGAGCGTGGGAGAGGGAGAAGCAGGCTTCTCGCTGAGCAGGGAACCAGATGTAGGGCTTGATCTCAGGACCCTGGGATCATGACCTGAGCTGAAGGCAGACACTTAATGACTGAGCCACCCAGGTACCCCACTTCCTTTAGTTTTATAAGTTATTTTCTCTTTGTTTTCCCCTGACCAGATAATTTCAAAGGCCCTGTCTTCTGCTTTCTAGATTCTTTCTTCCACTTGATCCATCCTACTACTGAAAGTCTCTATTGCATTTTTCATTTCATTCGCTGTATTCTTAATCTCCAGAATTTGTTTGGCTTTTTTTTAATGGCTTTTATTTCTATGTTAAATTTCACTTTGCTTGCATATAGCTTTTCTGATTTTGTTGATTTGTCTTTCTTTGTTTCTTGTAGCTTGTTGAACTTCGTTAGAACATCAGTTTTGAATTTTTCATTGGATAAATCACACATATTGATATCTTTGGGTTCAGTTAATAGAATATTATTGTGTTCTTTTGGTAGTGTCATGTTTATGTGATTTTTCTTGTTCTTTGGAATCTTGCCTTTATGTGTTTGGATTTGAAATAGAGTCATCTCCTCCAGTCTTTACTTCCTCACTTTGGGAGAGAAATACCTTTCATTAGTCCCACTAGGAATTATGAGGCTTGCTCAGACCTTTTCTATGGATATATTTGCCCCACACTTTTTGCTCCAACTTACAACAGGATTCTTGAGTTTCTGTGCTTTCATTCTATCCTGCAAAGCCAAATCAAGTGCTAACAGCTTCTCCTTTGCCCTCCTACGGATGGTGCTAAATGGTCAAGTTTGTGATCTCTCTCAGGCTCATAGATTTGGGCTGGATTTCTGTGTGTACTCCCTGCCTGTCTGCCAAAGCTCACTCTTACTGCTGCTGGAACCATGCACTGGAGCTGGCAATGGGTTTCTGAGTGTGTAAGTGAGGCACATGTAATACTGGGGGTGCCTGTGAGCTAGTTGGAAGGATCCACAGGCAAAGCATCCTTAGTGTCTTGTGGGAAGCCTTCTGATAGAGTCTGTTATGTGGTTAGTAAAATTTTGTGTCCCCATTTGCATCAACATGGAAGGAACTTGAGGGGATTACGCTAAGTGAAATAAGTCAAGCAGACAAAGACAATTATCATATGTTTTCACTCATATGTGGAACATAAGGAGTAGCGTGGAGGGCATTACAGGAAGTAAGGGAAAATTAAAGGGGCAGAAATTAGAGGGGGAGATGAACCATGAAAGACTATGGACTCTAGGAAACAATCTGAGGGTTTCAGAGGGGAGGGGGCGGGCCATGGGTTAGGGGGCGGGGTGATGGGTATTGAGGAGGGCATGTGTTGTAATGAGCACTGGGTGTTATACGCAAACAATGAATCATGGAACACTGCATCAAAAACTAATGACGTACTGTATGGTGACTAACATAACATAATAATAAAAGAACATAGAACAGCAACAAAAAAATTGGTGTCCCTTTGATATATTCCATTCTGAGCCCTGGCTGCTGTACTCCCAACTACTGGAAACTCTGTATTTTTCCAGCTCATAACTTTGTATTCTGGTTAGGGCACAAAAGAAATGGGCCTCTTTGACAGGATTCCACACAGAGAAGCCAGGCCCTCATGTGCACATTGTCATATCTTCCTGTAGGAGAAGTCACAGGCTGAGGATGACCTTGTTGGTACTGAGCTCTGTTCTATGTTGCCTTGGGGGAAGGGTGATAGAGGTAAAGTCAAACTGTTTTTCTTACTCTTTCCAAAGCACCCTATCTCACAACCTTTTTTATCCATGATGTTCTGTAACTCCTCTGCTGCATTCTTGGTCTTCCATAAAGGCTCTCTCATGGGAAGATAATTGTCTAAATCAGTGTTCTTTCAAAGAGATATCTGTTCAATTATATTCATTGCAGAATTATTCAGAAAGGCTAGGATATGACAAACTGGGTCATAAATCAGGACTCAACCAATACCAAAAGACTGAGATGACTCCCTGCATTTTCTCAGACCACAATGCTTTGAAACTGGAACTCAACCACAATAAAAAGTTTGGAAGGAATTCAAACACTTGGAGGCTAAAGACTAACGTGCTCAAGAATGTTTGGATCAACTGGGAAATCAAAGATGGACTTAAACAATTCATGCAGAGCAATGAGAATGAAGACACATCAGTCCAAAACGTATGGGACATGACAAAGGTGGTCCTAAGGAGGAAATACATAGCCATCCATGCCTCACTCAAAAAACCTGAAAAATCCCAATTACACCAGCTCTCTTAATACCTTAAAGAAATGGAAAATCAACAACAAATCAAGCCAACCCCAAGCACAAGAAGGGAAATAATCAAGATTAGAGCAGAGATCAACGAGTTAGAAACTAGAGAAATAGTAGAACACATCAACAAATCCAGAAGTTGGTTTTTTGAAAGAATCAATAAGATCGATAAGTCACTGGTCAAACTAATTCAAAATAAAAGAGAGAGGACTCAAATAAACAAAATTATGAATTAAAGGGGGAGATATCATGACTAATCCAAAGGAAATAAAAACAATCATCAAACTGTACCCTGGGGTAAATAATACATTATATGTTAATAAAAAAATTAAAAAAAACCAATCATCAGAAATTATTATCAACAGCTATATGTCAATAAGCTAAACAACCTAGAAGAAATGGATGCATTCCTGGAAACCCATAATCTTCCAAGACTGAAACAGGAAGAAATTGACAACATGAATAGACCAATATCTAGTAATGAGATGGAGGCAGTGATCCAAAACCTCCCAAAAAACAAGAGTCCAGGGCCTGACAGATTCCCTGGGGAATTCTACCAAACATTCAAGGAAGAAATAATACCTATTCTCCTGAAACTGTTTCAAAAAATAGAAACAGAAGGAAAACTTCCAGACTCTTTCTATGAAGCCAGCATTACCCTGATCCCAAAACCAGGCAAAGACCCAATCATAATGGAGAATTTCAGACCAATATCCCTGATGAATATGGATGCCAAGATTCTCAACAAGATCCTAGCTAATAGGATCCAACAGCACATTAAAAAGATGATTCATCATAACTAGGTGAGATTTATCCTTGGGATGCAAGGGTGGTTCAACATTTGCAAATCAGTCAATGTGACAGAACAAATCAATAAGAGAGGAGAGAAGAACCACGTGGTCCTGTCAATAGATGCAGAAAAAGCATTTCACAAATTCAGCATCCGTTCCTGATTAAAACTCTTCAAAGTATAGGGATGGAAGGAATATTCCTCAACTTCATAAAATCTACCTGTGAAAAGCCCACAGCAAATATGATTCTCAATAGGTGAAAGCTGACAGCCTTCCCTTTGAGATCAGGAACACGACAAGGAGGCCCACTCTCGCCACTCTTGTTCAACTTAGTACTAGAAGTCCTAGTGACAGCAATCAGACAACAAGAAGAAAGAAAGTGTTTTCAAATTGGCCAAAAAGAAGTCAAACTTTCTCTTCGTAGATGACATGATACTTTATATGGAAAATCCAAAAGACTCCACTCCCAAACTACTAGAACTCATACAGTAATTCAGTAACGTGTCAGGATACAAAACCAATGCACAGAAATCAGTTGCTTTCTTATACACTAACAATGAAAATATGGAAAGGGAAATTACAGAATTGATTCCATTCACTATAGCACCAAGAACCATAAGAGACCTGGCAATAAACTTATCTAAAGAAGTAAAGGATCTGTACTTGAGGAACTATAGAATATTCATGAAAGACATTGAAGAAGACACAAAAAGGTGGAAAAGCATTCCATGCTCATGGATCAGAAGAATAAACATTGTGAAAATGTCTATACTGCCCAGAGCAATCTATACTTTCAATGCCATCCTGATCAAAATTTCACCAGTTTTTTTTTTTCAAAGAGCTGGAACAAACACTCCTAAAATTTGTATGGAACCAGAAAATACCCCGAATTGCTAAGGAAATGTTGAAAAAGAAAAACAAAGCTGGGGGCATCCCATTGCCGGATTTCAAACTTTACTACAAAGCTGTGATCACCAAGACAGCATGGTACTGGCACAAAAACAGACACATAGACCAGTGGAACAGAGTAGAGAGCCCAGATATGGACCCACAACTCTATGGTCAAATCATCTTTGACAAAGCAGGAAAAAATATCCAGTGGAAAAAAGACGGTCTCTTCAATAAATGGTGCTGGGAAAACTGGATAGCTATATATAGAAGAATAAAACTTGACCATTTTCTTACACCATACACAAAGATAAACTCGAAATGGATAAAAGACCTCAATGTGAGGCAGGAATCTATCAAAACCCTAGAGGAGAACATAGGCAGTCACCTCTTCAACATTGGCCAGAGCAACTTCTTTCAGGACATGTCTCCAAGGGCAAAGGAAACAAAAGCGAAAATGAACTTTTGGGACTTCATCATGATAAAAAGTGTGCTTCTGCACAGCAAATGAAACAGTCAACAAAACAAACAGGCAACCCATGGAATGGGAGAAGGTATTCGCAAATGACACTACAGACAAAAGTCTGATATCTAAGACCTAAAAAGAATTCCTCAAACTCAACACTCAAAAAACAGATAACCACATCAAAAAATGGGCAGAAGTCATGAACAGACACTTCTCTAAAGAAGACATGAAAAAATGTTCATCATCATTAGCCATCGGAGGGACTTAAATCAAAACCACACTGAGATACCACCTTCCACCCGTTAGAATGGCCAATATCAAGAAGGCAGTAAACAACAAATGTTGGAGAGAATGTGGAGAAAGGGGAACCCTCTTCCACTGTTGGTGGAAATATAACTTGGTGCAGCCACTTTGAAAACAGTGTGGAGATTCCTCAAGAAATTAAAAATAGAGCTATCCTATGTCCCTGCAATTGCACTACTGGGTATTTATCCCAAAGAAGTAGATGCAGTGAAAAGAAGGACAACGTATACCCCAATGTTCATAGCAGGAATGGCCACAATTGCCAAACTGTGGAAAGAACCAAGATGCCCTTCAACAGATGAATGGATAAAGAAGATATGCTCCATATATACAATGGAATATTGTGCCTCCATCAGAAATGATGAATACCCAAATTTTGTATCAACATGGATGGGACTGGAAGAGATTATGTTGAGTGAAAAAAGTCAAGCAGAGAGAATCAATTATCATATGGTCTCACTTACGTGTGGAAGATAAAATAATATGGAGGACATAGTGAGAAGGAAAGGAAGGGTGAATGGGGGGAAATCAGAGGGGGAGATGAACCATGAGAGACTATGGACTCTGAGCAACAAACTGAGGGTTTTGGAGGGGAGAGGGGTTGGGGGTTGAGTCAGCCTGTTGGTGGGTACTGAGGAGGGCACGTATTGCATGGAGCACTGGGTGTGGTACATGAACAATGAATCTTGGATCTGAAAAAATAAATAAATAAAAAAGAATGGCCAAGATATGGAAACAATACAATTGCCCATCAATGGATGGCAATGATGGATTGGTAAAGATTTTACATATATACATATTATATATATTATGTGTAGTATATATGTAAAATCCTTATCTATCCATCATAACATGCATAATATATGCATATACATAACATGGAATATTATATTATTCAGATTTAAAAAAGAAGGAAATTTTTCCATTTATGACAACATGGGTTAAACTAGGAGATAACATGTTTAGTGAAATAAGCCAGATGTGAAAAGAGAAATATTGCATGATCTCATTTATATGTGGAATCTAATATAGTCCAACTCATAGAAACAGAATAGATGGTGGTTGCCCGGGACTAAGGGTTGAGGAAATTGGGAGATGTTGTTTGAGGAGCACAGAATTTCAGTTTTTTAAAAAAAGATTTTATTTATGTATTTGATAGAGAGAGACAGCAAGAGAGGGAATTTAAGCAGGGGGAGTGGGAGATGGCAAAGCAGGCTTCCTGCTGAGCAGGGATCCTGATGTGGCACTTGATCCCAGGACCCTGGGATCATAAACTGAGCTGAAGGCAGATGCTTAATGACTGAGCCACCCAGGCACCCTAAAATTTTAGTTTTCCAAGATAAATAAATTCTAAATATCTAACATACAACATTGTGACTATAGCAAGCAATTCCATTTTGTATATTTAAAATTTTCTAAGAGGGTAGATCTTAAGTGCTCTCATCACACACACACACACACACACACACATACACGTAAATGGTAACTATGTGAGGTGATGGATACATTAATTAGCTTGATCATTTTAGTAGTTATTTCATAATGTATACATATATCAAATCACCAAGTTGTACATATTAAATAGGTGCAATAAATCATTTCAATAAGGAAAGTTATACTTAAAAAATGCACAGGCTCTGGAATAAGACTGCCTGCTTGAATCCTAGTTTCACCATGTACTGGCTGTGTGTCCTGAGGCAAGTCACTCAATTTCCCTAAGCCTGTGTCCTTATATGTAAAAGTGGAGACAATACTGTTATCTATTTCATAAGGTGGTCATGAGAACTATATCAGAAAACAGCACAGTGTTTGGTATGTGGTAAATAACTCAATAGTTATTAGCTGCTATATATATTAATGAAGGCTAGTGACAAGAGGTTCAAACATATTCTTCTCCCATTCTTACATTCAACTTAGAGATCGAAATCAGTGTAAAGGTATAGAAAATTCAACAAAAAATGGAACAAAGTTCACATTACCCACATTTTACTAATTGCATTTCTAATTGTTTTCCAGAGCATCTTACTCTAGTTTGTGCATAAATTAGATATTACACTATAAATAGACCAATAACATTATATCTTTCCCTTTCTATGGAGGGAAGTTTGCTTTCTCAGCAGCAAAACAGAAACTGCTTCTTGTGCTTCAGAACTGTGTCAGCAGCAAAATTGAAACTATTTTTGTCACCTGCACTGCTGTCAGCAGAAAAAAAATAGAAAGTGAAGAACATAATTTCAGAACTAACACAAGTATCAGAATGATTTACCTATTCTGCTTCACTTTTATTTCAGCTCTCAGAGTTTCATTCATCAATATTTAATTTACACATGCATATCTCGTTTTTACACTGTTTCTATCCCCACTGCCAGATGGCTATGTTGTGTGCATAGTGTTCATCAAGGAGAATGTGAACAACACACAGCTACATAATATTGGCATCTGGGTGGGGCTCAGATAAGCCCATTTACTAGTGTGAATTGCCAATGAATAATGGGTCAGAATGAAGTAAGCATCTTTTCCCCTTTGAAAAAATACTGGACAGTGACCAAATACTTGAGCAACTTGATTAAAAAACATGAAGATTAGATTTCAAGGTACATTACTAAAATTTTTAAAAACAAAAAACTGATGAATTCAGAGGGATCCTGTGAAGATTGTGGAGTAGAAACATCCTAAATTCATCCTGACCCAAAGATATACCTAGATAAAAGCCACATTAGGGCAACTAACTCAGAAAATGAACTGAAAACTGGCAGACCAGACTCTGCACAGTTAAATGTAAAGAAGAGGACACATTAAAAATGGTAGAAAGAGCATAGACACAGTTCAGAATCAATTGGTGAGACTAACCACAAATGTGAGGGACATGACGACCATGGACAATGGAGAGGAGTAGACCCCACACCAAGATATCCCAGACACAGGAGACCTGCGGTGGGAAGATGAGTCCCCAGGACGTTTGGCTTTGAGAACCAGAGAGGCTTAACTTTGGGAGTCCGTAAAATCACCAGGGCTTAATACCATGAACTTTAAAAATTAGTGAGCTTGGGGCGCCTGGGTGGCTCAGTGGGTTAAGGGCTCTGCCTTCGGCTCAGGTCGTGATCTCAGGGTCGTGGGATCAAGCCCCACATCAGGCTCTCTGCTCGGCAGGGAGCCTGCTTCCCCCTCTCTCTCTGCCTGCCTCTCTGCCTGCTTGTGATCTCTCTCTTTCTCTGTCAAATAAAAAAAATAATTAATGAGCTTGTCTCTGGGAGAACTGGAAGGCAACAGGAAACTGAATCACTGCCGTTAAAGAGCCAACATAAGAAAAACCCCCAGCAAGATACAGCATAGAATAGCAGTTTGAAAAATGCATGGGGTATACATGAAAGAGATTTATTTACTAATCTCAGAACTTGCACTGGCGGGGATGGCATCTTTAATAGAGGTCTCCAAGAACAAAAGAGCTGGTAGGTGCCATTCCCTTTCTACTCCTAGCCTAGATACCCAGACACTTGAAAGACCCCATCCCCACATTCTTCTGTGAACTACCCATCCAACACATCCCACCCAGCAGGAGTCCTTCCAAAGCAGTGTCTGACATATCTCATTCTGCAAGCAGTCCCAAAAATGACCAGCACTGCTCCAAAGTGATTCTTACTCTGCAGAGAGGAGAAGAAAACAACACACACAGTTCAATTGCAGCCCAAGTAATGGGCTGAGGGAAGACATCTGATCTGACAGATGGCCACACCCACCAAAAAGAGATAGAGAGCATAGAGAGCTCATAGAGAGCAGCGTAGGAAGAGATAGATCCCTATATTTCTGGCTCACTGCAACCCTAACAGACAGAATGGGGCCAGACATCTGGTCTGACTGGAGGCCCAGGTTGCAATGAAAGCCTCTCAGGGACAGTGTCATGCATGTCAGTGCTGTCATAGTCCTAACAAATGGGCTGAGGAGAGGGATCTAAGCTGACCCAACTATAAGACCAGGTGAACCCAAACTGACCATTTAACAACACAGAAACCAAACCCTGTATACAACAGGCATGCAGAACTATTGCAGCTAACTGGACTGAAGGCAAACATGGCTCAAACACAATAGTAGGGCATACACAACACACATAGGAGATACCCCTTAAGTACCTGGTTCTGGTGAATAGGGGACATTGTGCAACAGAGCATTACAGGACCTCTAGTCCTGTAACAAGGCCACTAGTTTCAAGATCAGGAGATGTGCCTTACTTTCTTAACATAGATGCCAACACAGACAGTTAAATAAAATGAGGAAAGAGAGAGGAATATCTCCCAAATGAAAGAATGAAACAAAATCACAGCAAAAGAGGCAAATGAAATGGAGATAAGTGATATGCTTGATAAAGAACTCAAAGTAACAGTCATAAAGTTACCTACTGGACTTGAGAAAAGGGTGGAGGATTTTGGTGAGACATTCAACAAAGAGGTGGAAAATATAAAAAAGAATCAATCAGAGATGAAGAACTCAATAATTAAAATTAAATACATTGGAATAAGCAGTGAACTAGAGGAAGCAAAAGAATGGACGAGTAAGCTGGAAGCCAGAAAATGGCAATCCAACAAGCTGAACATAAAAAAGAAAAAATAAAAACAAAAAAAAAATGAGAATAGGTTAAGGGAATACAGTGACATCTTCAAGTATAATAATATTCACATTAAAGGGATCCCAGAAAGAGAACAGAGAAAAAAGGGGCAGAAGATGTTTTTTTAAATAAATAATAGTTGAACATTTCTCTAATTTGGGAATGAAAACCAACATCCATGAGGCACAGAGAGCCCCAACAAAATTGACTCAAGGTGGTCCAACCAAAATACATAATGAAAATGGCAAAAAGTAGTGATAATGAGAATTTTGAAAGCAGCACGAGAAAATAAAAGAATTGCATACAAGAGAAACCCCATAAGGCTATCAGCTGATTTTTTTTTCAGCAGAAACAGTGCAGCTTGTCATATAAGCCCACGGAGATATATGGAAGTGTTGAATTATTATATTGTGCACCTGAAACAAACACAACACTATGTTTACTAACTGGAATTAAAATTTTAAAAAAGATTTAAAAAACACGCAGGTGGAAAAAGTATGGCATGATATATTCAAAAGGCTGAAAGGAAAAAAAACTTGCAACCAACAATACTCTACCAAGCAAGGCTGTCATTTAGAGTTTCCTATCAATCTAAAGTTAAAGGAGTTCATCACAACTAAACTAGCCATGAAAAAATGTTGAAGACAATTCTTTGAATGGAAAGATAAGGCCATAATCAGAAATAAGACAATTAGAAAAAGAAAAAATTCACAGGTAAATATAAACATAATAAAATAGTAGATTAATCACTTATTAAACAAGTAGGGAAGCTAAAGCACAAAAGCAGTAAAATTAATTATACCTATAAAAACTAGTCAAGGTAGTCCCAAAATAAAAGGATATAAAATATAACATTATGCACATAAAACACAGTGGGGGGGTGAAGTATAAATTTAGTTACTTTTAGAATGGGCTCAAACTTAAGAAACGATCAACTTCTGTAGGTGCTAAATAACTTGCTACATGCATAGTATGTTATATATAAATATAATGGAAATCACAAATCAAAAAACTAATAACAGATATGCAAAAATAAAGATAGCGAAATCCAAACATCACTAAAGAAAGCGACCAAACCACAAATGAAGAGAGCAAAAGAGAAAAAGAAGAGAGAATAACAAAAACAATGGTAAAACAAGTAAAATATGGCAGAATATACAAACTTATCAATAATTACATGGAAAGAACTAAATGCTCCAATCAAAAGACATAGGCTGATCGGATAAAAACAAAAGACTAATCTATATTCTGCCTACAAGGGGCTGATATCAGACCTAAAGACACATGCAGATTGAAAGTGAAGAGATCAAAAAACATGTATCACACAAATAGATGTGAAAAGACACCTGGTGTAGTAATACACTGGACAAAAAAGTCTTTAAAGCAAAGACTGTAACAAGAGACAAAGAAGGACACTATATAATGATAAAGGGAACAATCCAACAAGAAGCTACAATAATTTTATTCACCCAACATAAGAGCACCCAAATACATAAAGCAACTATTAACAGACATAAAGAAATTTATAGTAATACAATAATAGTAGGGGACTTTAACACCCCACTTACATCAATGGATAAATCATCCAGACAGAATGTCAACAAGGAACCAGTGGTTTTGAACAAAATGTTAGAACAGATAGACCTAACAGATATATAGAGAACAGTCAATCCCCAAACACCAGAATACACATTCTTTTCAAGTGCACAAGGAACAATCTCCAGAATAAATAACATAGTAGGCCACAAAACAAGTCTGAAAAAAGTCAAAAGTACTGAAATTGCTTCATGCATCTTTTCTGACCATGAAGTTATAAAATTAGAAATCAATTACAAGAATCTCGAAAATACAAAAATATATACAAAAATACAAAAAAAATCTGGAGGAAGATTCAGCAAGATGGCGGAGGAGTAGGAGGTTGAGATAGAGTCAGATCCCAGAAGTTCAGATAGAAAGTAATCAAACCAGTCTAAAAGCCTGAAAATTCAACAGGAGAGAGAAGAGAGGAAGAACAGCAATTCTAGGAGCAGAAAATCAACCACTTTCCGAAAGGTAGGACATGTGGAAAAAGTGAATCCAAAGTGATGGGAAGAGAGACTGTGGGGGAAGGGGCTGACTCCCTGCAGCCACAGAGCCATGGAGCACAAAATCGGAACTATTAGAGTCTGCTCCGCTAAGGGACATTGCTCCAGAGGCTAAGTAGGGGGGAGGGGGGGAGGGGTTAGCCCTCGCAGGAACAGTGTGGGTTCAGGGCCCATGGGGTAACAAAGGGACCAGGGATGTCTGAGTGCAGTAGAGCTCACAGGTATGAGGGCGGACAAGCTGGGCGCAGAGAAGGAGGCACGCAGTGTACTATCAGCTCGAGCTTCCTTAGACTGTGATCTGAGGCACAGTTGGGCCACGGCTCTTTGAGCAGGGAACCTGCAGGAGACAGCTCTGGAGAGACCCCCTCCTTCCTCCTCCGGAAGGAGCGGCATGGGAGTGTGCAGCAGGAATCTCCTGGGCTTGCAGACTCCAGACGGTGCCGTGCGCCAGAGACAGAGGCGCTCTGTCACAGGCGGCTGAGCTTGGAGATTGGGTGGGGAGCAGGGAGATGGGAGTGATTGACTTCTTTCCTCTGAGGGCGCGCTGAGGAGCAGTGCCCTGAGCACTCAGCTCCTCTGGGCCAGAAACTGGGAGGCCGCCATTTTCATTCCCAACCTCCAAGGCAGTAAGAAAAGTGCTCAGGAAACAAAGACTACTGAGAATGAACCCGAGCAAATTGCTTGGTCCATCCCCTGGCAAGGGCAGGACAATTGTGTCTCAGCAAAGATATTTGAGAATCAAGGCAATGGGCCCCTCCCCCAGAAGATAGTGAGAATATCCAGCCAAGCCCAAGTTCATTAATCAGTGAAAACAGCAGAACTCCAGAATACTTTTCTCTCTCACTCATCTATTCTTATCTCGATAAAATGACAAGGTGGAAAAACACACCACAAAAAAAAGAACAAGAGATAGTACCAAGAGCTAGAAACCAAATCAATACGGATATAAGTAATATGTCAGAAATAGAGTTTAAAATGACAGTTATCAAAGTGCTAGCTAGGCTTGAAAAAAGCATGGAAGATATCAGAGAATCCCTTTCTGGAGAAATAAAATCCCTCTCTGGAAAAATAAAAGAACAAAAATCTACCAAGTTGAAATGAAAAAAGCTATTAATGAGGTACAATAAAAAATGGAGGCTCTTGGGGCACCTGGGTGGCTCAGTGGTTTGAGCCTCTGCTTTCGGCTTGGGTCATGATCTCAGGGTCCTGGGACCGAGCCCCACATGGGGCTCTCTGCTCAGTGGGGAGCCTGCTTCCCCCTCTCTGCCTACTTGTGATCTCTCTCTCTCTGTCAAATAAATTAATAAAATCTTTAAAAAAAATGGAGGCTCTTACTGCTAGAATAATTGAGGCAGAAGAAAGAATTAGTGATATAGAAAGACCAAATGACAAAGAATAAAGAAGCTGAGAAAAAGAGAGACAAACAACTATTGAACCACAAGGGGAGAATTTGACAGATAAGTGATACACTAAGATGTAACAATATTAGAATAATTGGGATCCCAGAAGAAGAAGAAAGAAAGAAAGGGGCAGAAGGTATATCATATTACTGTAGAGAATTTCCTTAATCTGGCGAAGGGAACAAGCCTCAAAATCCAGGAGGCACAGAGAACCCCCCTCAAAATCAATAAAAATAGGTCTACTCCTTGTCATCTAATAGTAAAACTTACAAGTCTTAGTGACAAAGAGAAAATCCTGAAAACAACTCGGGACATGAAGTCTGTAACATTCAATGGCAGGAATGTTAGATTGGCAGCAGACCTATCCACAGAGATCTGGCAGGCCAGAAAGGACTGGCATGATATATTCAGAGCCCTAAATGAGAAAAATATGCAGCCAAGAATACTATAACCAGCTAGACTGTCACTGAAAATAGATGGAGAGATTAAAAGCTTCCAGGACAAACAAAAACTAAAGGAATTTGCAAACACCAAACCAGTCCAACAGGAAATACTGAAAAGGGTCCTCTAAGAAAAGAGAGAGCCTAAAAGGAACAGAGACCAGAAAGGAACAGAGACAATATACAGTTAACAGTCACCTTACAGGCAATACAATGGCACTAAATTCATATCTGTCAATAGTTACCCTGAATATAAATGGGCTAAATGCCCCAATCAAAAGACATAGGGTATCAGAATGGATAAAAAAAACAAGAATCATCGATATGCTGTTTACCAGAAACTCATCTTAGACCCAAAGATACCTCCAGCTTTAAAGTGAGGGAGTGGAAAACAATTTACCATGCTAATGGACATCAAAAGAAAGCTGATGTGGCAATCCTTATATCAAATAAGTTAGATTTTAAGCCAAAGACTACAATAAGAGATGAGGAAGGACACTATATCATACTTAAAGGGACTGTCCAACAGGAAGATCTAACAATTGTAAATATCTATTCCTCTAACGTGGGAGCAGCCAAGTATATAAAATAATTAATAACAAAGTCAAAGAAACACATCAACAATAATACAATAAGAGGAGGGGACTTTAATACCCCCCTCAACGACATGGACAGATCATCTAAGCAAAAGATCAATAAGGAAATAAAGGCTTTACATGACACACTAGACCAGATGGACATCACAGATACATTCAGAACATTCCATAAAACAACAGAATACACATTCTTCATTAGTCCAAATGGAACACTCTTCAGAATAGATCACATCCTGGGTCACAAATAAGGTCTCAATCAGTACCAAAAAACTGGGATCATTTCCTACATATTTTCAGACCACGATGACTTGAAACTAGAACTCAATCACAAGATGAAAGTAGGAAGAACTCAAATACATGGAGGCTAAAGAGCATCCTACCAAAGAATGAATGGGTTAACCAGAAAATTAAAGAAGAATTTAAAAAATTCATGGAAACAAATGAAAATGAAAACACAACTGTTCAAAATCTTTGGGACACAGCAAAGGCATTCCTGAGAGGAAAGTATATAGCAATACAAGCCTTTCTCAAGAAACAAGAAAGATCTCAAATACATAACCTAATCCTACACCTAAAGGAGCTGGAGAAAGAACAGAAAAGAAAGCCTAAACCCTGTAGAAGAAGAGAAATAAAGATCAGAGCAGAAATCAATGAAATAGAACCCAAAAGAACAGTAGAAAAAATCAACAAAACTAGGAGCTGATTCTTTGAAAGACTTAATAAAATCGATAAACCCTTGGCCCGACTTATCAAAAAGAAAAGAGAAAGGACCCAAATTAATAAGAATGAAAGAGGAGAAATCACAACCAACACCAAAGAAACACAAACAATTATAAGAACATATTATGAGCAACTATACACCAACAAATTAGACAATCTGGAAGAAATGGATGCATTCCTAGAGACACACAAACTACCAAAACTGAACCAGGAAGAAATAGAAAACCTCAACAGACCCATAACTAGTAAGGAGATTGAAACAGTCATTAAAAATCTCCCAATAAACAAGAACCCAGGACCAGATGGCTTCCCAGGGGAATTCTACCAAACATTTAAAGAAGAATTTATACCTATTCTCCTGAAATTGTTCCAAAAAATAGAAACGGAAGGGAAACTTCCAAACTCATTTGATGAGGCCAGCATTACCTTGATCCCCAAACCAGAAAAAGACCCCATCAAAAAGGAGAATTACAGGCCAATATGCTTGATGAACACGGATGTAAAAATTCTCACCAAAATACTAGCCAAGAGGATCCAACAGTACATTAAAAGAATTATTCACTATGACCAAGTGGGATTTATTCCTGGGTTGCAAGATTGGTTCAACATACTCAAATCAATCAATGAGATACGATAATTGAGATCAATAAATGAGATACATTAATAAAAGAAAGAACAAGAACCATATGATACTCTCAATTGATGCTGAAAAAGCACTTGACAAAGTACACCATCTTTTCTTGATCAAAACTCTTCACAGTGTAGACATAGAGGGTACATTCCTCAACATCATCAAAGCCATCTATGAAAAACCCACAGCAAATATCATTCTCAATGAGGAAATGCTGAGAGTTTTTCCCCTGAGATCAAGAACATGGCAGGGATGCCCACTATCCTCACTGCTATTCAACATAGTACTAGAAGTCCTAGCCTCAGCAATGAAACAACAAAAAGGGAACCCTCTTACACTGTTGGTGAGAATGCAAGTTGGTGAAGCCACTTTGGAAAACAGTGTGGAGATTCCTCAAGAAATTAAAAATAGAGCTAGCCTATGTCCCTGTAATTGAACTACTGAGTTTTTACCCCAAGGAAGTAGATGCAGTACAAAGAAGGGCCACATGTACCCCAATGTTCATAGCAGCAATGGCCACAATTGGCAAACTGTGGAAAGAACCAAGATGCCCTTCAACAGATGAATGGATAAAGAAGACATGGTCCATATATACAATGGAATATTATGCCTCCATCAGAAAGGATGAATACCCAACATTGACAGAACTGGAAGAGATTATGCAGAGTGAAATAAGTCAAGCAAAGAGAGTCAATTATCATATGGTCTCACTTACATATGGAGCATAAGGATAAACATGGAGGGCATTGTGAGAAGGATTTGAAGGTTGAATGGGGGGAAATCGGAGGGGGAGATGAACAATGAAAGACTGTGGACTCTGAGCAACAAACTGAGGGTTTTAGAGCAGAAGGGGTGAGGGGTTGGGCGTGCCTGGTGGTGGGTATTGTGGAGGGCACATATTGCATGGAGCACTGGGTGTGGTTCATGAACAATTAATATTGTAACACTGAAAAATAAAATAAAAGTATTTGGGGAAAAAACAGAAAAGAAGGTTCCTGGGTGGTACAGATAGTTAAGCATCTGACTTTTGATTTGGGCTCAGATCATAACCTTAGGTCATGAAATTGAGATTGAGCCCTCCATGCTCAGCATGGAGCCTGCTTAATATTCTCTCTCTCTTTGCCCCCTTCTCTAAAAAAACAACAGAAATATATGAAATATACTAAAATAACAATAGAACAGATCAATAAAACTGTCAGTTCTTTGAAAATACCAAAAAAATTGATGAACCTTTAGCCAGACTGATTTAAAAAAAAAAAAAGCAGAAAGGACTCAAAATAAACTCAAAATAAAAATCATAAATGAAAGAGGAAAAATAACAACTGAAACAATAGAAATACAAAAGATTATAAGGGAATATTGTGAAAAATTATATGCCAACAAACTGGACAGCCTCCAGGAAATGGATACATTTCTATGAATGCATAACCTGCAAAACATAGAAAGAAATGGAAAATCTGAACAGACTGATTACTAGCAAGGAAATTGAATCAGTAATCAAAAGTCTCCCAACAAACAAAATTCCAGGACAACCTGGCTTCTTAAATGAATAGTACCAAACATTTAAAGAAGAGTCAATACCTATTATTCTCAAACTATTCCCAAAAGCAGAAGATAAAGGAAAACTTCCAAATTCATTTTGCAAGGCTAATATCACCCTGACACCAAAAAACAAAGATACTACAAAAAAAGAAAACTACAGGCCAATATCTCTGATGAACACAGATGCAAAAATCCTCAACAAAATATCAACAAGCCAAATCCAATAATACATTCAAAAAGTCATTCACATGGGTGGATGAAGTAACTGGGTGATGGGTATTAAGGAGGGCACTTGAAGTAATGAGCACTGGGTGTCATATCCAACTAATGAATCATTGAATTCTACCTCTTTAATAATACATAATATATTAATTAAATTGAATTTAAATAAAAATTAAAAAAAAAACCCTCACAACCATCACATATGATTTGTTCCAGAGATATAGTGTGGTTTAATATTTGCAAATCAATCACTAGATATCACATGGAAAGGATACAAAACATGATCATCTCAATAGATGCACAAAAAGCACTTTACAAAATACAACATCCATTCATAATATAAACTCCCAACAAAGTAGGTTAAGAGGAAATATAACTGAACATAATAAAGGCCATATATGAAAAACCCACAGCTAACAACATACTCAATGGGGAAAAATGACAGCTTTCCCTCTATGATCAGGAACAAGACAAGGATATCCACTCTTACCACTTCATTTCAACTTACTATTGGTAGTCTTAACCACAGCAATCAGTCAACGAAAAGAAATAAAAGGCATCCAAATTAGTAAGGAAAAGTAAAACTGTTACTATTTGTAAATGACGTTACCATATACAGAAACCACTAATAACTCCACAAAAAAAACCCAGAACTGATAAGTGAACTCAGCAGTCATAGGATACAAAATTAATGTACATAAATCTGTTGCATCTTATACACTAAAAATAAAATAGCATAAAATGAATTACAAAAGCAATCCCATTTACAATTGCACCAAAAAGAGTAAAATAAGAATAAAATTAACCAAAGAGGTGAAAGACCTGTACACTGAAAAATATAAAACTGATGAAAGAAACTGAAGATGACACAAATGGAAAGTTATCCATGATCATGGACTGGGAAAACAAATATTGTTAAAATGTTCATACTACCTAAAGAAATCTATAGATTTAGTGCAATCCCTATCAAAACATCAATTGCATTTTTGACAGAACTAGAACAAATAACCAAAAATTTGTATGTAACTACAAATAACCTGAATAGCCAAAGCAATCTTGAGAAAGAAGAACAAATCTGCGGGTATCACAGTCCCAGATTCCAAAATAAACTGCAAAGCTATAATAATCCAAACAGCATGGTATTGACACAAAAATGCACATGTATATCAATAGAGCAAAATAGAGATACCAGAAAAAAAAACCCATCTTTTATGATCAATTAATCTATGACAAAGGAAGCAAGAATATGAAGTGGAAAAAGACAATCTTTTCAATAAATGGTATTGGGAAAACTGGACAGATTAATGCAAAATAATGGATCATTTTCTTACACTATACACAAAAATAAACTCAAAATGGATTAAAGATCTAAATGTGAGACGTGAATCCATAAGATTCCTAGGAAAATTTATAGGAAGTAATCTCCTTGATATCAGCCATGAAAACAGTTTTGTAAGATATGTCTCCTTTCTCAATGGAAACAAAAACAAAATTAAACTCTTGGGACCACACCAAAATAAAAAGCTTTCCCCAAAATCAACAATGGAAATCATCAACAAAACAAAAAGATGATGTACTGAATGGTATAAGATATCTGCAATTTATCAGACACACACACACACACACACACACATATATGGGGTTAATACCCAAAATATATAAAGAACCTATAAGAGAGATTCAAATCAAAACCACATTGAGATACCACCTTACACCAGTTAGAATGGCCAAAATCAACAAGACAGTAAACAACAAATGCTGGAGAGGATGTGGAGAAAGGGGAACACTCCTCCACTGTTGGTGGGGATGCAAGTCGGTGCAGCCACTTTGGAAAACA
>CM052801.1:56301606-56315140 GCA_028533885.1 Nasua narica | reverse complement strand
GGCGAGCCTGGTGGTGGGTATTGAGAAGGGCACGTATTGCATGGAGCACTGGGTGTGGTGCATGAACAATCAATCTTGTAACACTGAAAAATTAAAATAAACATATTTGGGGAGAAAAAAAAGAAAAATGGAAAAGGGGTAGAACAGTGAATTTATAGAAAGGAAGTGCAAATGATCAATATATGTACTAAAAGCTGTTCAATTTCATTAATAAACAATGAAATGCAAATTTAGAAAAAAAAAAGAACCTATATAACTCAACATCAATAAAAAAAATCTAATTAAAACTGGGTAGAGGACCTGAATAGGCATTTTTCCAAAGACATACAGAAGGCCAGGACACAGATGAAAAGAGGCTCAACATCTCTAATCATCAAGGAAATGCAAGTCAAATCCACATTGACATATCACCTCTCACCTGTCAGAATGTCTAACATCAAAAAGACAAGAAAAATAAGTGTTCGCATGTGGAGAAAGATGAACCTCATGCACTTTTTGTGGGAATACAAGGTGATGCAGCCACAGTATGGAACAGTATGGAGGTTTCTCAAACAATTAAAGATAGAACTGTTATATGTGATCCAGTAATTGTACTACTGGGTATTTTTCCATAGAATATAAAGGCATAACTTTTAAAGGATATATGCACCCTTATGCTTATTGCAGCATTATTTACAATAGCCAAATATGGAAGCAGCCCAAATGTACTCTGATGGATGAATGGATGAAGACTATATATATAATTTTAATATTATTATTATATTATAATATAATGAAATATTATTCAGGCATAAAAAAGAATGAAATCTTGCCATTTACAACAACATGAATGGACTATAATGCTAAGCTGAATAAGTCAGAGAAAGACAAATACTTTATGATTTCACTCATATGTAGAATTTAAGAAATAAATGAACAAAGGGGGAAAAAAAGCCCCAAAATAGACTTAGCTATAAAGAACAAACAGACGGGAATCAGAAGAGAGGTGGGCGGAGGGGTGAAAAAGGTGAAAAAGACTAAGAATACACCTAATTGATGAGTACTATGTAATATATTGAATTGTTGAATCAGTATATTGTATAAGTGAAACTAATATAACACTATGTGTTAAATATACTGGAATTAAAATAAATTGAAAAAATAATTAAGAATGGAATTACCATATGATCCAGTAATTCTATTGCTAGGTATTTATCCAAAGAAAACAAAAACTCTAATTCAAAAAGATATATGCACCCCTATATTTATTGCAGCATTATTTATAACAGCCAATATGTGGAAGCAAACCAATTGTTTATTGATAGATGAATGGATTATTAAGATGTGGTATATATGTATATAAGTTCTTCATAAGGAAATTTATCTTTTGAAATTCAAAAATACCTTGATTTTCAAAGCTATAATTTCTGTTAGAGTTTTTGTTTTGTTTATTTGTTTAGTTTTATTTATTTAAGTAATCTCTACACCCAACATGGGGCTGGAACTCATGACCCTGAGATCAAGAGGTGTGCACTCTTCCAACTGAACCAGCCAGGTGCTCCACTGATAAGTTTTTAAAAAATTATTTAGAAACTGAAGGGCGTCTGGGTGGCTCATTCAGTTAAACTTCTGCCTTCGGCTCAGGTCCTGATCCCAGGGTCCCGGGATTGGGCCCCAACTCTGCTCAGCAGGGAGTCTGCTTCTCCCTCTGCCCTTGCTCTCTCTCTCTCTCTCTCTCTAATAAATAAATAAAATCTTCAAAAAAATTTTTAGACACTCAAATAACAGTTTTTGGGGGATTCCTTTGTGTCCTCATTCCTTTGGATGAAAAATATCTGGAGATTTTTTGAAAGTCAACAATTCAGTAGGTGGAGGGTCTCACAGATGCAGAAAAATACAGGAAAGAAAAACTAGTTATCACAAAACTTTGCACTGCCATAAAAATAACTACCATTTATTTATTGTTTATGCCAGATGCTGTACTGGTACTTATTCTTTTTTCTCACAATTCTTAAAATGAAATAATGTTTTGTTATTGTGGCAGTTGTTTCTACTTATAATTGACAAAATGAGGCTTGGGTGAAGTTAAGAAATTTGTCCAAGGTTTCAGAACTGGTAAGTGGCAGAATAAAGTTTTAACTAGACCTGCTTGGTTATTTACAAGTCTTAACCATTGCTAGAAAGACTTACTCATATAAATTTTAAAAATAAAATTTATTATGACTAAAAAAGAAATAGCTACATTTATTCAAACTTATTATATCTTTTTTTTTGTAAGACACATTTAGGCTGGCTATTAGGAAGAATGTCCCAGACAGGAGATCTATTAAACTCATTAGGAGTATCAACTTTATGCCCTTGATCATTTAAAGGAGACAATATAGAACACTGGACTATGTGTCACTTCTATATGAGCAGGAAACTGAACACATTAGTTTTTTTCAGTTCCAGTATAATTAACATACAGTGTTATGTTAGTTTCAGGTATACAATATAATGATTCAACAGTTCCACACAATAGCCATTGCTTATCACAAGTGCATTCCTTAATTCCCATCACCTATTTAACGCATCCACCCATCCAACTCACCCTGGTAACTATCATTTTGTTCTCAATAGTTAAGAGTCTGTTTCTTGGCTTCTCTATTTCTTTGCTCATTTGCTTTTTAAATTCCACATATGAGTGAAATCACGTGTTTGTCTTTCTCTGACTGACTTATTTCATGTAGCATTGTACCTGCAATCCATGTTATTGCAGGAAGAGGGTAATTTTCAATGTTTAAAAAATATTTTTAGTGCAACTCTTACATACATACACACATACATACATAACCTGGATGTTTTGATGTACTGCCTGGGGCTTCAGGTATATTGTGCATCACCATACTGGAAGAGAAAGACTTGTTACAAGCCAAAGCCCTGGACAAGTAAAGATTCTATATGAAACCATTTAGTTATAGCAAACCCTTTTTCCCAGGGCAATCTAATAGAAGGTGAGGATGACAGTGCATCACTTATGGGAAGGCAGAACAACTGTGATTTGGTTGATGAAATGCCCTAACCATAGCAGTTTTGGCTCCAAGAATAGTCCATCCTAACAATAACTATCTTTTCTGAAGCTATAAGAAGCTGAGAAGATGAATATGAGCTCTTTGCCACATAGAGATGAGGAGGTTCCATTTCTAGGGAATCATTTTTCTCTGTCTTGGAAGAGAACAGCCAGGCTATTCAGAAAGCAATGAAAAAGGGAATGTTTGAAAGTTGCATGCACACTGATGTATGCCCTGGCTGCAGCCAGCCTTCTCTAATCTTGGGGAGGAGTGCAGTGTCATTCACAGAAAATGAAAATTTCAAGGGATAAATTTAGCTATATAGTAGAGTTCTTGATTCAATCAAAAAGACTATTGCCATCTGGCTGAGAATATTTTCACTATTAATTTCCCTATTTTTTTTTTGTTCAGGACTTCTTGTGTGTAAAACAATGCAAGATGAAATTCATAGAAAAAAATTCCTGCAACATTTGATAGTGTTATTTCTCCCAGTACTAGCATCTGCCTTTGACCTATGAGAGACAGTAATATCTCTTAGAGCAACTTCACATCTAAGAAGTTGTACCATGTGCAAACCAAATCTAAGAAATAATTTCAGCATTAGCTAGGATTATCAGACTGTGACATAGCACCTACTACAGAGTTCCTGAATAATCACAGAAATCTAGTAGCTGTCTCTCTGCAGCTTCACATGAAAGATAAATTCTATGTTAATTCCTATTATAAATCTTTTTGTTCAGGACAGCAAATCTTTACCCTTATCATTTTCTTCCTTAGAACATTAATTAAACAACCATATCTTAGCTAAGATCTGTCTTAGGAATTGGCATAAAAGAAAGCAAGTTTTACATGGTGGGACTTATAGACACCTATCTTGTGAATTAACATTTCCTAACCTGTGCTTTCGGGCCCTACAGCATTTCCACCTACCTGCTGAGTGTCGCCATTTGGATGTTCCTCAGATAACTCATACTCAGTAAGTCTAAAAATGAACTCATCTTCCTACTGAAGCCTGCTTATTCTTCTGAACTACTTCTGGGTTTATGAGCTTCAACATCTCAGTGTCATCTTTGACTCTTCTTTAAACCACAGACTGATAATACACATTCTGGGGATTCTTCCTTTATAGTGTCTTTAACATTCAACTCATGCTTTTAGTCCCCCTTGTCATAAAATTGGCTCAGGTATTAGCACTTTATCTGTGAATAAATGCCTCTCCCAAATATAGATTTCATATTCACCTACTCCTGTGCCCCAGGCTCTTAAGTTGATACCCACTCCCTTTTTACCCCACAAAACTCAGAGGATGATAAAATATCATGAAATCCATCTCCCCCAAAAGAAAGTTCCCACGGAAATATAGATCATGTTCTCTATGTTACATGGTGACATTAAGGTATTGCCTCTGGGAAGAAAGACCAGCAAAACTATTTCCCAAGAGATTCCCAGGATGGTCTTCTTGGCCTATTGGAATAGGATTCTGTTTCCTCCATTCATTTAACTATTCCCCATACTCATCAATAAGAAAAGAATGAGTGTTTTAAATTGACACAAAAAATTAAGTTTGAGACATAATATTAGAGAAAGAATGTTTTGCTCTAAGGATAGTCTGAAGAATCTGAAGAGATGTAAATCTATTCTCTCAAAGGACTCTAAGGAAGCTTTATTACTGTACAGGAAGTCTGAATCTGTCAGTTATATTTTGGTATCTACCATCCACTGCTGGATTCTGGTCATTGCCTGTCCAGGAATTATGTATGACAGGACAAATAACACATAGGCACCTATGAATTTGAAGTGGTTATTACTCACATAGTAAGAAGCAAAAAGATTCTCCAAACATAAGGGTTCAGGTTCAATGTGGAATGAAACAAAAGCAAGGAAACAGGTATCTGAGTTTTTATTGTGGTTAGGGGGTGAGACTGCAGTAGAGCAACCAGGTTTGAAATTTCTGCCAGTGCTAAGGGACTGCTTAGCTTCTCAGATTGCCAAGATGTGTGGGGAAAATGGGAAAGGAAAATATAGAGACTTGAAGGCTGTCATTTGTCAAATATGTAAGTTGCAATCTTCTAATTTGTTAAAATTCACCTGTGATGGTTAACTAATGACTGAAATTTTCTAAGTTATATTGAATTGAATTTAATGAATTATGAATTATAAGAGCTTGATAACTAAATATCATATTATCATTAATATGAATAGACCTTGAAATCAATTTCTAGTCAAATCATCTCAGGTTAAATGAGATAACCAAGAAAATAAGTCAGTGGAGACTATGATACTTGCTTAAATATCCTAGTAAATATTGTTGAATACATTATTTTTTTCATTTATTGAATAATTTTAATAGAGGATTTGGACATCTCTTCATTGGCTTTAGTAATTCTACTTTGTTGTTGGATTGTTTGAACACCAAGGACAGCTCCACGTATCCAAAAATAGTAGATAATATAAGTTCAAAAGAAACTTATACTGTAGATTCCTAAATTCCTAAATATTCCACCAAAAAACCCCTGTTTGAACAAATAATGAATTCAGCAAAGTTGCAGTATACAAAATTGACACATAAAAATCAGTTGCATTTCTATTCACTAACAATGAACATTCAAAAAAGACATTTAAAGCAATCCCATTTACAATAGCATAAAAAAGAATAGAATATTTAGAAACAAAGTTAGCCAAGAAGACATAAGACTTGTGTTGAAAATGAAACAAAACAAAAATGAAAAGAAAAACACAAAAAAAACATTGCTGAGAAAAAGTAAAGAAGACACAAATAAATGGAAAGATATCTTGTGTTCATGGATTGGAAGACTTCATATTGTTGAAATGTCCACGCTCCCTGCATTAGTCAGGGTTCTCCAGGAAAACAGAATCAATAAGATGTATATATGTATCTATCATTTTCATCTCTATATTTGCTTATTTGTATAGATGTAGATAGATATAGATGATAGATAGATAAATAGATGATAGATAATTAAGTGGATCATTATAAGAAATTGACTTACGTGGTTAGAGACTGACAAGTCCAAAGATTTACAGTCAGCAAGCTGGAAACCTGAGTTCAACAGACTCTAGACCTCAAAAGAACCAATGTTTTAGCTCGAATCTGAAAACAAAGGGGGAAGAAAAGCCTTAGCTCAAAGGGAGTCAGGGAGGAAGAGTTCTGCCTTACTCAGGCTTTTGTTCTATTCAGGTCTTCAACTGATTGGGTGAGGCCCTTCCGCATTAAGGAGGGTAATCTGCTCTACTCAGTCTACCAATTCAAATGTTAATCTTATCCAAAAACATCCTCACGGATGCACCCAGAATAATGGGAAAAAATCAAATATCTGAGCATCTGTGGCCCAGTCAAATTGACATGTAATAATAACCATCACACTACTCAAATCAATCTATAAATTTAATGTCATCCCTACCAACATCTCAATGACATTTTATTTATAGAAAAACTACTAAGATACATATGGAATCTCAATGGATCCAAGATGGCCAAAACAATTTGAAAAAAGAAGAAAGTTGGAGGACTCATAATTCTTGATTTCAAAACATACTACAAATCTACAGTAATCAAAACAGTGTTGTATTAGCACAGAGACAGACATATGCACCAATGAAACAGAATAGAGAGCTCAGAAATAAACTCTCATGTACATGATCAAATGGTCTTCGACAAGGGTGTCAAGATACAATGGAAAAAGTACAATGTCTTTAACAAATGGTGTTAGGAAACTGGATATCCACATGCAAAAGAATGATATTGAATGCTTATCTTGCATTATACACAAAAAAACAACTCAAAATGGTTTAAAAAACTAAATACAAGACCTAAAAATATAAAACTGCTATAAGAAAACATAGTGGTAAACTTCATGACATTGGATATGGGAATGATTTCTTGGATATGACACCCAAAGCATGAGCAACAAAAGAAAAAATAGACAAATGGAACTATATCAAACTAAAAAACTGCTTAATAAAGGAAACAACAGAATGAAAAGGCAACCTGTGGAATGGGAGAACATATTTGCAAATCATATATCTGATAAAGGGTTAGTATCTATAATAGTACTAGTTAGTACTATCTAGACCTCCTGTGATTTGACAACAATCAATCCCATTAAAATATGGGCAAAAGACCTGAATACACATTTCTCTAAATATATTCAAATGTCCAGTAAGAATATGAAAAGATGTTCAACATCACTAATAATAGAAAATGCAAATTAAAAACACAATGAGATATCATCTCATTAGAATGGTCACTACCAAAACCAACCCAACCAAACAAATAAAAAATAACAAATGTTGGCAAGGATGCACAGAAATTGGAACCCTTGTAGACTATTGAAAAGAGTATAAAATGATACAGCTGCTATTAAAAATAAATTAAAATTAAAACTGCAGGGATGCCTGGGTGGTTCAGTTGGTTAAGCATCTGCCTTCAGCTCAGGTCATGATCTCAGGGTTCTTAAGCCCCAGGTCAGACTCTCTGCTCAGTGGAGAGCCTGCTTCATCCTCTCCCTCTGCCCTTCCCCTTACTTGTGTTCTCCCTCTCTCAAGTGAATAAATAAAAATCTTAAAAAGTTAAAACTGCCATATAATCCAGCAAAATTAAAAATTAATAAAATATGTAATAAAAATAAAAATAAAATTGCCATATGATCCATCAATCTTGTTTAGGTATTTAACCAAAATAATTGAAAGCAGGATCTCAAAGAGGTATTTGGACATCCATGATCATTGCAATGTTATAGCTAAGAGGTGGAAGCCTCCCAAATATCCACTGGTAGATGAATATAGGTATTAAGGAGGGCATGTATTGCACTGGGTGTTATACATAAACAATGAATCTTGGAACACTACATAAAAAATAATGATATACTGATATACTCAATGGTGACTAACATAATAAAAGAAAGAAAGAAAAGGAAAGAAAAGAAAAGGAAGAAAGAAAAAGAAATATATTACATATGCAATGGAATATCATTCAATCTTTAAAGAAAATGGATATCTTGTCATATGTACAATATGGATGAACCTTGAAGACATTATGCAAGTGTAATAATTCAGTCATGAAAAGAAAAATACCAAAAGATATCACTTATGTGAGACATCTAAAGTAGTCAAAATCACAGAAATGAAGTACACAAAGTCCCTGGTTGTTTCCAGAGGCTCTGATGAGGAGAAGTGGGGAGTTTTTTTTTTTTTTTACGGTCCAATATAAGAATTTTTTTCAATTAATTTTATTTTTTCAGTATTCCAAGATTCATTGTTCATGTACACACCCAGTGCTCCATGTAATACATGCCCTCCTCAATACCCACCAACAGGCTCACCCAACACTCCACCCACAGCCCTCCAAAACCCTCAGTTTATTTCTCAGAGTCCACAGTCTCTCATGCCTTGTCTACCCCTCTGATTTCCCCCAATTCACTTTTCTTTTCCTTCTCCTGATGTCCTTCATGTTATTCCTTATGCTCCACAAGTAAGTGAAACCGTATAATTGTTTTTTCTACTTCAAAAAGCAGGAAATATCTCAGATAATGTACTTAACCATTTACCTAAATGAACTTGGAAAAAAAAGAACAACAAATAAAACCCAAACACAGCAAAAAGAAGGAATAATAAAGATTAGAGCAAATGTAAATGATGTATAAACTAAAAAGAACAATAGAACAGATCACCAAAAGTAGAAGCTTGTTTTCTGAAAGATCAACAAACTTGATAAACCTCTAGACAGACTCTTTATGAACCAAAAAAGAGAGGACCCAAATAAACAAAGTAACAAATGAAAGAGGGGAAAGAACCACCAACAAAAAAATACAAATAATTGTGAGACGATATTATGGAAATCTATATGACAAAAATTGGAAAAACAAGAAATGGATAAATTCCTGGAAACATAACCTAGCAAAACTAAAGCACAAAAATAGGAAATATCCAAAGACTGATTAGCAGCAAAGAAATTGAATCCATATTCAAAAAATTTTGTATTTACCTGAAGGATACAAAAATACTGATTTGAAGGGGTACAAGCACCTTGAGGTTTATAGCCACATTATCAAAAATAGCCAACTTGTGGAAAGAGCCCAAATGTCCAATGACTGTTGAATGGATAAAGAACATGTGGTATATATACATACAATGGAATATTATACAGTCACAGAAATGAGACCTTGCAATTTTCAATGATGTGGACAGAGCTAGAGAACATTATGCTAAGTGAAAAAACTCTCAACAAACAAAAATCCAAGACAAGGAGGATTCATAGGTGAATTCTATGAAATATTTAAACAAGAGTTAGATGCCTGGATGGCTCAGTTGGTAGAGCCCGTGTGACTCTTGATCTCTAGGTTTTTGAATTCAAGTCCCACCTTGGGTGCTGAGATTACTTAAAAATAAAGCAGAGTTAGTATCTATTCTTCTCAAACTACTCCAAAAAATGAAGGAGGGAGGAAAACGTCCAAATTCATTCTATCAGGCCAGTATTAACTTAATATAAAAATCAAATAAAGACACAACAAATAGAGGGAGGAGCAAGATGGCAGAAAAGTAGGAGGTTGAGATAGAGTTGGAACCAAGAAGTTCATCTAGATAGTTATCAAATCATTCTAAAAGCCAGCATACTCAACAGGAGAAAGGAGAGGAAGAGCAATTCTAGGAGCAGAAAATTGACCACTTTCTGAAAGGTAGGACGTTTGGAAAAGTGAATCCAACACGATGGGAAGTGAGACCGTGGGGGGGGGGGGAGGGGGGGAAGGGCCGGCTCCCTGCAGCAGCAGAGCTGTGGAGCACAAAATTGGAAATTTTAGAGTCTGCTCCGCAGAGGGACATCTCCCCAGAGGCTAAGCCAGAGGTTTAGCCCTCGCGGGAACAGAGCGGTTTCAGGACCCGTGAAGTCACAAAGAGACCGGGGGTGTCTGAGTGTGGCAGAGCTCCCAGATACTGGGGCAGAGAAGCCGGCAGCAGAGAAAGAGCCGCGCACTCTGTTTTCAACTGGGGCTTAACCTAGACCGTGGCCATGGCCCTTTGAGCAGGGACCACATAAGGCATTCTGGAGAGACCCCCTCCTTCCTACTCGGGGCGGAGCGGCGCGGGAGTGCGCAGCAGGAATCTGCTGGGTTTGGAGACTCCAGACGAGGCCGCACGCCAGAGATAGAAATGCTCCGCCTCTGAGGGCACTCTGAGGAGCCGGGACTCCAGTGCTCAGCTCCTCCAGCCAGAGACTGGGAGCCGCCATTTGCATTCCCAGCCTCCACAACAGTACGGAAAGCGCTCAGGGAACAAAGACTCCCAAGAGCGAACCTGAGAGAATTGCTTGGCCCATCCCTGGGTAAGGGCAGGGCAATTGCGCTCAGGCAAAGACATTTGAGAACCAATTTCAAAAGGCCCCTCCCCCAGAAGATCAGTGAGAATATCCAGCCAAGCCCAAGTTCATCAATCAGTGAAAACTGTGGAACTCCAGAGTACTTTCTCTCTCACTCATCTATTCTTAGCTCAATAAAATGACAAGGCGGAAAAACTCACCACAAAAAAAAGAACAAAGGACAGTACCAATGGCTAGAGACCTAGTTAATACAGACATCAGTAATATGTCAGAAATAGAGTTCAAAATGACAGTTATCAAGATGCTAGCTGGGCTCGAAAAAAGCATGGAAGAGATTAAAGGATCCCTTTCTGGAGAAATTAAATCTCTTTCGGGAGAAATAAAAGAAATAAAATCTAACCGAGATGAAATCAAAAAAGCTATTAATGAGGTTCAATCAAAAATGGAGGCTCTTAATGCTAGAATAAATGAGGCAGAAGAAAGAATTAGCGACATAGAAGACCAAATGACAAAGATTAAAGAAGCTGAGAAAAAGAGAGACAAACATCTATTGGGCCACAAGGGAAGAATTTGAGAGATAAGTGATACCATAAGATGCAACAATATTAGAATAATTGGGATTCCAGAAGCAGAAGAAAGAGAGAAAGGGGGGAAGGTATATTGGAACAAATTACTGTAGAGAATTTCCCTAATATGCTAAGGGGAAGAAGCATCAGAATCCATGAGGCACAGAAAACCTCCCCCAAAATCCATAAAAATAGGTCTACTCCCTGTCATCTAATAGTAAAACTCACAAGTCTTAGTGACAAAGAGAAAATCCTGAAACCAGCTTGGGACAAGAAGTCTGTAACATTCAGAGGCAGGAGTGTTAGATTGGCAGCAGACCTATCCACAGAGACCTGTCAGGTCAGAAAGGACTGGCATGATATATTCAGAGCCCTAAACGAGAAAAATATGCAGCCAAGAATACTATACCCAGCTAGACTGTCACTGAAAATAGATGGAGAGATAAAAACTTCCAGTACAAACAAAAACTAAAGGAATTTGCAAACACCAAACCAGCCCTACAGGAAAAACTGAAAGGGGTCCTCTAAGCAAAGAGAGAACCTAAAAGGAACATAGACCAGAAAAGAGGAGAGACAATATACAGTTAACGGTCACCTTACAGGCAATACAATGGCACTAAATTCATATCTGTCAATAGTTACACTGAATGTAAATGGGCTAAATGCCCCAATCAAAAGGCACAGAGTATGAGAATGGATAAAAAAACAAGACCCATTGATATGCTGTCTACAAGAAACTCATCTTAGACCCAAAGACACCTCCAGCTTTAAAGTGAGGGAGTGGAAAACAATTTACCACGCTAACAGACATCAAAAGAAAACTGGGGTGGCAATCCTTATATAAAATAAGTTAGATTTTAAGCCAAAGACAACATTAAGAGATGAGGAAGGACACCATATCATACTTAAAGGGACTGTCCAACAAGAAGATCTAACAATTGTAAATATCTATGCCCCTAACGTGGGAGCAGCCAATTCTATAAACCAATTAATGACAAAGTCAAAGAAACAAATCAACAATAATACAATAATAGTAGGGGACTTTAATAACCCCCTCACCAAATGGACAGATCATCTAAACAAAAGATCAACAATTAAATAAGGGCTCTAAATGACACAGTGGATCAGATGGATATCACAGATATATTCAGAACATACTATCTCAAAGCAACAGAATACACTTTTTTCTCTAGTGCGCATGGAACATTCTCCAGAATAGATCACATCCTGGGACACGAATCAGGTCTCAATCAGTACCAAAAGATTGGGATCATTCCATGCATATTTTCAGACCACAATGCCATGAAACTAGAGCTCAATCACAAGGGGAAAGTTATAAAGAACTCAAATACATGGAGGCTAAAGAGCATCCTACTAAAGAATGAATGGGTTGACCAGGAAATTAAAGAAGAATTTAAAAACCTCATGGAAACAAATGATAATGAAAACACAACTGCTCAGAGTCTCTGAGACACAGCAAAGGCGGTCCTGAGAGGAAAATATATAGCAATACAAGCCTTTCTCAAGAAACAAGAAAGATCTCGAATACATAACCTAACCCTACAACTAAAGGAGCTGGAGAAAGAACAACAGAGAAAACCTAAACCCACCAGAAGAGAGAAATAATAAAGATCAGAGCAGAAATCAATGTAATAGAACCAAAAGAACAGTAGAACAAATCAACGAAACTAGGATCTGGTTATTTGAAAGAATTTATAAAATTGATAAAACCTTGGACAGACTTATCAAAAATAAAAAAGAAAGGACCCAAATTAATAAAATCATGAATGAAAAAGGAGGAATCACAACCAACACCAAAGAGATACAAACAATTATAAGACCATATTATGAGCAGCTATATGCCAGCAAACTAGACAATCTGGAAGAAATGGATACATTCCTAGAGACACACAAACCACTAAAACTAAACCAGGAAGAAATAGAAAACGTAAATAGACCCATAACCTGTAAGGATATTGAAACAGTAATCAAAAACCTCGCAATAAACAAGAGCCCAGGGCCAGATGGCTTCCCAGGGGGAATTCTACCATTTAAATAAGAATTTATACCTATTCTCCTGAAATTGTTCCAAAAAATAGAAATGGAAGGGAAAATTCCAAACTCATTTTGAGGCCAACATTACCTTGATTCCAAAACCAGACAAAGACCCCATCAAAAAGGAGAATTACAGACCAATATCCTTGAGGAACACGGATGTAAAAATTCTCACCAAAATACTAGCCAATAGGATCCAACAGTACATTAAAAGGATTATTCACCACAATCAAGTGGGATTTATCCCTGGGATGCAAGGTTGCTTCGACATTCGCAAATCAATCAACGTAATGCAATACATTAATAAAAGAAAGAACAAGAACCATATGATACTCTCAATTGGTGCCAAAAAAGCATTTGACAAAGTACAACATCCTTTCCTGATCAAAACTCTTCACAGCGTAGGGATAGAGGGCACATTCCTCAACATCATCAAAGCCATCTATGAAAAACCCACAGCGAATATCATTCTCAATGGGGAAAAGCTCTCAGCTTTTCCCTTGAGATCAGGAACACGGCAGGGATGCCCACTATCTCCACTGCTATTCAAC
>CM052801.1:56287093-56301506 GCA_028533885.1 Nasua narica | reverse complement strand
ATATAAAATTAATGCACAGAAATCAGTTGCATTTCTATACACCAACAGCAAAACAGAAGAAAGAAATTGAGGAGTTGATTCCATTTACAATTGCACCCCAAACCATAAGATACCTAGGAATAAACCTAACCAAAGAGGCAATGAATCTGTAGTCAGAAAACTACAAAGTGCTCATAAAAGAAATTGAAGAAGACAGAAAGAAATGGAAAAATGTTCCATGCTCATGGATTGGAAGAAAAAATATTGTGAAAATGTCTATGCTACCTAAAGCAATCTATACATTTAATGCAATCCCTATTAAAATATCATCAATTTATTTTAAAGAAATGGAACAAATGATCCCAAAATTTATATGGAACCGGAAAAGACAATGAATAGCCAGAGGAATATTGAAAAAGAAAACCAAATTCAGTGGCATCACATTTCCAAACTTCAAGCTATATTACAAAGCTGTAATCATCAAGACAGTGTGGTACTGGCACAAAAACAGACACATAGATCAATGGAACAGAATAGAGAGCCCAGAAATAGAACCTCAACTCTATGATCAACTAATATTCGACAAAGCAGGAAAGAATATTAAATGGAAAAAAGTCTCTTCAACAAATGGTGTTGGGAAAACTGGACACCCACATGCAAAAGAATGAAACTGAACCATTTTCGGACACCACACACAAAAATAGACTCAAAATGGATCAAAGACCTCAATGTTAGACAAGACTCCATCAAAATCCTCGAGGAGAACATAGGCAACAACCTCTTCGACCTCAGCCACAGCAACTTCTTCCTAGAAACATCTCCAAAGGCAAGGGAAGCAAGGGCAAGAATGAACCACTGGGACTTCATCAAGATCAAAAGCTTCTGCACAGCAAAGGAAACTGTCAACAAAACCAAAAGACAACTGACAGAATGGGAGAAGATATTTGCAAATGACATATCAGAGAAAGGGTTAGTATCCAAAATCTGTAAAGAAGTTTTCAAACTCAACACTCAAAGGACAAATAATCCAATCAAGAGATGGGCAGAAGTTATGAACAGACATTTCAGTAAAGAGGACATCCAAATGGCCAACAGACACATGAAAAATGCTCAACATCACTTGGCATCAGAGAAATACAAATCAAAACCACAGTGAGAGGCCCCGCTGCCATTAAAGACTGAGATTAAAAAAAAAACAAAAAACACAGTGACATACCACCTCACACCAGTCAGAATGGCTAAAATTAGCAAGTCAGGGAACGACAGATGTTGGCGACAATGCGGAGAAAGGGGAACCCTCCCACACTGTTGGTGGGAATGCAAGCTGGTATAACCACTCTTGGAAACTGTATGGAGATTCCTCAAAATGTTGAAAATAGAGCTACCCTATGATCCAGCAATCATACTACTGGGTATTTACCCTCAAGATACAAATGTAGTGATCCGAAGGGTCACATGCACCCGAATGTTTATAGCAGCAATGTCCACAATATCCAAACTATGGAAAGTAACTAGGTGTCCATCAACAGATGAATGGATAAAGAAGAGGTGGTATATATATATATATGTACTATTGAATACTATGCAGTCATGAAGAGAAACGAAATCTTGCCATTTGCAATGACGTGGATGGAACTAGAGGGTATTATGCTAAGCGAAAAAAGTTAGTCAGAGAAAGACCATTATCACATGATCGCTCTGATATGAAGAATATGAGAGGCAGGGCAGGGTGTCATGGTGGGGTAGGGAAGAGAAATGAAACAAGATGCGATGGGGAAGGAGACAAACCATAAGAGACTCTAAACTCATGAAACAAACTAAGGGTTGCTGGAAGGTGGTGGGGGTAGGGTTATGAACATTGGGGAGGGTATGTGCTATGGCAAATGCTCTGAAATGTGTAAGCCTGATGATTCACAGACATGTACCCTGGGGCAAATAATACATTATATGTTAATAAAAAATTTAAAAAAGGACACAACAAATAAAAGAGAATCGCAGGCAAATATATCTGATGAAAATAGATGCAAAAATGATCAACAAAATTCTAACTGAATCCAAAAAGCATTAAAAAAATTCATTTTCCACAATCAACATCAGATGTCTATTGCATTCTTATATGCTAATAATGAAAGAGCAAAAAGGAAATTAAGGAAAATGTCATTTATAATTGCTCCAAAAGTACTGAAGTATCTAGGAATAAACTTAACTAGAGAAGTGAAAGACTCGGACTCTGAAAACTTTAAAACATTAATGAAAAACTACAATATGATGCAAAGAAATTGAAAGACATGCCATGTTCTTGAATTGGAAGAAAAAGTATTTTTTAATATTTAATTTTGTTTTTTCGGTGTTCCAAGATTCATTGTTTATGCACCACACCCAGTGTTCCAAGCAACACATGCCCTCCTTATTGCCCACCACCAGGCTTACCCAATCCCCCACCACCCCCTCCAAAACCCTCAATTTGTTTCTCAAAGTCCACAGTCTCTCATGCTTCATCTCCCCCTCCAATTTTCCCAATTCACTTTTCCTTTCCTTTTCCTAATATTCTCCATGTTATTCCTTATGTTCCACAAGTAAGTGAAACTATATGATAATTAACTCTCTGCTTGACTTATTTCACTCAGCATAGTCTCCTCCAGTCCCTACCATGTTGATACAAAAGTTGGATATCTATCTTTTCTGACGGCTGAATAATTATATATTATATTATATATATGAACCATATCTTCTTTATCCATTCATCTGTTGAAAGGCATCTTGGCTCTTTCCACAGGTTGGCCATTGTGCCCATTGCTGCTATGAACATTGGGGTACATATAGTCCCTATTTTCACTACCTGTTTATCTTTGGGGTAAATACCCAGTAATGCAATTGCAGGGTCATAGGATAGCTCTATTTTTAATTTAAGGAATCTCCACACTGTTTTCCAAAGTGGTTGTACCAACTTACATTCCCACCAACAGTGTAAGAATGTTCCCCTTTGTCCACATCCTCTCTAACACTTGTGGTTTACTGTCTTTTTGATTTTGGTGATTCTAACTAGTGTAAGGTAGTATCTCAATGTGGTTTTGGTTTGAACCTCCCTGATGTCTAATGATGATGAACATTTTTTTCAAGTGTCTGTTAGTCATTTGTATGTCTTCTTTGGAGAAGTGTTGGTTCATGTCTTCTGCCCATTTTTTGACAAGATTATTTGGGTTTTTTTGGTGTTGAGTTTGAAGAATTCTTTTTGGGTCTTAGATATCAGACTTTTGTCTGTATTGTCATTTGCAAATATCTTCTCCCATTCTGTGGGTTGCCTGTTTGTTTTGTTGACTTTTTCCTTTGCTGTGCAGAAGCTTTTTATCTTGATGATGTCCCAAAAGTTCATTTTTGCTTGTGTTTCCTTTGCCTTTGGAGACATATCTTGAGAGAAGTTGTTGTGCCTGATGTCGAAGAGGTTACTGCCTATGTTCTCCTCTAGGATTTTGAAAGATTCCTGCCTCACATTGAGATCTTTTATCCATTTCAAGTTTATCTTTGTGTATGGTGTACAAGAATGGTCAAGTTTCATTCTTCTCCATGTAGCTGTCCAATTTCCCCAGCACCATTAATTGGAGAGACTGTCTTTTTTCCACTGGGTATTTTTTCCTGCTCAGTCGAAGATTATTTGACCTTAGAGTTGTGGGTCCATCTCTGGGCTCTCTACTCTGTTCCACTGGTCTATGTGCCTGTTTTGTGCCAGTACCATGCTGTCTTGGTGATCATAGCTTTGTATTAAAGCTTGAAATCAGGCAATGTGATGCCCCCAACTTTGTTTTTTTTTCAAAATTTCCTTAGCAATTCGGGGTCTTTTCTGGTTCCATACAAATTTTAGGATTCTTTGTTCCAGCACCTTGAAAAATTTCAGTGGAATTTTGATTGGGATGGCATTGAAATTATAGATTCCTCTGGGCAGTATAGATATTTTAAATGTTTATTCTTCCAATCTATGAGCATGGAAAGCTTTTCCATGTTTTTTGTGTGTCTTCTTCAATGTCTTTCATGAGCGTTCTGTAGTTCCATGAGTATAGATACTTTACTTCTTTTCTTAGTTTTCAAGAAAGTCTGAGTGTATTCCTTCTGTTTCTATTTTTTGAAACATCTTCTGGAGAATAGGTATTATTTCTTCTTTGCATGTTTGGTAGAATTGCCCAGGGAATCCATCAGGTCCTGGGTTCTTGTTTTTGGGAAGTTTTTGATCATTGCTTCAATCTTATTACTAGATATTGATCTATTCATGTTGTCAATTTCTTCTTGTTTCAGTCATGTAAACTTATAGGTTTCCAGAAATGTATCCATTTCTTCTAGGTTGCTTAACTTATTGGCATAGAGGTGTTGATAATAATTTTTTTTAAGATTTTATTCATCTGACAGAGATAGAGAACACAAGTAGTTAGAGCTGCAGACAGAGGGAGAGGGAGAAGCAGGCTCCCCGCCGAGCAGGGAGCCAGATGCGGGACTCGACCCCAGGGCTCCGGGACCACAACCCAAGCCAAAGGCAGCTGCCCAATGGACTGAGCCACCCAGGCACCCCAATAATAATTTTTGATGATTGTTTCTATTTCCTTGGTGTTAGTCATGATCTCTCCCTTTTCAGTCATAGTTTTATTAATTTGAGTCCTCTCTTCTTTTGGATGAGTTTGGCCAGTGTTTTATTGATCTTACTGATTCTTTCAAAAAACAAACTTCTAGTTTTGTTGATGTGTTCTACTGTATCCCTAGTTTCTAATGCACTGATGTCTGCTCTAATCTTCATTATTTCCCTTTTTGTGTGTGGGGTTGGCTTAATTTGTTGTTGATTTTCCAGATCTTTAAGGTGTAAAGAGAGCTGGTGTTTCATGATTTTTCAATTTCTTTGAGTGAGGCTTGGATGGCTATATATTTCCCCCTTAGGACCACCTTTGCTGTATCCCATAGGTTTTGGACCATTGTGTCATCATTCTCATTGGTTTCCATGAATTGCTTGAGTTCTTCTTTGATATCCTGATCAAAACATTGATCAGGAAATATTTTTGATCAAAACATTCTTAATCAGTTTGATCAGGTTCTTGATTCTTGATTCTTGATCAAAAGATTCTTGATCAGGTTGATCAAAAAATTCTTGAGCAGTTTGGTCTTTAGTCTCCATGTGTTTGAAATCCTTCCAAACTTTTTCTTGTAGTTGAGTTCCCGTTTCAAAGCATCGTGGTCTGAGAATATGCTGGGAATCATCTCAATCTTTTGGTATCAGTTGAGTCCTGATTTGTGGACCTAGTATGTGGTCTATTCTGGAGAATGTTCCATGTGTGCTCGAGAAGAATGAGTATTCTGTTGTTTTAGAGTGGAATGTTCTGTATATATTTATGAGGTCCATTTGGTCCAATGTGTCATTCAAAGCTCATGTTTCTTTATTGATTTTCTGTTTGGATGATCTGTCTGTTACTGAGTGGTGTGTTAAGATCTCCTACAATCAATGTATTCATATCAACATGACTCTTTATTTTAATTTACCGTTGGCTTAAGTAGTTGACTGCTCCTGTATTGGGGACATAAATGTTTACAGTTGTTAGATCTTCTTGGAGGATAGACCCCTTAAGAATGATGTAGTGTCCTTCTATATCCCTGACTACAGTTTTTAGATTAAAATCTAATTTGTCTGATATGAGAATTGCTACCTCAGCTTTCTTTTTAGTTCCAGTGGCATGAAAGATGGTTCTCTATCCCTTCACTTTCAGTCTGAATGTATCTTTAGGTTCAAAATGATGGCAAAAGGAATGAGTCCTGTCTTTTTTTCCAATCTACAACCCTTGCTTTTTATTGGAGCATTTAGGCCATTCACATTGAGAGTGATTATTGAAAATAAGATTTTATTGTCATCATGTTGCCATGAAGTCCTTGTTTCTATAGATTGTCTCTGTAAATTTTTGTTCTGTATCACTCTTCGGGTATTTCTTCTTTTATAGAACCCTCCTTAATATTTCTTACAGGGCCATCTTAGTGTTCAAATATTCTTTCAGTTTCTGCTTGACTTGGAAGCTCTTTGTCTCTCCATCCATTCTGAATGATGGCCTTGTTGGATAAAGTACCCTTGGCTGCACGTTCTTCTCATTTAGTACCCTGAGTATGTCTTGCCAACCCTTTCTGGCTTTCCAGGTCTCTTTGAACAGGTCTGACATTATTCTGATGTCTCTCTTCTGTACGTAAAAAATCTCCTCCCCCTTGCTGCTTTCAAGGTTGTTTCTTTGGATCTGAGATTTGCAAATTGTACTATTATATATTGTGGCATTCGTCTGTTCCCATTGATCTTGGGAGTGGTCTTCTCTGCCTCTTGGACATGAATGCTTGTTTCCTTCCCCAGATTGGGGGAGTTCTCAGCTACAATTTGCTCAAATATATCTTTTAGATCTCTCTCTTTCCATCCCTTCAGTGATCCTAATAATTCTGATATTGGAATGTTTCACTGAATCATTAATCTCTCTGATCCCTTCATTTTACTCTGATTTTCGCATGTCTCCTCAGTTTCCTTCTTTTCTATCATCTTATCTTCTAGCTTACTAATTCATTTTTCTGCCTTGTTTACTATGGAATTCAGAGTACCCAATTTAGACTGTATTTCATTCACAACATTTTTAAGTTTGGGCCAATTACATCTCATTTCTGCCCTTAGAGATTCTATATCATTGTTAATATTTTTCTTAAGCTTAGATATTGATTTCATAATTGTTACTCTGAAGTCTATTTTTGGCATCTTGGTTATATCCATATCCATTAGGTCTGTGGCAGAGGCCACAGTTTCTTGTTCTTTTCTTTGTTGGGGATTCCTCCTCTTAGTCATTCTGTTGATGGGTGGTTGGGGGAATGTATGGAGCTCAAAGTATGAAAAATGACCCAAGCAGGATGCACCTTGGATCTTAGAATTGCTTAGGGTTGCTGTCCTCTTGATCTTCCAGCCTGTCTTCTGTGGGAGGGATCTGCCACACTGTTACTCAGACAACTGTGTTTGGGTAGAGTTTCCCCGCTCCCTGTGGGGGCAAAATGTGCTCAGTGAACACTGTTTTTTGGGGGCTTTTGTTCTCTCGAGGATTTCCCTGGTGGCTTTCTGCATCTCTTCCAAGAGTCAGAGCACAAGTGACTGTATCCAAACCTCTGCCTCAGAACAGAGAGATTGCAGTCTGCTCTTCAGTGTGCTCTCCAGGCCACACTGTCTCCATTTCTGTTTGTGTTGCTAAAAACCACAGTCTCTTGGGTTGTGCACCCCACAGCAGCACTCCCAGATGTCACTCCTAGGGCTAGGAATATCTCTGCCCTTTGTGCTTCTAAAACCATAAACCACCTACAGTTTGAACACATGCACCCATTGCTCCAGGTTTCTGTCTGGGGAGCTGCCCTAAAGTCCTTTACCTGCTGTTACTAGTTTTCAAGTGTGCCCAGTCCCCGGTGTGGGAGCCTTTTGTGCTCTGGTATTATCTCATCTTTCTGGCTCAGGTTTATGGAGGCTCCCTTCCCCTTCTGTTTATCTTCTGATATCTGATAGCAGAATCACAGGTCCCCACTTTATACCTCAAGACCAACTGCTGGTGATGTTCTGTTTGTAGAGATCCAGATATATCTTCTTACATCTCAGGATGATTTCATTGGTGTTCAGAATGGTTTGGTAGATATCCAGCTTAATTCAGGGGACTGGTTGAATTAGGTCCCTCACTCCTCTGCCATCTTTTTCTTCCCAGCTGACTCAGAATCATTGATGACCATGTATTTTCACACAGAATCATTCTTCATATCATTAAGAGCCCTGATGATGAATCATTTAAAAACAGCAACAACAACAACAACAACAAATAACCAAACAAAAAACGAAGTGAGGAGATCCATTGTTGTTTCTGAGGTTTCCTTCCAACCCATGGACGCTCCTTCTTCAAGTCTTAATGGTGGCATTTACTCCTCCAGTGATATATATTTGTTTCACTAACATCAAATTACACCCCACTGTTCCATTTTCATACTTTCTGCTTATAAAATAACATTTTGTTCTGATGCTTAATTGCAGTGTAATCTTTTTGAAGACATTTTTAATGGCAATTAACACATGTAATACCAACAATGCATATAACTCACCTGACATGTTTATATCATGAAGAGCTATGACCAGGTTTCCCATGTACAACAACATCACAATATCTACCTGTCCACCATTACCTATACAACACAATTGTTTTAAGTATATCATAATGTCCAAGATATATAATTTGTTGGAAGTAAATCCTAATTTCTAAGATTCATCAGAGAGAAAATATTCTAAAAGTATGTCTTAGAACTGATTAAATATGGTATTTACATGAGAATTGATCCTAAGAGGAGATACCATTAAGGTTTACTAAGTTTTGAGGATGCAGAGAAAAGGGAACACTTTCACACTGTTTGTGGAAATGCAAACTGGTGCAGCCCCTCTGGAAAACAGTATGGAGGTTCCTTAAAAAGCTCACAATAGAACTACCCTATGACATGGCAATTGCACCACTAGGTATTTACCCAAAGGATACAAAAATACTGATTCAAGGAGGCGCATGCATCTTGATGTTTATTTGTTTATTTTTTTATTGTATTATGTTAGTCACTGTACAATACATAATTAGTTTTTGATGTAGTGTTCCAAGAAGATTTTATTTATTTATTTGACAGAGAGAGACATATCAAGAGAGGAAACACAAACAGGGGCAGTAGGAGAGGGAGAAGCAGGCTTCCCATTCAGTAGGGATCCTGATGTGGGACTCAATCTCATGACCCTGGGATCATAACCTGAGCTGAAGGCAGATACCTGATGACTGAGTCACCCAGGTGCCCCTGTCCTAATGTTTATAGCAGCATTATCAACAATAGCCAAACCACGGAAAGCTCCCAAAAGTCAACTGACTGATAAATGAATATATATACACATGGAATATTACTCAGCCATCAAAAAGAATGAAATCTTGCCATTTGCAATGATGTGGGTGGAGCTAAAGTGTACTATGCTAAGAAAATAAGTCAGTCAGAGAAAGACAAATACCATATGACTACACTCATATGTGGAATTTAAGAAACAAAACAGATGAACATAGAGGAAAGGAAAAAAAAGAGAGAGGGAAGGAAACCATAAATGATTCTTAATTATAGAGAACAAACAGGGTTGACGGAGGGATGTGGGTGGGGAATGGGCTAAATGGGTGATAGGTATTAAGGAGGACACTTGTAGTGATGAGGATGGGGTGTTGTATGTTAGTGATGAATCATTAAATTCTACACCTGAAACCAATTTTGCTATATATATTAACTAACTAGAATTTAAGTAAAAACTTGAAAAAAAATAAGATTTAGTCAACTGAAGGTAATTAAGTAAGATCAGAGGAAGACACTGGATTGGAACCATATTGACTGTCACTTCAAATACCCTCTGGACCAGTAACCTTAGACTCCTCTTGAATCCCTGGGTGAGGGGACTACTCTCAGTGCATCCACTAGTGGGCACCAATATATTTTATTAGACTAATAGGACTGTCAAGTAGCACTGCCATTGGTGGTGACAACAGACATTACCATATCAGGCCAAAGAAGGAGAGGTATCATATTAATTAGCTGTCCTTAATCCATTTCTAACCCCCTTTTCCCTTGCTACTTTTCATTATAGAAACTAGAAAGCAAAAACCTCATTTTTCCAGTCACTTGAAAATAGGAGTGATAATGTGACTCAGTTCTAATAGTGAGATATCAAGCAGAAGTCTGCTGACACTGACTCTTGTTCTCTCTCTCTTTCTTGAATTAACATTAAGCTCCAAACATGACATTTGGAGCTTCAGCAGCCATCTTATGACAATAGGACAACAAGCATAAAGACAAAAGTCTACATGTATGAATAGTAGGTCAGAAAAAAATAGAACTTCCTTGGGTCCAAATGGCATTGTTGAACAACTAAGCAAACACGAGCAAGGACTTGTATTTGGACGTTTGTTTTGTTTATTTTTTTTAAGATTTATTTATTTATTTTAGAAATAGCATGAGTGGGGAGGGGCAAAGAGAGAGAGAGAATCTCAAGCAGACTCCTTGCTGAGCACAGAGCCCAATGTGGGGCTTAATCTCATGACACCAAGATCACAACCTAAGCTGAAACCAGGAGTTGGATGCTTAACCAACTGAGCCACCCAGGTGCCACAATCTAGACTTGTTTTGTTTTTTTTCGTTATGTTCAGTTAACCAATATATAGTTCATCACTAGTTTTTGATGTAATTAACAATTAATTAGTTGCATATAGATTTGTTTTTATGTGAAAAATTGCCCTTTATTTGCTTAAGTCCCAATTGGTTAGTTTGTAACTTTCATTTGAGCATATTTTATTTTATTTTATTTTATTTATCTTTTAACATCTTAATTTAATTTTATTTTTTTCAGTGTTCCAAGATTCATTGTTTATGCACCATACCCAGTGCTCCATGCAATACGTGCCCTCCTTAATACCCACCGCCAGGTTCATTTGAACATATTTTAAATTAACATGGAGGCTAATGGCAGCTGCCACTGAGTGGCCAAAAGTTCTAATTTGTGGAATACGTGATAGATCATCCACTTTCCCCATCCTTCCTCCTGTACAGGAAATTCAGAGTATCTGGGGAGAAAATGATGGTCTGGAGTTCCTGCAGAATGTTTCTGGATATTAGTTATAAGTTTTCTGAGGAAATTTGGAAAAGCATTATGTTCATCTGTGTCATTTGAAAACATGAAAAGGTCTATATGAAATAAGGTAAGTATGAACTATATTTTTAAACAATAAAAGCACTTGCAAATGTATGGTATTTCTTCTGAAATGGGGCCCTCAAAATACCCTCCAAATGCTTTCACAAATAAAAACACCTATGATTTACCTAATTCTTACATTTTCAACTCAGAGATAATTTATTGTTTCAGGAATATGTTAATTAAATGGTACACAGATTTGTACTTACAATCCAACAAATATGCCACCAATGTTATACCCAATGAGCTTTGAAAATGTAGCTTGTATAGCTTCAGCTATATTATATTCTCAATTTAGATACATTAGACTATGTGAAATTCATGTACAGGAAAATTACTATTACAACAGAGTTTCTCTAAGCATAAAATACATTATTTGTAAAAAAAAAAAAATGTAGCCTGTAACATACCTCAAAAGGTGAGTAGCCCTGCTGAGTGGGAACATTTTTCCCAACTATGACCTACAAGGGCAGGAGAATAAATGTAATGGCATTCTGCAATATGCCATTACAAACGGGAAAAAAACATCCTGCTTCTCTAGATAAAATTCTAGATTTAAAAGGCTTAAAAATAACAGATTAATAGTCCATTATAGACCACAATGGAGATTTATTTTCAAAGTGTCTTTCATATCAATTACATTTGAGTGACATTAGGTTTCAAAGGTATAAAAGACTGGAGATCCTACGGTTTTAATCTATTCTATAGCACAAAAATGTCAAACATTTAAAGAATGAAATAAAACAGATATGTATCAGAGAGAAATTTAAAATTACTGAGTGGTACCTTGGTGGCTCTTTCAGTTGGTTCCTACTCTTGATTTCAGCTCATGTCATAGTCTTTGATGGAGCTCCTCATCAGGCTCTGCACTCAGTTGGAGTCTGCTTGAGATTCTCTCTCTCTGTCCCTCTCCCCACTCGTGCACTCTCTCTCTCTAAAAGAAATAAATAAAATCTCTTGAAAATAAAAATTAAATTACAAAGAAACAGTCAGCTCTAGAGTTCCTGATGCATAAACATCATTCCCATCATTTTTTATTTACATACTGAGCTTAGATGACTCCAGTATAGTAAGTGGCCAATATTGTAATCTATTGTTTGTATATAAATCTTCATTCAGTTTGACATATGATAGAAGCATTTCTTTCTGAAAAGTTATTCAAATTAGATCAATCACCAATAAATGATGTGTGGTGTATAAGCAATGAGCCCATTCAGTGATATAACTAGTTTTAGTCTGACTTTCTTAAATTTCTACCTTTAGATTGAGGGGGGACAAGATGGCAGAGAAGTAAGAGATCCTGCAGCAACCATCCCCAAAAATGAGCTGGAAATCTACCAGAACACACTGAACACCCATGAAATCACCCTGAGGAGAAAGATTTCTCACCCTGGGATCTCTCCGAGAGCAGAGGACAGCAATGGAGAGGTAAAAACAAAGTGGGAACACTCGAACTGATATCGGAGGATAAACAAAAGGGGGAGGGAGCCACCAGAAGCTAACCAAGGACAGTAACACCCCAAAGAAAGTGCCCGGTGGCGGGGGACCAGCATTAACGGAGAGTCTGTTAAAAACACTTAAAAAGGGCAAAAAGTTCTGAGGAGTAACTAGTGGAAAGGGGTGGTCGTGGGCACTGGCGCTTGAACCCACTCTCCCAGGAAGGAGTGCCCCAAAGTGAGACTGGTGGGGGATCCAGTCCGCGATTCCTGAACCTGCAGCTTTCTGCTCTCTGCAACATTCTGTGAGCCAGGCGTGCACCTGCAAGCACCCTTAGAGAGTCTGTGGTGGTCCAAAAGCCCCAGCTTTACCCTGTGTGCGCCTGCCTCCGCGACATTCACGGTGCGCTGCAGAGCCTGAGCAATCCCCGCTGGCTGTGGAGAGAACGCGGGCAAGCGGCCTAAACTCCAGGCCGCCCTCGCGGAGCTGCAGAAAAGCGGCTGGGGTCCCGACTTTCCTGGCCCGCCACAGGCCTCCCAGTCCGCTCTTGGGAGCCCCAGAAAGGCGGCTGGGGTCACGACTTTCCTGGTCTGGTGCAGGCCTCCAGGGTCCGCACTTGGGAGCCAGAAAGGCGGATGAGGTCGCGCGCCACCTTGAACGGGCTGCGCTGTGAGCAGAAATTTCACGGAGGGGACTGTGTGTTCTGAACCACACAGAGGGGAGCAGAGACTCGGGCATCCTGCAACTCGGAGGTCTGAGTGCTTCTGGGCAGATTCATTGCTTGGACTCTCTGAAAAGGTGAAAAAGATACAAAAGGCCAAAAACCTTCAGAGAGCAAAAGACTGAAAAACCTGTTTCCACAGAGCTCAGCCCCTTGACTAGGGGGCAGGGTGACTCAATCCAAGCAAGACTGACTGGAAAACAACGCGGCAGGCCCCTCCCCCAGAAGACCAGCCAAAGAACAAGAGGACTATAACCACAGGGTCCCCATAAAATTTTAAACCCCCAACTCCAGGGGAAATCAATATATATTAAGCTCCTGGTAATACCCTCAAACCTGTATATTTCATAGATAAAAGTTTGTTTTTGTTTTCTCGTCCTTATTCTCTCTCTTTTTTTATTTTATTATAGTATTCACTTACTTTCACACTTCTTTTTTCTTTTATCTTTTTTTTTAACTACTTAACATTACAACGAGAGGTTTAATACAACTATAAACCCAGGAGGACCTGAAATAACCTTCCTCGCCTGCGAGGAGTTATAACCACCCTCCCATCGTACCCCTCTGTCAGTGTTTGTGCGTATCTGATTTTGTTCTGGTATTACATAAATCTTATTCTTGGGGTTCATTCTGCTAGGTTCTTCTACTTCTTGTCATTTATTCGAGTTGGACTATATGTTTGTTCGTGCTTGTTTGCACACCTTATAAACCTTAGTTTTGGGGCCCATTCTGGCTGGGATTTCCTCTTTTTCGCTCCTCTCTATCTTTTTTTTATGCTTATTCTTTCTTTTTGGTGGTAAATCCAAACTGCTCCAAAACCCTCCGGAGTACACCCTGCCTGGATTGGGGGTGGTATATCCAGCTATACATTCTCTCATCCATTTCTCATCAAAATGACTAGGAGGAGGAACACCCAACAGAAGAAAAACCCAGAGACTACACCCTCTCCTTCAGAACTATTGGACATGGACATCAACAATATGTCAGAAAGGGAATTCAGGGAGACAATCATCCAGGCAATGGCTAGGATGGAGCAAAACATTATAGAATCACTAAGGGCAGAAAGGAGGTCCAGTATAGCAGAGGTAAGAAGCACTATTAATGAGATCCAATCCAATCTAAATAGTCTAACAGCTAGAGTTGTGGAGACAGAGGATAGAATTAGTGATCTAGAGGATCAAATGGTTGAGATGAAAGGGCAAGAGACGAGCTGGAACAAACTGCTCAAGAATCATGAGAACAGACTTAGGGAAATAAATGACACCATGAAAGGTTGCAACGTCAGAATCATTGGCATCCCAGAGGGGGTAGAGAAGGACAGAAGTCTAGAAGATATAGCTGACCAAATTCTACATGAGAATTTCCCCAATCTGGGGAATGGAACAAGTGGTCGTGTCCTAAAGGCTGAAAGGACCCCTGCCAGGATCAATAAATTGAGAAAAACACCAAGGCACATAATATTAAAATGTGCAAGTTATAATTTTAGACAGGAGGTCCTGAGGGCAGCT
>CM052801.1:56266913-56286593 GCA_028533885.1 Nasua narica | reverse complement strand
GAATATTTTGCCTCCATCAGAAAGGAGGAATACCCAACTTTTGTATCAACATGGACAGGACTAGAAGAGATTATGTGGAGTGAAAGAAGTCAAGCGGAGAGAGTCAATTATCTTATGGTCTCACTTACGTGTGGAGTATAAAGAAAATCATGGAGGGAATCGTGAGAAGGAAGGGAAGGGCGAATGGGGGGAAATCGGAGGGGGTGATGAACCAGGAGACACTGTGGACTCTGAGCAACAAACTGAGGGTTTGGAGGGTAGGGGGAGGGGTGGTGGGTGAGCCTGGTGGTGGGTATTGAGAAGGGCACGTATTGCATGGAGAACTGGGTGTGGTGCATGAACAATCAATCTCGTAACACTGAAAAATTAAAATAAACATATTTGGGGAGAAAAAAAGATAATTACTATTCTAAAATTCATAGGAAAAAAATTTCTAGCTTTACCTTTCTTCTCTGCCATTATCTGATATGTATTTATTTATTATTTCTTTCAGTTGTTTGTGATATTTCTATTTCTTTCCATTTCTACCAAGATCATCAATAAGTGGTTTAAAAAATATCAGTATATAACAAAAAAAAATCATTATATATCTTAAAAAACTTAAAAAGTATCACTAAAATATCTTTTAAAAAATCACTAAATAAAAAACTTTAAAAAATCTTTAAATATATCACTATATAACAAAAGAGGATGAATGATATTTGTGGGCTATACCAAGTGTCTCCAAATAATTCAGAGGTTTTTCTCCAAGGCGTACAGTATGAAATACATAATGAATTAGAGAGATGCAACTGGGTTTTAAAGTTTTATCTTGGTTATAAAGTGATTGATGATATTAAAATTCTAAGGGAAAAATTCATCAGTCAAAGAGGGAATTGTTCCACAATGGAAGCCTAAGATTATCAGAATTCAGTTACTTTTTTAAAAACCTGAAAGTAATATTTGTATGTCAATGATATTTTAATAAGTAAACAAGCAATTTTATTGAGCACCTAGAAGGTGATTAACATACAGAATCTGTTCTTCAGGAGCTTATAGTTTAGTGAGGAATCAAAAAATGTGAAATAAAAAAAGAGAGAGAGAATGTCAATGCAGTGGGTTAAGTGTTTTGATTAATATAAGCCCACAGCACTAAGGGAGTACAAAGGAACAGCACCTAAACTAGCCTGGGACATAGCATGGGAGATACCTTGATGGATGTAGGAGATCAGACATGTGCACTTGATCTCAAAGGAGAAGTTAGCACTGTCCAGGAATTAAATGGAAGTTGTGATGTTAGGAGTAGAGGGCAGGTTTCTTGGTAGGTAGAGAGTACAGAAGTAGTATGGTATAGGTAGAAGTACACTGAGGTCAGTTCCACTGGAGCAAAAAGAGGGAGAAGGAGAGATAAGCAGAGGCTAGATCATGAAGACCTTAGAGGCCAGGTTTTGAAGCTTGGATCTTATCCTTTGGCAATTTCGTACACTGGGGGTTTTCAAGACAATTAACACATATGACAAGGCACAGGGCAAATATGGTGTGTTTTTATAAGGCATCCATTTTATTTTTGATATATAATTTAAAACATTATTTTTATATTAAAATAAACATATATTATCATTTGGAGTTCAAAATTGCCAGTGAACAAGTTAAAGACAAAACACAAGGCTTCAAAGAGTTTCCTTTCATTGCCCTCCACCCTTACTCTCTTTTAGGGTTTGTGTAAAGGGTTTTATTTCTTGCATGATATTTCAGAGGAAAAGTTTTGGAGCCACAATTCTAAAATATGGGCAGACATTGAAGGATTTTATGTAAAGGAATGACAAGGTGAATCCTGTGTTTTAGATTGTCATGGCAATTGTGTAAAGGATAGATTTGGCCAGGGATGGGAGAGCAGGGTAGGACAATAGCTTAGAAGGCTATTACAAGGGCGCCTGGGTGGCTCAGTTGGTTAAGCAACTGCCTTCGGCTCAGGTCATGATCCCAGAGTCCTGGGATCGAGTCCCATATCGGACTCCCGGCTCTGTGGGAAGTCTGCTTCTCCCTCTGACCTTCTCCCCTCTCATTCTCAGTCTCTCGCTCTCTAATAAATAAATAAAAAATATTAAAAAAAAAAGAAGGCTATTACAACAGTGGATCTTAGGGGTTAAACTAGGGTCATGGTGAATAGAAAGGAGGCTACAAAGACCAGAAAGATTTTATAGGTAAAATTGGCAAAATTCAATGATGAATATTGGAGGTTAGGAAGAGGGAGAATCTAGAAAATATTCCAGTTTCTGCCTTGAATATCTATGTAGATGGGGTGCATAAGTGGATGATCAGGCTTTAAGGAAAAGATAATCACTTTATGTTGGACATATTGAGTGTGAGGTGCCTGGTGAGACATCAAGGTTGAAGCTTTGTCTGACCCAAATAACTTACACGATATAGAAACACTGATCTTTTCAGCCTTCAGCATGGTTGGGCTTTTTGTAGAGCAGCTAAAGTCCCCAGTGGTCAGGCTGAGCTGCACAGCTTAGGATGTGCATTACCTCATGCATTAACCCCAATGTGTTGTATAATTATTTCTGTTTTTTATGTGTGTCATACCATAAAAAAATTTAGGAAGCACCAGTTTAGGGAATGGTGCCCAGTTGGCTGTTGAATACATAAGTATGAAACTCAGAAGAGTTATTGATGATGGAGATATAGATTTGGTATCATCCACACACAGATGCTATTTAAAACCAGGGAAGTGTTAAGGTTAAGAGATGCACAAGAGTCTACAAATGACCATTCAGAGAGGTCCAATGGAGTGAATTCAAGGTATATGTGTTGTGTACATGGTATATTAAATAATAAAAATAACAATAGTTAACATTTTTGAGCACTTAGTATATGCCAGGCATTGTTCTGAGCACTTTGCGTTTATTTATTTCTAACAGCAATCCCACAAGATAGTAAGCCTTATTTGTTATCCCCATCTTACAGAAGAGAGAATTGAAGTAGTGAGATGTTAAGTAACTTACCCAAGGTCCCATAGCTAGGAAGTAGAAAAGCCAGGTATTGATGTCACTAAGCAGTCAAATCATGTAGCTCACTGTACTTGTTCTATATCTGTGCTCAAAAAATAAGCTTCTGATTATGTTTTGATTCCTTATATAAGCTACCGGGAGAGAATGGGCTGATTAGAAGATGAGTAATTTGATCTCTTTGACAAATATAACTATCATTTTAAATGATTAGCCAATGTTCTGGTTTAGATGCCAGTCTTTGGTGAATTTCAGGAGTTTAAGTCAACTCTTTGGAGACTAACCACCTTTATAAATACAGACAGAAAGAATCACCTCTGAAATTCTACCTCTGAAACCAACCCACTATATGTTAATTAAATTGAATTTAGATTTGAAAATAAGTACCAAGGGAAAAGGTAAAAAATTATTAAAAAAATAAATGTTAGGGCGCCTGGGTGGCTCAGATGTTTGAGCAACTGTCTTCGGCTCAGGTCATGATCCTTGAGTTCCGGGATCGAGTCCCACGTCGGGCTCCCGGCTCCATGGGGAGTCTGCTTCTTCCTCTAACCTTCTCTCCTCTCATGCTCTCTCTCACTTTCTGTCTCTCAAATAAATAAATAAAATCTTTAAAATAAATAAATAAATAAATAAATAAATGTTATATGGGATTTTGTATCATATGCATAAATATTGTCTGCTGGGCAAGTTACTTAAACTCTCAAACCTGTTTCCTCATATGTAAAATTTGGATAATGGTAGTTATTTCCCAGGATGGGATTAAGTGAGATAATTTGTAATAATCTCCAGCACACAGTGCTTGAGATATATCAGACAATAAAAGGTGAATATTACAACTCTGTGCAAGTCTTTTTACACATAATATGATTATAATCCTCCTTTGAAAATGTATCATTATCCCTGCTAACCCCACACAATGTTGAGGTTTTAGGACTATTTAGAACAAAATTTTTGGGTTGTATTTATTCTCAATATTTCCTTTAAAATGATCCATGGCCATTGCCTGGTAGATCTCACACTGATGACCTACATGACCTTGTAACATCAGTGCATTTTCCTTTTATACAGGTTTTAGTTAGTGGTATGATCCCAACTTAAAACTATTCTTAGGCAATGAAAACTAATTTTTTTCTTTTATCAATTTCAATTTTGTTTGTATCCAGACCTGCCTTATACTGCCATCTCCTGGAAGTGTCTGGTCTTGAACAACTTCTCAATTTATATAATAATATTTTGCTGGCTGGTGGCTTGCTATCAGATATCAGGGTCTACATGTTAGTTTTGATCTCCCCAGTGTCTCTTCTTTAAGTTTACACTCTGAGTAAACACTGGGCAATAAACATACAGATTTTCTAGAGTGCCTCATGATTTCATCCTTGGGGAGTGAAATCAACAGAAACATTAAAAATGAAAATGGCCAATAAAGATTAAGTGTTTTTTTAAATAGCAATTTCAGCTATACTAAGAAAAATGTAAGTTTGTATATTATCAAACCTAATGCAGCTAAAATCTGGTAGATAATTTCCTTTGAGGATCATTAGGGGAAAAAACTCTTATTGAAAATGGGAAACTAAATATTCATCTTATTGGGACTTGTTTCCAGATGATGATCCTTAGCAGCATGACAAAATAGAAGAATGTCAAGACAGGAGTCAGGAATTCAGTGAAGTGTCAGGATATAAAATTAATGCACAGAAATCAGTTGTATTTCTATACATCAACAGCAAGACAGAAGAAAGAGAAATAAGGAGTTGATTCCATTTACAATTGCACCCAAAACCATAAGATACCTAGGAATAAACCTAACCAAAGAGGCAAAGAATCTATACTCAGAAAACTACAAAGTGCTCATGAAAGAAATTGAGGAAGACACAAAGAAATGGACAAACGTTCCAATCAGCTTTCTAGCTTTACTCCTAGCCTTGACCACTTCAACACCAAAGACTTTTATCACAACTCATCATTCACATATTTCTGTAACTATAACTTAAATCTTGTAATATGATATTGCTTCACCTCTGAAAATTAAACTCCAGGACCATATTCTGACCACAATCTTTTATTCTTCCAGTCATCTCATTCCTTTATTACTACCTCACCTAAGATTCTACCTGACCTTCCTTTCCCAGGACTTGGGCCCCACTGATCAGCTCACTTCCAGAGACACTTCCATCTCTATCCAGTCTAAATCCTATAATCTGTCTTTTATTCATTCATTAAGCAAAGATTCTAATGGTGCCTAATGTATGGTAAGCTCTTTTCTAAGAACTTTGGATATAGCAGTAAAAGTCCACAGTTGTAGAGCTTGCATTCTAGTGAGAGAAAGGAAACAAACAAAAAAACAAATGATAATGTATTATATCAGGAAATAAGTGCTATGGAGATCAAACAGAGATGGTTAATATGGAATGCAATAATATGAGGATGACTTAAAGGAAATGAGGGAGTAGTGTTTCCAAATTCCTGACAGATATTAGTCTTTGTAATCCAGGGTCAATAAATAGGAACTCCTGGAAATTCTCAGAAATTTCTGAAATCATAAGATACTCAGTAGGTTTCATAATGTTTACTTGCATGTTTCTAACTAATCATGATTTTTTTTATAATAATAAACAGTAAATCATTTTTCTCTGGTAACTGTAAAATAAAATCCAATATAATAATACTTGCACAGTTATTGTGAGGCAATATATCATAAAAAATTATATATTTCAATTACATGTAAAAATTATCTCTACCCAATACAAATGATTGATAACAAAATATTAAAAGAAAATAACATTAACTGAAAAAATGCCCAATAAAAATCACTTGAAAACTTGAAAGATATTTCAAGTTCTACTACTTCAAAGAGAACATCGGAATATTATGCCTCCATCAGAAAGGATGAATACCCAACTTTTGTATCAACATGGACGGGACTGGAAGAGATTATGTGGAATGAAATAAATCAAGCGGAGAGAGTCAATTTTCTTATGGTCTTATGTGTGCAGCATAAGGAAAAACATGGAGGGCATTGCGAGAAGGAAGGGAAGGGTGAATGGGGAGAAATTGGAGGGGGTGATGAACCATGAGAGACTGTGGACTCTGAGCAACAAACTGAGGGTTTTGGAGGGGAGAGGGTGGGGGGTTGGGTGAGCCTTGTGGTGGGTATTGAGGAGGGCACGTATTGCATGGAGAACTGGGTGTGGTGCATGAACAATTAATCTTGTAACACTGAAAAAATAAAATAAAGGGATTTGGGGGGAAAAAAGATAACATTGTTAAAATATTTTTTTTTTAAATTACGGTGGGCGAGCCTGGTGGTGGGTATTGAGAAGGGCACGTGTTGCATGGAGCACTGGGTGTGGTGCATGAACAATCAATCTTGTAACACTGAAAAATTAAAATAAACATATTTGGGGAGGAAAAAAATTACATTTTTCCAGCTTTATTGAGGTAGGTTTGACAAAGAAAAATTGTATATATTTAAGTAGTACATGATTTTTTTTAAGATGTGTGATGTGATGATTTAATATAGGTGAACAATTGTGAAATAATTACCACAATCAAGTTAACACATTCATGGCTCCTCTTAGTTACCTTTTTAGGTGTGTGAGGTAGGACCACTTAACATTTACTCCTTCAGCAAGTTTCAAGTATACAATACATTGTTATTAACTATAGGCACTATGTTGTACATTAGATCCCCAGAATTCATCTTATAACTGAAAGTTCATACTCTTTGAACATCTCCCCATTTTTCCAGTTCCTGGCAACTGTCATATTCTCTGATTGTGAGAGGGAGAAGGAAAGAGAGAGAGAGAGAGGATAAATTTGAAACTGGAGAGTAGTCAGAAATGATACTGAGGTTTTGTTTTGCAATAGGCTGAAAAGAATTGCCATTAACTGAGATGAGAAAGACTGCTTAAAAGCAGCAGGAATTTGAGGGAAGGTAAAAGTAAAGTATTGGTGGAATCTGGGGCTGTTTTTTTTTTTTTTAAAGATTTTATTTATTTATTTGACAGAGAGAGAGAGAGAGATCACAAGCAGGCAGAGAGGCAGGCAGAGAGAGAGGGGGAAGCAGGCTCCCCACTGAGCAGTTTTTAGCATTTTAGATAAAATGAAGACTGAAAATTGACAATATGGTGACTTTGACAAGAGCAATTTCAATGGGTAAGTAAGGAAAAAGCCTTATTGGAGAGGTTTTAAGAAGGAAATGAAGGAGAGGAAATGAAAATAGTGAGTATAGAAAATTTATTCAAGGATTTTTGCTGTGAAAGGGAGCAAAGAAATGAGATAGTTCCTCTCTACTTACAGTCCTTTCCATTGACAGCCACCTATAAACTAAAATCTTAGGATAATCGAACTATTTGAACACTGTTTATATACCTGAGCTGCTGGACCCCGTCATTCTACTGAATCTGCACAAGTAATCAACTATTAAATATTGTTGGTTCTACCAGTACAACCCCACTGTTACTTCTTTAATGATTTAATTCACTCTAATTTATTATCTGTATTATAACACTAGTTAGTCCACCTGCCTTTGGATTGTCTCCTCTATAGAATATTTATCCCACTCCTGCTGGGGTGGGTCTTCTAAAGCACAAACGTGATCATATCATGCTGTTTAAAAGACCTCAGTGCTTTTGTATCAACATGGACGGGACTTGAAGAGATTATGCTGACTGAAATAAGTTAAGCAGAGAGAGTTAATTACCGTATGGTTTCACTTATGTGTGGAGCATAAGGAAGAACATGGAGGACACTGGGAGAAGGAAAGGAAGGGTGAATTGGGGAATTTGGAGGGGGAGATGAAGCAATAGATACTGTGGACTCTGTGAAACAAACTGAGGGTTTTGGAGGGGAAGGGGGTTGGAGATTGGGTGAGCCTGGTGGTGGGTATTGAGGAGGGCACATATTGCATAGAGTACTGGGTGTGGTACATGAACAATGAATCTTGGAACACTGAAAAAAATTAAATTAAATTAAATTAAAAAAAGACCTCAGTGCCCCCCAACCCCAATATCAATTTATCAATATGAAAAAGTCAAACACTCAAGTTTAACATCGAAGACCCTTCAAGATATGACTCATGTTTTTCATTCATTTATTTCTTCAAAAAATATTTCCTGGGGGCCTATTCTATTCTGAATTCCATGTTATTTTCTGGTAACACCAAAGTAGTTGCATCCTGATTTCAGTTTCCATGAGCTTACATTTCTGTATCACTCCTTAATAACTACCATTACTTATAAGTCATACCTTGCCACTTAGGTTTCCTAAAATATGTCTTACTGCTTCAAAGTCCTTTGCTTTTCTCTACCTAAAATATCATCCTTGTTTCTTCAGATCCTGCTTAACTTCTTTAAAATTCAACCCAAACATCATATCCTCATGAATACCTTTCTTACTTAAATGCCTTTTCTCTCTTCCCATGGCACTCTGAGATTTCTTCTATATTACTTATCACACTGTACTGATAAAATTGATTTATCTGTCCTTCCCAGTGAGTTTCTTGAGGAACTATGTCTTGTTTGTCTTTGTATCCCCACCACCTATATTAGTACCTAATATAGTAAGTACTCCATAAATATTTGACAACAGGGATGGATTAAGGAAAGCATGCTCTGCTTAATCTCATTCAACTTTTACTGTGTAAAGAACTTTATGAATCTTAATTCTTACAGACTGCATTTTAGTTTCCTTTCCAAGTTTTGTATAACTTCCAAATCTGATCTACGTACCGTTTAGAAGTATGACATAGAAGTATGTCATTACAAGAGACCTCTCTCTAAGTTTAACATCAATCCATTTATTACCAATATTTAGTTAAACATCTTCCAGTTATTAGCCTCCTGGATAATGCTATTGCCCAGATCAGGTTGTCCCAGGAACTTATCAAATACCTTGCCAAAATCCAGGAAAAAAAATCTATAACATTCCCATCATCTATTCTGTCGAGTGACCTTATCAAAAAAGGAAATAAGACTAAATTGACCTCTAAACTGGTCACCTTTCCTAAAGCCTCTATTCCCTTCCACATTCCACTCCCAATTCATCCCACTCTTCTATTTCTAAACACAGGGAAAATTATGTTTTCTCAGCAATTTCTCACATGCATGCCTTTTCTCATACTATTCCCTCAGTATTATTTCTCTTTCTCCATTTGTTAATGCTATTATTCAAGATCCAGTTGAAATTCGTCTTCTTAGAACTCTTCTAAGAATCTTACCTCTCATTTCACCTTTTATGATGAAGTGAAATGGGACTGTCTTTGTGTTTTTCTGTAGTCTGGGAGGAAAATGAGGGATTTGAGAAAGCAATTTGATTGTGGTATCATCCTTCACAGTCAATTACAGAGCAGGGTGTAAGACAAATATCTCTTAGTATACTAAAGTCAGAGTTAATAGTTCACATAAGATATGTTTAAAACATTCAAATTTGTCATATAAACCATATGGGGCTTAGGGGGGAAGTTTCATTTTAAGGGGTCAGAAATTATCTATGTTAAATATATTAAGAGAGAACATACTTATAACCCTATGCCTACCCCTACTACACACACAGAAGATATATAAAGACAAATTCTGAGAGACAGAAAAACTATATATCACATGGATTTGAAGATTAAAGTGATATAGCCACAAAACAAAGAATAGCAGCTGCTATCAGAAAATTAAGGGGGACAGGAAATTGATTCTTCTCTAGAGCTTCCTCAGGGAGCAAGGCCCTTCTGATCTCTTGATTTCAACCCAGTAATACTAATTTTGGACTTCAGATATTCATAACTGTGAAAGAATAAATGTGTATTGCTTTAAGTTATCAAGTTTGTGGTGATTTGTTACAATAGTCACAAGAAGCTAATACAGATTGGAAGAAAATAGAGAAATCTATCACTTAGATTATAATATTATATCTTATGTAATATAATCTGCTTTTCATTACAGTAAAGTTAGGTTAATTACACAGCTCACCATCTAGAACATGTGTGGCTTGAGTTCTAAGACTGTGTCATTATCATTCTTGTGGAATTAAATTTTTTTCTTTCTGAACATGCTTCTATGAAAGCCTAATTTCTAAGTGATTCTTAAAGCTTAGATTAAAAAAATATCTGGTGCAAGTTTTCAGTTTGGAAGACTCACTACTATTATGTTTTCTGTATTACTATCAATGTCTAAAATCCTCTCATCAAACACTAAATAAAAGGCCAGTTTTTTTTTTTAAGCTTTAGGATAGTTCCTACTTTGGTTTCTACTTCATGGTGCTACCTTCATATATCCTTGCACATTGATTAAGTACCTTGAGTTTTATTCCTCTAAATTTATTTTTTTAAGTCCTGATTCTACCACTTAGTAGTTGTGTGACCTATGGCAAATTACTTAAGTTCTCCAAATCTCTTTCCTTATCAATGAAGTGGAATCATAATTCCTATCTCAAAAGATTTTTGTAAAAATGAATGAGATAATATATGTGTATCAGGGTAAAAAAAATTTACATACATTTCACCCTAAATATAGCTTCCCTTGCCTCCTAAAATGTACGGGTGGAAGAGGGAATTTGGTGATGGCATTAATTTCTATCAGTAAGAAAATTTGTCTTTATCCTCAATTTCCTGTCCCTTTAATTTTCTGATAGTCGCTGGTATTCTTTGCTTCGTTGTTATATCATTCTAATATTAAATCTCTCTCAGCTCCATTTTCATATCACCTTTTCCTCTATGTGTGTCAACTCTCACTCTGCCTCCCTCCTATAAGGATGCATGCAATTGCATTTATGAGCCACCAGGATAATTTCATCATCTCAAAATTGTAAACTGAGCCAAGTCTGCAAAGTGCATTTTTCTAAGTAAGGTAACATTTACAAGTTCCAGATTTGGACTTGGTACTTTTGGATGTCTATTATTCAGTCTACTACATCATCCATTTCTAGATTGGAGAGAGAGAAGGGAGCATTGAAAGCTCAGAACATCTACTAATATGTAGGTGCTTCTGAAGGTGAGCCCCCAGCAAGTGTAGACCTCCACTTTGCATATTATGTTAATATGTCTTGGGATACAAAATAGTAGGTCTTATAAATGTTATAGAATGAATAGTGGCCTTCCCAAATTCATATGTTGAATCTCTAACTCTCAATGTAACTGTATGTGGAGATAGGCCTTTTAATGAGGTAAGTAATGTAAACTCGATCATAAAGTTGAGCCCATAACATTATGGCTACTTTCCTTATAAGAGAAGGAAGAGATACCAGGAACATGTAAACACAGAGAAAAGGCCAGGTGAGGACACAAAAAGCAGGTGGCCATCTGTAAGCCAAGGAGAGAGACCAACCTGGCTGGTACCTTGATCTTGAACTTCCAGCCTCCAGAACTATGAGAAAATAAGTTTCTATTGTTTAAGCTATCCAGGCTGTGGTATTTTGTTATGGCAGCAAGAGCAGGGGGCATATCTAATATTCAGTTCCAAGTTGTTCATTTTGCACCAGTGTAAAATCTATATTTTGTTCCAAATTGCTAATAAAGGATGTTCTTTGCTATACATTGCTTATATGATAACTTTCAGAGAAAGTCAAAAGAAAAAAAAATAGAGTTCCCTGGGTGGCTGGGTGTCAAACAGAGAAAAACTGACAGAGATTAGTGAAAGCAAGAACTGAAAACCAGATGTGATTATGAGACCATAATTCCCAGAGGATTCATGGAAATTACAGGAGGAGAACTGGACTTCTTCACAATGTGCGGGAGGACTTGTACCAAAATTAAGGAAATCTCAAAGCACAGGGTAATATCAGCTGATATCTGGGTATCATATGCAAATTGCCCAGTATAGTGTCTAATGTTTAATAATAATTCAGAAAATGATGGTTTATTTCCCCTTCCTCTTATCACTACTAATAAGGATAAGTGGGTATGTCTAAGAGTTGAAATAAAACAAACTTTTCAATAAGCTATGGGTGGATTAATATTCAACCTAATCCTTTGTAGAGTCACTAATACTCTAGTGTTCAGAAAGCAGAAGAAATACTATCTGTAAAAATAGTAAGATACAGGGACCCCAAAAAAGCAGTATGGACATTTTGTAAATTTTAGGGAAACTAGCAGAAGAAAAATAATAGTCTCCTTTTTGACATGGTAATTATAAACCCCAAATTTAAAATCATCCCCAAACCATAAAATTAAGGTCTGCCACTGAAAATTTTTCCAGTTTTTTTTTCTGTTTTCAATAGCACAGCTCCATACCATGGGGAAGAAGTAGGAGTGTGCTTTTTTTCTAATTTGGCAGAGCATCAAACATCTTAAAAAATAATATGAATTAATCATATGCACTTAGATTCTTTGAAGTTTAGCAACCATGAAAGCACCACAAACTTATAGATTGTGGAAGTCAATAACAGATTCCAGAAGCCTCAGGTCTCCTCTAGAGTTCTTTTGAATGAAAAGACATGTGCAGTATTTCATATAAAGAATGATAGTTCAGGATTTGGAAAATGTTTCTTTAGCAAAGCCTCAGCAAATCACAGCCAGTATGCCCAGAACCCCCCAAAAATGTCAGCACAAGTAATTGAGTGCTTCCTAAGAGACTAGGTCCTCTTTGGGATATACTGAGCACTTCTACCATTTCAAAGGTTCTGCCTTTTCCCCATCCCCATCTCCACAGAAGTAGAAATCCTTCCAGCTATTCCTAAGTGAAGTTTTATTACAGAACAGAAAATTATGATGAGCACCTCCAACATAATTACTGATGAGAGTGATGTTTCCTAACTAAGTCATTCCCCCTAAAGGGGTGAAGAAAATTCTATTTCTTTATGCTTACTTTTGAAAATTATTTCAGAACTGCTGAGGGCAGCAAAAAGACTACTTGCACTTGGGGAGCTCATATTTCTTCAATACTTAGATTTCTCATTTGACCAAAATCAGTTCTATAGTGGTCCCCTAGTTTAGTATCATAATTGGCTGATTGCAGATATTGCAGCTGACACAAGAATGAAGTTTCCAGCAGACATGGCGAAAGGACTCCTCCAGACTGAAACATTGCATGAAAAAAGTTGCATTAGAAAGCAACTCTATAATAATAAACCTTAAAGATGCTTAGAACTTTTTTAACATGGAGAGCTACTTAAGATAAAAGTGGAAAAAAACCCCAGAGAACCATGAATAATATAATCCCATTCTGATCAAAAATGTCTATTTATTTGTGCGGTATATACATGCATGCACACTCATACACATACCAAACATCTGGAAGTACATATATCAAATTGTTGACATGGGCAATCTCTTGGTTAAGTAACTATTGGCTATTTCTTTTGCTTATTTGTATTTTCTATGTTTCAATAATGAGAATAGACTATGAATATAACAATAGAATAGAAATCATATTTTTAAAGAAAGAAATTCAGCTATTCAAATCCACTTCCCATCTCAGATTATGGGTTTTGCTACAAAAGTTATGAATGTTTTTCTATAGGATTTGCATATCTTTTTCCACAGAGGTGCACATTTGTCAAGCCCTTGGCTCCTTTCCCCATGTTTAGTTGTTCATTTGAAGAGTATTCACTGAAGACCTACTCTACCTTCTAGTCAAAGAAATGGACTACTCTTCCTACCTTCATTGCCTTAAACACAGGATTTTTTTTAATGGACCCTTGCTTTGCTAAGCAGGATAAGTTAATGCAACAATTACTCAGAGTTTTATCCCAGTCTCTAGAAGAATGGTTTTGTTTAGAGTTTTGAAGTAAAGGAGAGGCATTGATCTCTGGGAAAAGACAGGTCTTTTGAGGCTGGAGTGGTGTCTTTTAATAATAACTAACATTGATTAAGCATGTGCCAGGCATGCTTTATTTCATATAATTCTCAAAATAATACTTTTGAGTTAAGTGCAGTTGTTCTCATTTTCTAGGTTAGAAATTGAGCACTTACTCTATGCTTTTATTACCATGCTAAGTAAGCAACAGATGGGGACCAAGAAGCATTGGACTTAATTTTCAACAACTGTAGGAACAAATGCCTATCTCTGTGTACTCTGTGAGATGGTCTAATTAAATCATCTCAATTTCCCAGCAGAGAAAACACAACAGAGGACACTGCTCTACAATTAGAGAAGCAAAGAAAAGAAAATTATTGATTCAAATAAATGTGAAGAATTGTATATCATGGTCAAGTATCAGTTTGCAAAGTGTACATTAGGCCCTGTAGACATAGCTGAATATAAATAAGAAAATTTTAAATGCTCTGATATAGTATTAAATTATATGCCTTATCCTCAAAATAATACTTTTGAGGTAAGTACAATAGTTTCTATTTTACAGGATGGGAATTGAGGCTTAAGTGACTTGGTAAATAAAATGAGAAAGAATAAAATAATATATATAATAATAATAATCTAACAAAATCTTAAATGTAAAAATAGATAGCATTATCAAGATAGAGGGCTAGGAAGTCCCAATGTTTGTCTCTCCCACAAAAACTGCAAAAAAAATTACAAAATGACAAAAATAATTGTAGCAAGTTCTGGAGTACAACAAAGAAGCAGCAGACACACTGTGGAACTTAAAAACTGAAGATAACAGCATCAGAAGGCATAGGAAATACTTGACTTGTATCATCCCAGTCCCCAGTCTGGGGAAGCTTAGCACCAGGGGGGGATCCCCTTGGAAAAATTTCACCCCATTGGGAAAAGGCAAGCAGGAGACCCCCCCAACGAGCCTCATTAATCATGGGTGTTTGCAGCCTTCGTTACTGAGGATTCCTAACATCTTCACCAATGCTGAACATAGATGATAAAATTGACAGAAATCCTTGTTGCTTTATCTCCTCCCTGGAGCTATAGCTGTAGCTGTGGTGAAGCTTACTTCTGGGAGCCTGAGCTGCTGGTGTGATCAGCTCTCTGGGATAAGGACTCTACAGTGCCTTGCCATTTATAGGACCAGAGCTACCATGGCTCTGCATTCTGCCTCTGGGTTCCAAATTGTAGCTTTGATCAATTGTAACAAGGTTGTACTGCTGTTGCATTGCATCCTGACCCCAGGTATTAAATCAGGGCTGCTATCTGTCATTGCTGGAGCCACACAGCTATTGCTTTAGACCCCATCCTCAGTGTGCTGTCAACATGCAACTTTAATAAGTCATCACTGGCCAAGTTGCTGCTTTTCTGTGACTAACTCCTGGGTCCTAAATTATAGCTTTGACTTACCATCACTGGACTACACTACTACAACACTATGCCCTGTCCCTAAGGTTATAAGTCCCAGCTTTGACCTATCATCACCAGGGCTGAGCCGCTGCTGTTCTATGGTTTCCCCTGGGGTCAGAGTCAGACTTTGATGCACCGTCTCCATGGTGTACTCTTATTGCACCCTGAGTCCAAGTCACCACTCCACTTTGTCATCACGTGGTTTTTGTCATTGCTGCATCCTTACCACACCCAAGTACTTTGGTGAGACTCAGAGACCCAGCCACCAGTTCCATGGGAGATCTGTATATGCTTACACCTCAGACACTGGTACCATTGCTGTAACAAGTGGACCAGTGCTCCAGGACCACAGGGTTGTGGTAGTTCCATGTGTATCTGATTCCCAGACTGCAGGTCTGTAGTCACTTAGAATGCAAGTACACATGATCTGGTGTCAAGAGGTATCTCCTCAGCTAGAACTTCCTCCCACAGGCCAAAAACAAAAACAGGAAGACCCCAGTAGTCTTTACTTCTGAGGACCCAGTAAACCTAGCCTCCACTGCCACTAGCAGGATCTTTGCAGTCTTCATTGAGTTGACCTTAGCTAATGGAGGTGTACAGAGACTACAGCATCATGCCCTCCTAGAAATTAGAGACTGTGCATCACACAGCCAGTGTCTTGCATGAATTATGGGACATGATAAGTAAAATAACAAGCATTGGGGTGCCTGGGTGGCTCAGTTGGTTAATAGACTGCCTTCAGCTCAGGTAATGATCTCAGAGTCCTGGGATTGAGTCCCACATCAGGTTCCCTGCTCAGTGGGGTCTGCTTTTCTCTCTTCCACCCCTCCCCTTTCTCTTGCTCTCCCCCCTCAAATAAATGAATAAAATCTTTAAAAATATAACAGCATTATAAGAGTCTCAGAAGAAGGAGAGAAAAGGGCAGAAAACTTATTTAAATAAACTTTCCCAATCTGAGGAAAATATGGCCATCCAGGTACAAAACTCCTAAAGATCCCTAAACAGATTCAACCCAAATAAATCTTCAACAATATACATTACAACAAATCTCAAAAATGAAAGGCAAAGATAAAATTTTGAAATCAGTAAGAGAAAAAGGATTTATTACATATAAGGGAGTCACAATAAGGTTAGCAAATTTCTCAGAAGACATCTTGCAAGTCAAAAAAGATACATCCAAAGTGACCAAAGGTGAGGGGGCAACAAACCAAGAATAATTTACCCAGCAAAGTTGTCTTTAAGAAGTGAAGGAGAAATAAAAAACTCTCAGTCAAAAACTACAGGAATTTAGTTTTCACTACTAAACCTGCCCAACAAGAAATGCTAAAGAGAGTTCTTCAAGCTGAAAAAAATATGTATACTCATTAGAAACATGGAAACATAAAAGTACAAAATTAACAGATAAAGGTAGGTATATAATCAAATTAAAAATACTCTAATACTGCAACACTGGTGTGCAAATCACTTTGAACTTTATCATATAAGTTAAAAAGACAAAATTATTAAAATTAGGTATAGCTACAATATTTTGTTAATGGTTATACAGTATAAACAGATGTAAATTGTGACATCAAGAACATAAAAATGGGAGAGGCAAGTAAAAGTGTATAGCTTTTGTATGTAATTGAAGTTAAATTATTATCAGCCTGAAAAAGACTTGTATCTGTAACATATGCTATGAAAACCTCACAGTAATCACAAAGGTAAAACATAATAGATATGCAATGATAATGAGAAAAAGATCAAAGCATATCACTGCAAAAATTTTATCAATTTACAAAGAAAGCCAGCAAAAAAAAAGGACAAAAGAAATAAAAAACAATGAGAGAGAAATGAACAAAATGGCAATAGCAACTCCTTACCTAAAAATTACTTTAATTGGTTTAAATTCTCCAATTAAGTGACATAGAGTGGCTAACTGAAAGAGCAAGACCCAACTATATGCTGCATAGAGATTCGAATAAGACACTCATTGATGGAAATTGAAGGAATGGAAATGGAAACTAAAGTGGAAACTAAAAGAGCGAGCAGAGGCAGCTACACTTACATGATACAAAATGAACTTTACCTCCTAAGAGAGAAATTATTATATAAAGAGATTATAATATAACAACAAAGGGGTCAATTCATGAAGAGGAGAAACCAATTATAAATATACATGCATCAAATATAAGAGCACCTAAATATATTAAATAGATCTGAAGGGAAAAATAGCAATACGGTAATGAAGGAGATCCTAAATACACCACTTTCAATAATGGATATATCATCAAGACAGAAAATCAATAAGGAAACATTGGACATTTTAAGCCAAATGGACCCCAAAGATGATAGATAGATAGATGATAGATAGATAGATAGATAGATGGATAGATCATTTCATACAACAGCACAGGATACACATTCTTTATAAGAGTAAATGGAATATTCTTAAGGATAAATCATATTTTAGGTCACAAAACAATTCTTAAAGAATTTAAGAAGATTAATATTATATCCAGTATCTTTTCTGAGCACAATGGTATGAAACCACAAATCAATATATGACAGAAAGCTGGAAAATTCACAGGTAGGTAGAAATTAACACATTCCTAAATAAACAATAAGCCAAAGGAAAAAAAATCAAAAGGCAGATCAAAAAAATATCTTGGACAAATGAAAACAACATACCAAAACTTATCAGATGAAGTTAAAATAATTTTGAGAGATAATTTTGTAGTGACAAATCCCTACATTATGATAAAAGGAAGATTTCAAATCAATAATCTTACCTTCCACCTCAAGAAACTAGAAAAAGAATAGCAAATTAAGCCCAAAGTCAGCAGAAGGAGAGGAATAATAAATATTAGAGTAGAAATGAATAAAACAGACACTGAAAAGATAATATAAAAGTTCAATGAAACTAAGAATTGGTTTTATAAAGGATAAACAAAACTAATCTTTAACAAGACTAATTACAAAAATATTCAAATAAGATTACAAAGAAAGAGAAGACATTTCAACTTATCTCAGGGTAATACAAAAAATCATAAAAGACTACAATGAACAATTATACACCAACAAATTAGATAAGTTAGAAGACACAGAAAAATCTTAGAAACAACTTATCAAGAATGACTCATGAAGTAATAGAAAACCTGAAAAGACTATTAACAGGGAAGGAGAATCAATAACGAAAAATCTCCTTACAGGAGTATACTTGTCATAAGCACCAGGTGTTATATGGAAGTGTTGAATCACTATATTGTACACATGAAACTAATATTACACTCTATGTTACCTAACAGGAAATTAAATAAAAGAAAAAAATATAAGTATTAAAAAGTCAATTGAAATATAAATAAGGCAAATATTGGACAATATATTTTATCAGAAGGATTAAATACAAAAAATGTCAAGGGACTTGAGACCAGTCTGCTTCACGTTGTGTATATAGTTGAGACTAAAAAACAGACACAGGGGTGGGACACTGACCCCCTATGTAGTCCAAAATCCATGTATAACTTTTGACTCCCCCAAAATTAACTACTAATAGACTACTGTTGACTAGAAGCCTCACTCAAAACATAAACATTTGACTAATACATTTTTATGTCATATGCATTTTATACTCTTACAATAAAGTAAGCTAGAGAAAAGAAAATGTTATTAAGAAAATCATGAGGAGGAGGAGGAGCAAGATGGCGGAGAAGTAGGAGGTTGAAATAGAGTCGGATGCCAGAAGTTCATCTAGATAGTTAATAAATCATTCTAAAAGCCAGAATACTCAACAGGAGGGAGAAGAGAGGAAGAAGAGCAATTCTAGGAGCAGAAAATCGACCACCTTCAGAAAGGTAGGACGTTTGGAAAAGTGATTCCAAAGCGACGGGAAGAGAGAACGCGGCGGGGAGGGGCCGGCTCCCTGCAGCCGCAGAACCACGGAGCACAAAATTGGAACTTTTAGAGTCTGCTCCGCTGGGGGACATCGCTCCAGAGGCTAAGGGGGGGGGGGTTAGCCCTCGCAGGAACAGAGTGGATTCAGGTCCCGCAAGGACACAAAGAGACCGGGGGTGTCTGAGTGCTGCAGAGCTCTCAGATATCGGGGCAGAGAGGCCGGCGGCAGAGAAGAGCTGCGCAGTGCGCTTTCAGCTGGGGCTTACCCTAGACCGTGGCCGCGGCCCTTTGAGCTGGGACCACATAAGGCATTCCGGAGAGACCCCCTCCTTCCTCCTTGGGAAGGAGCGGCACGGCAGCGCACAGCAGGAATCTGCTGGGTTTGGAGACTCCAGACGGGGCCGTGCGCCAGAGATAGAGGCGCACTGCCACCGGTGGCTGAGCTCAGAGCTTGTGCAGACCCGGGAGACGGGAGTGATTGACTGCTTTCCTCTGAGGGCACACTGAGGAGCAGGGACTCCAGCGCTCAGCTCCTCCAGCGGAGACTGGGAGCCGCCATTTGCATTCCCGGCCTCCAGGGCGGTATGGAAAGCACTAAGGGAACAAAGACTCCCAAGAGCGAACCTGAGTGAATTGCTTGGCCCCTC
>CM052801.1:56236005-56266413 GCA_028533885.1 Nasua narica | reverse complement strand
GACCCAGCAATCACACTCCTGGGTATTTACCCTCAAGATACAAATGTAGTGATCCGAAGTGTCACATGCACCCAAATGTTTAGAGCAGCAATGTCCACAATAGCCAAGCTATGGAAAGAACCTAGATGTCGATCAACAGATGAATGGATCAAGAAGAGTGGTATATATATTCAATGGAATACTATGCAGCCATCAAGAGAAACGAAATCTTGCCATTTGCAATGACGTGGATGGAACTAGAGGGTATTATGCTAAGCGAAATAAGTCAGTCAGAGAACGACAATTATCACATGATCGCTCTGAAATGAAGAATTTGAGAGGCAGGGCAGGGTTTATGGGGGGGGATGGGGAAGAGAAATGAAACAAGATGGGATGGGGAAGGAGACAAACCATAAGAGACTCCTAAACTCACGAAACAAACTAAGGGTTGCTGGGAGGTGGTGGGGGGGGGATAGGGATATGGACATGGGGGAGAGTATGTGCTATGGCAAATGCTGTGAAATGTGTAAGCCTGATGATTCACAGACCTGTACCCTGGGGTAAATAATTCATTATATGTTAATAAAAAAAATTAAAAAAAAAGAAATAAATGTTAAAAGATTGTAAAAATAAATATATAAATAAATAAAATCTTAAAAAAATAAAAAAAACAAAATCATGAGGAGAAAATACATTTAAACTACCCTATGTATACTTACTGAAAACAATATGCATGTAAGTGCACCCACACAGTTCATATATGTGTTATTCATGGGTCAACTATAATTTAAAGTGTTTTATGTTTACTCACAGTCCCAGTCCCATTCCTCTTTCCTTTTCAATTTTTAATCTGATTTGAATTGGAATGTTTTATTAAAGTTTAATTAATATAAACAAATTATCCTTATAAATAAAAGCTTGAGACCAGATAGATTCACCGGTGGATTCTACCTCGAATATTAAGAAGAATTAATAACAATACTCCTTAAATTCTTCTAGAATACTGGAATTATTCTAGTAATGAATAATTACTAGATGATTATTCTAGTAATCATCTAGTAATTATTGATGATTACTAGGAAGGAATCATCTTCCTAGTAAGATGAAGGAAAACTTCCAAACTCATTTTATGAGGCCAGCATAACCATGATACTGAAGCCAGAAAAGGACATGAAAAGAGAGGAAAATTACAGACCATTAACCTTGATGAATACAGATGCAAAAATCCTCAACAAAATTCTGGCAAACTGAATTTAAGAGTACATGAAAAGAATCATACAGTATGATCAAATGGGATTTATCCCTGGGATGCAAGGAAGTTTCTTTACACAAATCAGTAAATGTGATACACATAATATCAATAAATGCATAAAAAGTATTTGACAATATCCACACCCTTTGATGATAAAAATGCTCAACAAATTAGGTTTAGAAGGAGTGTACCTCAATATAATAAGGTGATATATGACAATGCCACAGATATTATCATACACAATAGTGAAAACTTAAAAGCTTTTCTTCTAAAATCATGTACAAGACAAGGATGACCACTCTTACCACTCCTATTTAATATAGTAATGCAAGTCTTAACCACGAATAGGCATGAAAAAGAAAAAGCATCCAGATCAGAAAGTAAGATGAAAAAATTATCTGTTTTCAGATGACATGGCTTTCTGATGGAAAAAAAAATAAAGACTCCACCAAAATAATGAATGAATTCAGCAAAGATGTTGGATACATATTCAATATATAAACACCAGTGTGTTAACTTACACTAATAAAGGACTATTTGACAGATAATTAAGAAAGCAATTTCAGGAGTAGGAAGATGGTGGTAGAGTAGGAGGACCTTTGGTTTCACTCATCCCGCAAACACAACTAGATAGCTATCAAATCATCCTAAGTACCATGGAAATAGACCTGAACACTAACAGAATAAACCCCACAACTAAAGAGAGAGAAGAGGTCACTTCAAAGTAAGTAAAGAGTGTGGAGATATAGTTTAGGGAAGAAATGGATCATGGCTACTGAGACGGGGAGGGAGCCATGGTCATGGAGAGGGACAAGAGAGAGAGGCACACATAGAGGAATGCACAAGGAGAATGGTTCACCAAAGCCATTGGCTTAAAAAACAAGAAGGGCTGAGCTTTTGTGAGTTCTTGCAACCACTGGGGCTTAAAGCCTGAAATTTTTAAACTCAGTCGGGTTTGGCTGGCATTGAGCCTGGAAAATGCTGCACTTCTCCTGGAGAGAAGGTAGGTAAAATCTTGGAAGCAGACAGCACAGAAACAATGATCTGAAGAAGGCCTAGGTCACAGAGTGGGGAGATTATCCACTCTTCTTGAAGCATGTCCATGAGAGGTATCTTTTAAGGAGACACCTCTCCAGGAACAAAGGAGCTGACTGTGCCATTTTCCTTCTATACTCCTCAGCATAAACACAGAGGCACTTGTGGGAAACAGTACAGAGCCAACACTGGCTGCATAATTTCCATACAACAAGTCCCACCCTGCTGTGCTCTGTGGAAAGGCCCATCTCAGTTAGGCTGCCTCCATCCCAGCAAGGTGGGCTCCTTCTCCAAAAGATCAGCAGAAAACCCTACCTACACCATGTCTTCTGACCAGAAAGATTTGCAGGGCCTCAGTTCCAGTGGAGGTGGTGAAATTTCTCATTTCACAGGCAGACCAGAGGACACATAGTTAAAAGTCACCACTTTCAGGCCAGAGACCAAACACTAACCACAGTAGGCAAGGAGCCTCTGCAGATGACTGGCCTGAAGGATAAAGCATCCAGAACACAATAGCAGAGTGTATGCAGTACATACCAGAGACACAAGCGGAAACACTAGGCCCTGGGCATTACATGACCACTTCTTCACAAGACCATTACTTTCAGAAGCAAGAGACAAAACTGTTTTTCCTAACACACAGTAAAAGGTAGAGACTTAGACAAAATGCCAAGAAAGAGGAATTTATCTCAAATAAAAGAACAAAATAAGGCCATGGCCAAATAATTAACTGAAAGAGATATAAGTAACATACCTGATGGAGAATTTAAAGCAACAATAATAAGGATACTCACTGGGCTTGAGAAAAGAATAGAAGATATCGATGAGACCCAAACCACAGAGATAAAAGAGTTAAAAAAATCAATGAAAGATGAGTGCAATAAAAAAGTTTGGAAACAAGCTTGAAGCAATGAACAGCAAGCTTGATGCAATGAACAGCAGAGGAATGAATTAATGAGCTATAAAACAAAGTAATAGAAAGAAACTGAACAAAAGAAAAAGAATTATGCAAATTGAGATTACAGTTAGGGAAATCAGTGGCTCCATCATATGTAATAAACATTCATATTATACGAGTCCCAGAAGAAGAAGAGAAAGAAAAGGCGGGAGAAGATTTATTTGACAAAATAATAGTTGAAAACTTCCTTGACCTGGGGAAGAAAACAGACATCCAGATACAGGAAGCAGAAAGAACACCCATCAAAATCAACATAGCAAGCCAACACCAGGACATATTGTAATTAAATTTGCAAAATATACTGATAAAGAAACAAATCTTGAAAGCAGCAAGACAAAAGAAGGCAATAACTTAGAAGAAAAAAACCCATAAGATTGGCTGGAAATTTCTCAGCAGAAACCTGGCAAGCTAGAAGGACGTAGCATGATGTATTCAAAGTGCTAAATGGGAATAATCTGTACAAAAGAATACTGTATCCAACAAGGCTGCAATTCAGAGTAGAAGGAGAGATAAAGAGTTTCCCTGACAAACAAAAACTACAGGAGTTGGTGACCAATAAACCAGTCCTGTAACAAATATTCAAAGGGACTCTGAGTAGAAAGGACAGACCAAAAGTGACAGTATCAAGATAGCACAGACAAAAGCAGTAAATATTAATATTTCTGAAAAAAAATCAGTCAAGAAAGTCACAAAATAAAAGGATATAAAATATATTAACTTGTACCTAAAACGTGGGAAAGAGGAATACAGAATGAGATCAAACATCAACAACAATCAATTTAATGTAGACTGCTATAAGCAGAAGTTATATACAAAGCTAATGGCAATCATGTTTCAAAGCCACTAATAAATTTGCAAATAATAAAGAGAAAGAAATCCAAATATATCACTAAAGAAAATCAGCAAAACGTGAAACAGAAAGACAAAAAAAGGTTAGAGAAAAATCTCTAGAAACAACCACAAAACAAGTAATAAAATGACAATAAATGCATATCTATCAACAATTACTTTGAATGTAAATGGAATAAACTATCCACTCAAAAGATATAAGCTGTCAGAAATGACTTAAAACAAAACCACCTATGTATGTGCTACATATAGGAGGCCCATTTTAGACCTAAAAACATCTGCAGATTGAAAGTAGGGGAGGTGGACAAAACTTTATCATGCAAATGGATGTCAAAGGGAAGTTGGAGTAGCAACACTTATATCAGATAATGTATACTTGACGACAAAGACTGTAACAAGGGACAAAGAAAGGAAGTATATAAGCATAAAAGAAACAATCCAACAAGAAGAAAAAACAATTGTAAACATTTATGCACCCAACACAGGAGCACCCAAATACATAAAATAATGATTAAAAAAATAAAGGAATTAATCAATAACACATTAATACTAAGAGACTTTACTACACCAGCTACACTGATGGTCACATCATCTAAACAGAAAATAAACCAAGGAAACTATGCTTTTAATGACACACTGGACCAGTTGGACTTAACAGATGTATTCACAATATTCCATCCTAAAACCACAGAACACACATTCCTTTCAAGTGGGCATGGGACACGCTCTAAGATACATAACATATTAGGTCACAAACAGGCCTCAACAAATACAGAAAAGGTTGAAGTCATACCATGTACCCTTTTCTGACCACAGCACAATGAAACTAGAAGTTAACCACAGGAAAAAATCTAGAAAGACTACAAACACATGGACATTAAACAACATGTTAATGAATGAATGTGAACAATAAATGTGTCATAAATGTGTCATTGAATGCTAACATTCAATGAATGAATGTAAACAATGAATGTGTCAACCAGGAAATCAAAGAAGAAATAAAATAAGTACATGGAAACAAATGAAAATGAAACATGATGGTCCAAAATCTCTGGGATGAGGCAAAAGTGGTTCTCACAGGGAAGTTTATAGCACTAAAGTCCTACTGCAAGAAGGAAGAAAAATCTCAAACAACCTAACCTAACACCTAAAGGAGTTAAGAAAAGAACAACAGCAACAACAACAATGAAAAAAAAAAAACCAAAAAATAAAATCCAGTAGAAGAAAGGAAATAATAAAAATTAGAACAGAAATAAGTGATATTGAAACTAAAAAAAAAAAAAAATAGATCAATGAACCAGGAGCTGGTTCTTTGAAAAAAATCAATAAAATTGATAAACCTCTAGCCAGACTTTTCAAGAAAAAAAGAGAAAATAGTCAATAAATAAAATCACAAATGAGATAGGAGAAATAACAACCAATACCACAGAAATACAATTATAAGAGAATATTGTGGAAAAAATACATGCTAATAAACTGGAAAACCTAGAAGAAATGGATAAATTCCTAAAGAAATATAAACTACCAAAACTGAAACAGGAAGAAATAGAAAATTTGAACAAAGAAATTGAATCCATAATAAAAAAAAATCTCTGGATGCACAAAAGTCCAGGACTGAATGGCCTCACAGAAGAATTCTACCAAACATTTAAAGAGTAAATACCTATTCTTCTCAAACTATTCAAAAAATAGACATGGAAGGAAAACTTCCAAACTCATTCTATGATGTCAGCATTACCTTGATACTAAAATCAGATAAAGATACCACAAAAACAGAAAACTACAGTCCAATATCTCTGATGAACACAGATACAAAAATCCTTGACAAAATACTAGCAATCCAAATCCAACAATAAATTTAAAAAACCATTCACCATGATTAAATGGGACTTATTCCTGGGATGCAAGTGTGGTTCCATATTAGCAAATCAATAATGTGATACATTAAATTAATAAAAATTAGGATAAACACTGTATGATCTTTTCGATAGATACACAGAAAGCATTTGACAAGGTAAACATCCATTCATGATAAAAACCCTCAACAAAGTAGGTTTAGAAGAAAAATACCTTGACATAATAAAGGTTATATGTGAAAATCACCCCAATTAACATCATCCTCAATGGGGAAGATTTCCCATTTCCCAAAGTTCAGAAACAAGACAAGCATGTTCCTTCTCATCACTTTTATTCAACATGGCACTGGAAATCCTTGCCAAAGAAAATGGACAACAAAAAGAAATAAAACACATCTAATTTGGCAAAGAAAAAGTCAAACTTTAATTATTTGCAGATGACATGGTACTCTATATAAAAAACCTAAAAGATTCCAACAAAAAACCTGCTGAAACTGATAAATGAATTCAGTGAAGTTGCAGTATACAAAATCAATGTACAGAAATCCGTTGCATTTCTATACACCAATAATGAAGTAGCAGGAAGAGAAATTCGGGCATAAATTCCATTTACAATTTCACCAGAAATACTTAGAAGTAAATGACCAAAAAAGGGAAAGATCTATACTCTGAAAACTATAAAACACTGATGAAAGAACCTGAAGATGACACAAAGAAATGGAAAGACATTCTATGCTTGTGGATTGGAAGAACAAATATTTTTAAAATGTCAATACTACACAAATCAATCCATACATTTAATGCAATCCCTATCAAAATACCAATGGCATTTTTCAAAGGACTAAAATAAAAAATCCTAAAATTTTTATGAAACCACAAAAGACCCCAAATAGCCAAAGCAATGTTAAAAAAGAAAAGCAAATGTGGAGATATCACAATTCCAGACTTCAAGTTACATTACAAAGCCCTAGTGATCAAAACAGTATGGTACTGGTACCAAAATAGACACATGGATCATAAGAACAGAATAGAAAACCCAGAAATGAACTCACAACTACATGGTTAATTCATATTCAACAAATCAGCAAAGAATATCCAATCGGAAAAATACAGTCTCTTCAACAAGCCGTGTTGGGAAAACTGGACAGCCACATGCAAAAGAATGAGACTGGACCACTTTTTTATACCATACACAAAAATAAATTCAAAATGGATGAAAGACCTTTTTGAGAGAACTGAAACCATAAAAATCATATAATAGAACATAGGCAGTTACCTCCTTTGACACTGGCCAGAGGCAAGGGAAACAAAAGCAAAAACTATTGGTACTACATCACAGTAAAAAGTTTCTAAAAGGCAACCTACTGAATGGGAGAAGATATTTTCAAATGATCTTCGCAATGAAGTGTTAGTATCCAAAATATATAAAGAAATTATAAAACTCAATGCAAAAAAGGAAATAATCTTATTTAAAAATGGACAGAAAACTCAAACAAACATTTCTCCAAAGAAGACATACAGACACATGAAACAGACACATGAAAATATGCTTATCATTGCTTACCATCATGGAAATGAAAAAGAAAACTACAACGAGATATCACCTCATACCAGTTAGAATGCCTAAAATTTAGAATACAGGAAAAAGCATGTGTTGGTGACAATGTGGAGAAAGAAGAACCTTCTTGCACTGCTGGTGGAATGTTACCTGTTACAGCCACTGTGGAAAACAGTATGGAGGTTCCTCAAAAAGTTAAAAATAGAAGTATCCTAGGATCTATTAATTGCACTATTAGGCATTTACCCAATGAATACAAAAATACTAATTCAAAAGGACACATGCCCTTGGATACATATAGCAGCATTATCTATAGTAGCCAAATTATGGAAACAACCCAAGTGTCCATCAACTGATGAATGGATGAAGATGTGGCATATATATACGATGGATTATTATTCAGCCACAAAAAAGAATGAAATCTTGCCATTTGCAAAGGCATAGATGGAGATAGAGAGGATTATGCTAAGCGAAGTAAGTGAGTCACAGAGTGAAAAATTTCATATGACTTCACTCATGTGCGGAATTTAAGAAACAAAACAAGCAAATGGAAAAGAAAAAGAGAGGGAGCAAACCAAGAAATAGACTCTTAACTATAGAGAACAAATTGATGGTTATCAGAAGGGAGTCTAAGGGCAGGGATGGGTTAAATCAACGATAAGGGTGGGTTGAGAAGTGCACTTGTAATGAGCACAGGGTGATGTATGAAAGTACCGAATCATTGTATTGTATATTCAAAACCAATATTACACTATATGTTAACTAACTGGAATTAAAATAAAAACCTGAGGGGAGGAGTTAAGATGGCAAAGGAGCAGGGAGACCTTATCCTTGCCTCATCCCTCGAACACAGCTAAAGAAATACCAAATCATGCTGTACACCCAAGAAATCAATCTAAGGACCAAGAGAACAAATTGCATAACTAGAGGGAGAAAAGAGGTGACATTGTGGAAGGTAGGAATTGTGGAGACATGATTTGTGGGCGACAATCAATCTTGTAACACTGAAAAATTAAAATAAACATATTTGGGGAAGAAAAAAAAAGAATCATGGGTGCTGTGGAGGAATGGAGCTCTGATCATGGAGAGAAGAGACAGAGAGAGACATGGGGTGGGGGGAGAGACAGCAGTGCACAGGGTATTGCACAAGAAAAACAGTTCCCCCAAACTATTGATTGGTAAAATGATAGGGGCTGATTATCATGAGTTCTTACAAGCAGCAGAGCTCAAAGACTGAAGTTTTAGAAATCCATGCCATGGTCAGTACGGAGCCTGGCAGACATAGCAATGCTCCTGTGGAGGAGAGCAGAGGCCCAGGAATGAACAGTGTGGTATGAAGATTTCATGGGTTGAACTGGGAGAAACAGTTCCCCCCTTGGAGTGCATTTGGGAGAGGAAGCACTGCCTCTCAAAGGACAAAAGGGCTAGCAGGCACCATTGCACTGCCCTGCTCATTAGCATAGGGGTTGAGGGAAGCTAACTTTAAGACCAGCTTTTTCCTGCCTTTTACTATAAACTCTGAGTGTCTGTGCATTCAAGCAACTGCCCTTCTGGGACAAACTGGGACCAACCCCAGTGCAGAAAGACACTATCCCAGAGGACCAGCACAGTTCTGCCTCATGTCCCTAAAATTTGGAGTTTTGAAACTCAGCTGGTATGCCTGAAATAAAACATGAGAGCACTGTGCCGCCAGGGGGCAGATGGCCCAGACACAGATAGGGTGAATGCAGGGATCTGAGGGATGCCTGGGAAACATGAGAGGAGACTGAAGGCTTCGAGGACAGTGGCAATGTGAACCTCCCTCTTCAGGAACAAGAGTTGGGTGATGTCTTTTTTATCCCTTACCCATCAACACAGAGGAATTTCAGTGAGCAGTTAAGCACCCACACCAGAGAGACTTGAGCACCTTACAACAACCCCCTCCCCATAATCTGCAGGTGATTTTTTACTAAGGCAAGTGGGCCTTGCAGCAAGAGCAGCAGAGGGGTTCTATCCCAGAAGACCAGTACAACCCTCATGCACACACCATTCACTGTCCATGAAGTGTTGCAAAGCTTCTGCTCTAGTGGAAATAGGATATGGCCTCTTTTAACAAACAGACCAAAGTACACCTAGTTAAAATTTGCTACACACTGGACAAGGTCCAAACACTCCCCACTACAGACAAGGAGAAACTGCAGAGAACACATCTGAGAGAAAGATCAATGAAAACACAGCAGCAGAGGGACACAGCACACACCAGAGATACCTCCTAAAGTGCCAGGCTCTAGACAGTATATGACCTCTTCTTAATAAAACCATTGCTCTCAAGAGCAGGAAACACAGCATGCTTTCCTAACACAGAGGAGACAGAGACTAGACAAAATTCCAAGATGAAAGAATTCATCCCAAAAGAAAGAACAAGGAAAGATCATGGCCAGGGATCTAATCAAAACACATATAAATAATATGCCTGATCCAGAATTTAAAACAACAATTATAAGGATACTAACTTGGCTTGAGAAAATCATAGAAGACACCAGGGAGTCCCTTACCACAGAGATAAAATACCTAAAAAGTAGTTAGGCCAAAATAAAATGCTATAACCAAGATGCAAAAATGACTGGATGTAATGAGCAAAAGGATGGAAGAAGCAGAGGAATGGATGGATGATATAGAAGAAAAAATTGTGGAAAATAATGAAGTTGAAAAGAAGAGGGAAAGAAAAATAATGGATCATGAATGTAGACTTAGGAAACTCAGTGACTCCATCAAAAGTAACAACATACACATCATAGGAGTCCCAGAAGAAAAAGAAAGAGAAAAAGGAGCAGAAGGTATATTTGAAGAAATTATGGCTGAAAACTTCCCTAATCTGGGGAAGGATACAGACATCCAAATCCAATATGCACAGAGAACTCCCACCAATATCATCAAAAACAGGCTAACACCAAGACATATAGTAGTAAAATTGGCATAATACAAAAATTAAAAAATCTTTTTTAATTAAAAAAAATTTTTAAATACCCAACTTTCATATCAACATGGGTGGGACTGGAAGAGATTATGCTGAGTGAAATAAGTCAAGCAGAGAGAGTCAATTAACATATGGTCTTACTTACTTGTGGAGCATAAGGAAAAACATGGAGGACATTGTGAGAAGGAAAGGAAGAGTGAATTGGGGGAAATCAGAGAGGGAGATGAACCATGAGAGACTGTGGACTCTGAGCAACAAACTGAAGGTTTTGGAGGGGCGGGGGTGGGGGTTAGGCAAGCCTGGTGGTGGGTATTGAGGAGGGCACATATTGCATGGAGCACTGAGTGTGGTACATGAACAATGAATCTTATAACACTGAAAAAATAAAATAAAAGTATTTGTGAAAAAAATTTAAATTTTTTTATTGTGTTATGTTAGTCACCATAAAATACATCATTAATTTTTGATGCAATGTTCCAAGATTCATTGTTTATATACAGCACCCAGTGCTCCATGCAATACTGGCCCTCCTTAATACCCACCACCAGGCTCACCCATTCCCACCCGCCTCTGCTCTAAAACCCTAAGTTTGTTTCTCAGAGTCCACAATCTTTCATGGTTTGTCTCCCCCTCCGATATTTCCCAATTCATTTTTCCTTTCCTTCTCCTAATGGCCTCCACGTTATTTCTTGTGCTCCACAAGTAAGTGAAACCATATGATAGTTGACTCTCTGCTTGACTTATTTTACTCCTTACTATTTAAAGAGCATAATCTCCTCCAGTCCCATCCATGTTGACGCAAAAATTGGGTATTCATCCTTTCTGATGGCTGAGTAATATAACATTGTATATATGGATTAAATCTTTATCCATTCATCTGTTGAAGGGCATCTTGGCTCTAACCAAAGAGGTAACAGACCTATACTTGAGGAACTACAGAACATTCATGAAGGAAATTGAAGAAGAAACAAAAAGGTGGAAAAATTATTCCATGTTCATGGATCAGAAGAATAAACATTGTGAAAATGTTTGTGCTGCCCAGAGAAATCTATACTTTGAAAACCATGGAGCACTGGGTGTGGTGCATGAACAATTAATCTTGTAACACTGAAAAAATAAAATAAACATATTTGGGGGAGAAAAAACCACCCCAATGAAAATACCATTGGCATTTTTCAAAGTGCTGGAACAGGGGCACCTAGGTGGCTCAGTGGGTTAAAGCCTCTGCCTTCAGCTTAGGTCATGATCTCAGGGTCTGGGAATCAAGCCCCACATCGGGCTCTCTGCTCAGCAGGGAGCCTGCTTCTCCCCCCCCCTCTCTTGCCTGCTTATGTCTGCCTACTTGTGATCTCTCTATCAAATAAATAAATAAAATCTTAAAAAAAAACCAAAGTGCTGGAACAAATAATCCTAAAATTTTATGGAATCAGAAAAGACCCTGAATCACCAAAGAAATGTTGAAAAAAAATCTTAAAAGCATCAAGACAAAAGAAATCCCTAACTTATAAGGGAAGACAAATCAGATTAGCAGCAGATATCTTCACAGAAACTTGGCAGGCCAAAAAAAAGTGCCATGATATATTCAATGTGCTGAGTGGGAAAAAATATGCAGCTAAGAATACTTTATACAGAAAGGCTGTCACTAAGAAAAGAAAGAGAGACAAACATTTGCCCAGACAAACAAAAACTAAAGGAGGTCATGACCACTAACCAGCCCTGCAGAGTATATTAAAGGGGACTGTTTGAATGGGAAAGAAAGACCAAAAGCAAGAAAGATTAGAAAGGAAAGAGAAAATATCCAGAAACAACAACTTAATGGGCAATACAATGACACTAAATTCATATCTATTAATAATCACTCAGAATGTAAGTGAACTAAGTGCTCCAATGAAAAGACATAGGGTATCAAAATGGATTAAAAACAAGACCATCTATATAATGCCTACAAGTGAATCATTTTTAGACCTAAAATCAACTGCAGATGGAAGGTGAGGGGATGGAGAACCATTTATCATGTTACTGGACATCAAGAGGGAGCTGAAATAGCCATACTTATATTGGATAAACTAATTTTTAAACCAAAGACTGTAACAAGGATGAAGGGTACTATATCATAATAAATGGGTCTATCAACAAGAAGATCTAGCAATTTTAAATATTTATGCCCCCAACCTGGGAGCATCCAAATATATAAATCAATTAGTAACAAACATAAAGAAACTCACTGATACTAATACAATAATAGTAGGGGACTTTAACACCCCACTTAAGTCAATGGGCAGATCATCTAAACAGAAAACCAACAAGAAAACAATGGCTTTGAATGACACACTGGACCAGACAGACCTAACAGATATACTAAACAGCAGAATACACATTCTGTTGGAATGTACATAGAACATTTTCCAGCATGGATCACATACTGGATCACAAAGCAGGCCTTAAAAAATAAAAAATTAATAAAATAAAATAAAAAATTTAAAAATTGTTTATTTTCCAACCACAATGTTATGAAACTTGAAGACATTCTAAATTGTAGGTACTAATGAAACATCTGGGGTTGGAGTACTCAAAAAAAAAGAAAGAACAGAAAAAGAGATGAAGTGAAATAAAATTGCATTTATGACTATAGTTCTGCCTAAGGATAGTTCTTGGTACTACCTAAACTTGTTGATGGATTGTTTAAATTAGAATGCTCTAGGCAGTAATTTAATTAAAAAAAAAAAAAAGAACAAAAACAAATTTTGTCCTCACAGTGTTTTATCTTTTATCTTGTGTTAGGTCTTTGCCAACATATTTGATGAAAAACTTGGTGATTAGAATTAAAAGCTTTTCTAGTTTATGTAAGTTAGGCCGTAATTTAAATATGAAGGTATTTAACATTAGTGAAAATGCTTTGCTATTGGCAGAGAGATCACTGTTTGGATTTCAAAATGGTTAGTAGACAATTCTGGACCCAACCCATACACTACCTTTTCAGAGAATGCTTCAAGCCAAAGCCAGGAACCATAGAATTGGAAATAACAAATGGCTTTCATAAGGAAATCCAAAATAACAACTGTCAGATCTGACCACTGCTGCAAAACATCAAATGTTTTTCATTCCAGTTGAGATAACCTCTTCACCAATGACTTTTAAAACACCCAGTGGCTCTGACAGAAGACATTCCTTTGAGTCTTTGGTGGCAAAGAGGTCTTTATTTCACATCCCACTAACCCTCTCACTCTGCACCTAAGTTTCTGAGGAGAAGGGGTTTGAGACGGATACCTTTAGAATAGTGATTCCTAAACACCTGTTTGTTTCAGAATCACCAAAGGAGTTTGTTTGTTTACAGTTTCATCACCATTTTAAAGTATATATTTAAGTGGTGTTAAATAAATTAACATTGTTGTGCAATGATCATCACAATCAATCTCCAGAAATTTTTCATCTCTCTATACTGAAATTCTATACCCATTAAACAATAATTCCATATCACCTTACCTCTGGTCCCTGGAAACCACCATTTTACTTTCTGTCTCTATGAATTTCGCCACTCTCGGTATAGATGTATATTGATTCATTGTACTTTACTTTATTGAACTTTGAGGATATTGCATTTTTTACAAACTGGAGGTTTGTAGAACTTCGTGTCGAGCAAGTGTATCAGCAAAAATTTTCCAACATTTGCTCATTTCATGTCTTCTTCAGTTTCTTTCATGAGTGTTCTGTAGTTCCTCAAGTACAGATCCTTTACCGCTTTGGTTAGGTTTATTTATCTTATGGTTCTTGGTGCTACAGTAAATGGAATTGATTCTCTAATTTCCCTTTCCATATTTTCATTGTTAGTGTATAGGAAAGCAATTGATATTTGTGCATTGATTTTGTATCCTGACACATTACTGAATTGATTGATTTGCGAATGTTGAACCACCCTTGCATCCCAAGATAAATCCCACCTGGTCATGATGAATAATCTTTTTAATGTGCTGTTGGATCCTATTAGCTAGGATCTTGTTGAGAATCTTGGCATCCATATTCATCAGGGATATTGGTCTAACATTCTCCTTTTTGATGGGGTCTTTGACTGGTTTGGGGATCAGGGTAATGCTGGCTTCATAGAAAGAGTCTGGAAGTTTTCCTTCTGTTTCTATTTTTTGAAACAGTTTCAAGAGAATAGGTATTATTTCTTCCTTGAATGTTTGGTAGAATTCCCCAGGGAATCCATCAGGCCCTGGACTCTTGCTTTTTGGGAGGTTTTTGATCACTGCTTCAATCTTATTACTAGATATTGGCCTATTCAGGTTGTCAATGTCTTCCTGTTTCAGTCTTGGAAGGTGATGGGTTTCCAGGAATGCATCCATTTCTTCTAGGTTGTTTAGCTTATTGGCATATAGCTGTTGATGATAATTTTTGATGGTTGTTTCTATTTCCTTTGGATTAGTCATGATCTCTCCCCTTTCATTCATAACTCTGTTAATTAGTGTCCTCTCTCTTTTCTTCCGGGTGAGTTTGGCCAGTGGCTTATTGATCTTATTGATTCTTTCAAAAAATCAACTTCTGGATTCATTGATGTGTTCTACGGTTTCTCTAGTTTCTAACTCATTGATCTCTGCTCTAATCTTGATTATTACCCTTCTTGTGCGTGGGCTTGGCTTGATTTGTTGTTGATTTTCCAGTTCTTTAAGGTGTAAAGAGAGCTGGTGTATTTGGGATTTTTCAATTTTTTTGAGTGAGGCTTGAATGGCTATGTATTTCCCCCTTAGGACCGCCTTTGCTGTGTCCCATAGGTTTTGGATCGATGTGTCTTCACTCTCATTGGTCTCCATGAATAGTTTAAGTTCATCTTTGATTTTCTGGTTGATTCCAGCATTTTTGAGCAGGTTGGTGTTTAGCCTCCAAGTGTTTGAATTCTTTCCAAACTTTTTCTTGTGAATGAGTTCCAGTTTCAAAGCATTGTGGTCTGAGAAAATGCAGGGAATCATCTCAGTCCTTTGGCATCACTTGAGTCCTGATTTGTGGCCCAGTATGTGGTCTATTCTGGAGAAAGTTCCATGTGCGCTTGAGAAGAATGAGTATTCTGTTGTTTTAGGGTAGAATGTTCTGTGTATATCTATGAGGCCCATGTGGTCCAATGTGTCATTCAAAGCTCTTGTTTCTTTACTGATTTTCTGTTTAGGTGATCTGTCAGTTACTGAGAGTGGTGTGTTAAGATCTCCTACTATTAATGTATTCATATCAATATGACTCTTTATTTTGATTAACAGTTGGTTTATGTAGTTGGCTGCTCCTCTATTGGGGGCATAAATGTTTACAATTGTTAGATCTTCTTGGAGGATAGACCCTTTAAGAATGATGTGGTGTCCTTCTGTATCTCTGATTACAGTCTTTAGCTTAAAATCTAATTTATCTGATACGAGAATCACTACCACAGCTTTCTTTTGAGGTCCATTGGCATGAAGGACAGTTTTCCATACTTTCACTTTCAATCTGGATGTATCTTTTGGTTCCAAACGTGTCTCTTGTAGACGGTATATGAATGGATCCTGTCGTTTTATGCATTCTGCAACCCTGTGCCGTTTTATGGGAGCATTTAGGCAGTTCATGTTGAGAGTGATTATTGAAAGATAAGTGTTTATTGACATCATGTTACTTGTGAAGTCCTTGTTTCTATAGATGGCAAATTTCTGTTCTAAGGCACTCATGTGTTCTTTCTACTTTTATAGAACCCCCTTTAATATTTCCTGGAGTGCAGGCTTGGTGGTCACATACTCTTTTAATCTTTGCTGTTTTTGGAAGCTCTTTAGCTCTCCATCCATTTTGAATGTCAGCCTTGCTGGATAAAGTATTCTTGGCTGCATGTTCTTCTCATTTAGTGCTCTGAATATATCATGCCAGCCCTTTCTGGCTTGCCAGGTTTCTGTGGACAGGTCTGACGTTATTCTGATGAGCCTTCTTCCGTATGTAAGGAATCTCTTCCCGCCAGCTGCCCTCAGGACCTCCTGTCTAAAATTATAATTTGAACATTTTAAGATTATGTGTCTGGGTGACTTTCTAGACTCATTGATCTTGGGGTGTGTCCTTTCTGCCTCTAGGACACGAACACTTGTTCCATTCCCCAGATTGGGGAAATTTTCATTCAGAATCTGGTCAGCTGTATCTGCTAGTCTTCTGTCTTTCTCTACCCCCTCTGGCATGCCAATGATTCTGACATTGCAGTGTTTCATGGCATCGTTTGTTTCCCTAAGTCTGTTCTCATGATTCCTGATAAGTTTGCTCCAGCTCTCTTCCTGACCTTTCTTCTCAACCATTTTATCCTCTAGGTCATTAATCCTATCCTCTGTCTCTGTCACTCTAGCTGTTAGACTATTTAGATTGGATTGGATCTTATTGATAGCACTTCTTACATCAGCTGTACTGGATTTCATTTCTGCCCTTAGAGATTCTATGTTGTCATTAATGTTTTTCTCCATCCTAGCCATTGCCTGGATAATTATCACCCTGAATTTGCTTTCTGACATAATGTTTATGTCCATGTCCAATAGTTCTGAGGGAGAGGGTGCAGTCTCTGGGTTTTTCCTCTGTTGGGTGTTCCTCCTCCTAGTCATTTTGATTAGAAGTGGATGAGAGGATGTATGGCTGTATATATTGCCCATGATCCAGGCAGGGTGCACCCTGAAAGGTTTTGGAGCAATTGGGATTCACCACCAAAAAGAAAGCATAAGGATAAAAAAAGATAGAGAGAAAGAGAGGAAATCCCAGCCAGAATGGGCGCCCAAAATAAGATTTATAAGGTATGTAAACAAACATGAACAAACATATTTTCCCACACAAATAAATGAGAAGAAATAAAAGAACCTTGTCAGAATGAACCCCCAAAATAAGATTTATATAATAACAGAACAGAAGCAAATACATAGAAACACTGATGGAAGGATAAGATGGGTGGGTGGTTATAACTCCTTGCAGGCAAAGAAGTTTATTTCAGTCCTTCCTGGGTTTATAATTTTATTAAGCCTTTAGTTGTAATGTTAAGTAGTTTAAAAAAATTAAAAAAAAAACCAAGAAATGTGAAAGCAAGTGAATAAAATAAAAGAAATAATAATAAGAAAAGAAAACTTGTATCTTTGAAATATACAGGTTTGAGGGTTTTCTCAGGATCTTGATTTTATCAGGATATTTATTTCCCCTGATGTTGGGGGTTTAAAATTTTATGGGGACCCTGTGGTTATAATCCTTTTGGTTTTTCACTGGTCTTCTGGGGATGGGCCTGCCGTATTTTTTTCCAGTCAGTCTTGCTTGGGTTGAGTCACCCTGCCCCCCAGTCAAGGGGCTGAGCTCTGTGGAAACCGGTTTCTCAGTCTTTCACTCTCTGAAGGTTTTTGGCCTTCTGTAGCTTTTTCACCTTTTCAGGGAGTCCAAGCAATGAATCTGCCCAGAAGCACTCAGACCTCTGTTTCACAGAGAAGCCTGAATCTCTGCAACCCTCTGTGTTGTCCAGAACACATACTCCCCTCCTCAAAAGTCTGCTCACAGCGCAGCTGTCCAAGAGGTTGCGAGACCCCAGCTGCCTTTCTGTGGCTCTGTGAGTGGGGACAAGGGTGGTTAGGCCACCTGCCCACGTTCTCCCTGGGGCCAGCTGGGATCACTCAGACCCTGTGTGCTCGAATGTTGGGGTCGTGGGCACACCGAGAGAAAAGCTGCTGCTCCTGGACCACAGCATACTCTCTAAAGGCGTTTGCAGGTGCGCGCCCAGCCCACTCTATGTTAATGCTGGTCCCCCACTACTGGGCACTTTCCTTTGGGTATTACTGTCCTTGGATCACTTCTGGTGGCTCCCTCCCCCTTTTGTTTATCCTCCAATATCGGTTCGAGTGTTTCCACTTTGCTTTTTCCTCTCCACTGCTGTCTTCTGCTCTCAGAGAGATCCAGAAGTTAGAAATCTTCCTCCTCAGGGTGATTTCATGGGTGTTCAGCGTGTTCTTGTAGATATCCAGCTCACTTTTGGGGACAGGTTGCAACAGGATCTCCTACTTCTCTGCCATCTTGCCCCCTCTCCCTCCAGCAGGTAGTTCTATTTTTAAATTTTTGAAGAACCTCCATAGTGCCCTTCAGAGTAGCTGCACCAGTTTGCATCACCACCAACAATGCAAGAGGGCTCCCCTTTCTTTGTTTCTTTACCAACACCTGTTGTTTCTTGTGTTGTTAATTTTAGCCATCCTGTAGTAACTATTAATCATGGTAAAGAGAGATATAATTGTACCAAACCCAAAACTCAGGCTTTTAAAAAATATTTATTTATGTATCTGAGAGAGAGAGAGATGAAGTGGGGGGAGGGGCAGAGAGAGAGAAACTTCAAGCAGACTCTCTGCTGAGTGACAAGCACAACACAGGGCTCAATCCCTTATATTGGCATGTTATAAGAAGCAGTTTAGTCTATTTGAAAATACCTGTTACAGATTATTTATATAATTGGACTTGATGGCAAATAGTTTTATTCTGTGCTTTTTTCATAACCATTTTTCTCTAGAGTATCTACTTTCCTTCTTTATTCAATTTACCTTTCTTTTTATAATATTATCACATTTTTCTAGGACACTAAAAGCCACAGTTTTAATTTATAACATAGAATTTGATGAAAATATGATACCTGCAATACCAGAAGATTTAGTGAAAATCCACTTAGGGCACACATTGAACCACATAATAATCATCGTTTCTTTTGAGAAAAATTTTAGTTGTGTCAATAAAAAGCAAGGAAACAGTTGTTTATCTCAGAATATTTTTGTTCATTAAACATATATTTAATTGTTGCTAGATCACTTAATATTTTTCTAGTACATCACCTTATTAATATACTTTCTGTTTTTCAGTATTAATATTTCTGATAACTAATCAGACTCTTGATGCCAGTATTTTATTTTTTTTATTGTTCTCAGTTGATGGTTTGTTATTTTTTTATGTAACTTTTATGCAGGTATAATTGACATGCAACATTGTATCAGTTTCAGGTGTACAACATAATAATTTTATATTTGTATACATTGCAAAATGAGGACCACTATAATTCTAGTTAATATCCATCATCATACGAAGTTATATATGTAATTTCTTTCTTGTGATGAGAATTTTTAAGATCTATTTGCTTAACAATTCACATATGCAGTAGAGTGTTATTAATTGTAGTTGCCGTGATCTGCATTACATCCCCAGAACTTATTTTATTACTGGAGTTTGTACCTTTTAACTCTCTTTGCCCATTTGGTCCATCCACCACTTCTCAACTCTGGCAATCACTCACTGTTCTCTGTATCTAAGGACTCGCTTTTTTTTAATTTTTAGATTCTTCATATACGTGAGATCATATGGTATTGCCTTTCTTTGACTTATTTCACTTAGCATAATGTCCTCAAGGTCCATCTATGTCATTGCAAAGAACAAGTTCATTCTTTTTTTATGGCTGTATAATTTTCCATTGCATTTACATGCAATGGTTTATTCATTGATCACAGACACTTATGATCATATCTTGGCTATTATAAACAATGTTGCAATGAACATGGGGGTGTATGTATCTTTTTGAGTTAGTGTCTTCATTTTTTGGGGGTGGCGGGGGGATAAATTCCCAGAGGTGGAATTGCTGGACCACATGGCAGTTCCGTTCTTTAATTTTTTGAGGAACCTTTGTAGTGTTTTCTATAGTGGCTTCACCAATTTACCTTCCTACCAACAATGCACAAGGATACCCTTTTCTCCATCCTTACCAATGATTGCTATTTCTTGTCTTTTTGGTTATAGCCATTAAAACAGGTGTGAAATGATATCTCATTGTGGTTTTGATTTTGCATTTCCATGATGGCTAATGATGTTGGACATCATGTACCTGTTGGTCACCTGAATGTCTTCTTTGGAAAAGTGTGTATTCAGATCCTCTGCCCATTTTTTAATTATACATTTTTTTTATATTTTTGCTCTTCATTTGTAAGAGTTTTTAAATATATTTTGGATATTAACCCCTAATCAAATATATGATTTGCAAATATTTTCTCCTATTCAACTTGTTGAATTTTAATTTTATTGATTTTTTAACATTTATTTTTTTATTATGTACCTCTATATCTGTTTGATGACAAACTTCCTGAGTGACAGGGGGAAAATATCGTGAAAGGAAAGTAATTACTCTTCCCAGTACCAGAGTGTGAAAGTTTTCTTATGGCGTCTATGAAGGGTGAATGGGGGGAAATCAGAGGGGCAGATGAACCATCAGGAACTGTGGATTCTGAGAAACAAACTGAGGGTTTTGGAGGGGAGGCCTGGGGGGTTGGGTGAGCCTGGTGGTGGGTATTGAGGAGGGCACGTTTTGCATGGAGCACTGAGTGTGGTGCATGAACAATTAATCTTGTAACACTGAAAAAATAAAATAAACGGATTTGGGGGAAAAATATCATAGCCCAACTTTTTTGTCTTCTTGCAATTTATTATTCAATATTTGTCTGGGATGCCATATAATGGTTGTTTCCAAATAGAAGTTTAGTATTTGACCAGTGCCAGTCCAACAAAATGAGAAAAATAAGGACAATATACAGAGAATTTCCTAATGCTACCATATTACACTTTTAAGTGGGCTGTTTTTTATTTTAAAATTCTATCACTTTTATATGTGTAATATAATAATAGTCAATTATAATTACAATGATCTTAATAAGCAAAGTTAAAAGTTGACAACCTTGTATTGATTTGTATAATTTAGGAAGACATTTTTACTGAGCCATGAAATCCCAGAATCTCTAAACCATTTCAGAAAACTACATACACATGGTTTTGGTTAATATGATTTTCTCCTTTTCCTTTGGATCTCTGCAAATAATTACATTTTATTAGTGGTTTATTTGTGTGTAATTCCTTATATCCAAATAAATGTTTTCTTGTGTGTGTGTGTGTGTGTGTGTGTGTGTATTTTGATGAACCCAGACCCTAAACCTTATATTTCACTTACCATTTAAATTTTTCTATTCTATTTGACTAAATTCAAAATCACTTTCAATCATTGTAAGTTCCAAATCTCTAGCAATTAGAGTGAAATTGTTTTTTTTTCCCTTGCATATATTTTGGAACAATAATTTTAAATATTTAAAGATGGTTCCAAATTCAAACAGCAGATGGTGCTAGTGACTTTCTAACAAAATTGCCTCACCCATAAGTGTAAAATGGGAGGAAAATGAATGAGTCATAACTTGAACAAATGTCCAAAGTTTAAAGATTTTTGAAAAGAGTTAAGGTTATAATACAAAATTCATTAAAATATCAACTTTTATGATTTGGTGTGCAAAAAAGGGATATATCAAATCTCTTTTCTCTGATTTTACTGCCATTTTATACCTGAAAATGCCATGAAAGTTTTTGAGATAAAACATGGACCTAAAAGTAAATTCCTGATTACTTTAATAGAGAAAGGAGATCTTAAAGTATTGCCAATGTAACTTCCAAAAGGGCCCTTTGTGGCATATAGAAAAAGAGTAATATGCATGGTAGGAGGAAGATGGTAGAGTAGGGAATCTTTGTTTCATTTGGTCCCTGAAATTCAGCTAGATAGCTATCAAATCATTCTGAACACCCGTGAACCCAAGCAGACATCTAAGAATTGCTGCAATTCCATAAATGCAAAAGTAACCAATATTGCAAGATAGGAGGTGCCAAGAAGTGATTCTGAAGCAATATATTGGAAAATAAATAATGGGAAGAGGAAGCCTCCATAAACCAGCTACCAGAAAGTGATATAGCAGCAGAGCACAAAATCAGGACTTTTAGAAGTCTGCTCTAGTGAGGGATGTCCCTGCCTAAAAGGTGCTCAAGTGCCATGGTACGACAGAATCCTAGGTGGGAATATGTGGTCTCAGGATCTCTGGGGTCACAGAAAGAACTAGAGTTACTGAGGGCAGCAGAATTCCCCGGCATCAGAGCAGGGAAGACAGAGACAGAGAGCTGAGGAGAGGGATTTCAGCTTGGTGTTGCTATAAACTGAACTGCAACATGGTCTGACAACCATGTTCCCAGGCCCAGCAAGAGGCAGAACATTGGCGAGACCCCCTCCCTTCCATGGGAGGAGGAGTGTGAGTGTGTGCTGCAAGAGTCTGTAAGTTTGGAGATTTGAAACAGGGTCATAGGTCTAAGAAAAAAACACTTGGTCACAGGCTGGGTGAACATTGTGGATGGAAACCAGGGAACCAAGAGTGATTGACTGCTTTTTGAGGGTGCACTAAAGAGTGAGGAGCACAATCTTTCAGATTGGGATTATTCCCCACATATTTTCAGAGCACAGTGCTTTGAAACTTGAACTCATTCACAAGTGGAAATGAGGAAAGAATCCAAACACATGGAGGTTAAAGAGCATCCTACTAAAGAATGAATGGGTCAACCAGGAAATTAAAGAAAATTTTTGTAAAATTAATGGAAAGAAATGAACATGAAAATGCTACTGTTCAAAACCTCTGGGAAGCAACAAAGGTGGTCCTAAGAGGGAAGTATATATCAATACAAGCCTTTCTCAAGAAACGAGAAGGTCTCAAATACACAACCTAAACCTACACCTAAAGAAGCAGGAGAAAGAAGAACCAATAAAGACTAAACCCAAAGTTTATTACTAAACTTTGGGTTTAAGACTAAACCCAAAACCTAAATATTTTAAAATTATTAAAATAAATTTTAAGGATTAGAGCAGAAATCAATGAAATAGAAACAAAAAGAAGAGTAGAACAGAACAACAAAACTAGGGGCTGGTTCCTTGAAGGTATTAATAAGATTAACAAACACCTAGCGATACTTATCAAAAAGAAAAGTGAAAGGACTCAAACAAATAAAACTGAATGAAAGAGGAGAGGTCAAAACCAACACTGAAGAAATACAGAAAATTATAGGAACATATTATGAACAATTATATGCCAACAGATTGAGCAATCTAGAAGAGATGTAAGCATTCCTAGAGACATATAGACTAGCAAAATGGAAACAGGAAGAAATATAAAACCTGAACAAACCCATAACCAGCAAGGAAATTGAAGCAGTAATCAAAGACCTCCCAACAAACAAGATTCCAGGTCTGGATGGCTTCAAGGGGAATTCTACCAAACATTTAAAGAAGGATTAATACCTATTTTTCTGAAGGTGTTTCAAAAGATAGAAATGGAAGGAAAACTTCCAAACTTGTTCTATGAGACCAGCATCACATCAATCCCCAAACCAAGCAAAGACTCCACAAAAAAAGTAGGAATTACAGACCAATATCCCTGATGAACATGGATGCCAAAATTCTCACCAAGATACTTGCTAATAGGATACAATAGCACATTAAAATGGTTATTTACCATGACCAAATGAGTTTTATTCCTGGGCTGCAAAGGTGGTTCAATATCTGCAAATCAATCAATGAGATACATGGCATAAAAAAAAGAAAGGACAAAAACCATATCATCCTCCCAATTGATTCAGAAAAAAAGCATTTGACAAAATACAGCATACTTTCTGGGTTAAAACTCTTCACAGGGGAAGGAAGGAGCAAGATGGTGGAAGAGTAGGTGGTTCAGATAGTGTCAGATCCCAGAAGTTCAGCTAGATAGTCATCAAACCATTCTAAACACCTACAAACTCAACAATAGAGAGAAGAGAGGAAGAACAGTAATTCCAGGAGCAGAAAATCGACCACTTTCCGAAAGGTAGTATGTGTGGAAAAAGTGAATCCAAAGCTACAGGAAGATAGACTGTGGGGGGAGGGACTGGCCCCCAGCAGCTGCAGAGCCTTGGAGCACAAAATTGGAACTTTTAGAGTCTGCTCCACTGCGGGACATCACTCTAGGGGCTGAGCAAGGGGGTAATTTTTCTTCAATGGTGAAGAAAAAGCACCAGATCTTTCTTTATTCCCCCCTCCGAAGAATTCCCCCCCTAGCCCCCCGCCGCCTGCTGGTGGGGCAAACACTCCCTGCGTGGGGCTGTAGCAACAATTAGGTCCTCCCCCCGTCGTGTTTCATCTCCTGCACATAGAGCAAATGCTAGAGCAATTTCAGCTGATAGAAAAACAAAAACAAAAACAAACCCAAAAAAACCAAAAAACATGGCACATTGCTAGTTTACAGGGTTTTGTGAGTTTAAATGCCTTATATTTAACAATCATAATTTATGACTAACTTGTAGATATTGTGGGTTCTTATTTAATTATTTTTAGTTGTTTTACATTTTTAATTATAATTTATTTATTTAGAAAGGATACTAATTTTTTTTATTACTCCTATTACCTCATTTTGGCATTGTTTCTGGGAGTGGAATGCTTTGCATGCATTGGTACGATGACAACTATGAATACAAAAAATAAATTTGAATAAAATTCCGTGAACTTTATTTCGTCCAAACTATCAGGGTGTGTGATTGCAAGCTGTCCTACTGTGGTGCTGGCCTCTTTGGGTACATTCCATACGAAATGCAAACCTTTGATTCTGTATGCTGTGATCTAGTGAAAAACTCCAATATAGTGACTGTATTTAGCACATATATAAATATGATTTGCACTCGTCAAAAAAAAAACAACAGTGAACAGTCGCAGAAACAGTGTGGTTTCAGGACCCGTGGGGTCACAGAGGGACCGGGGGTGTCTGAGTGCAGCAGGACTCCCAGGTATCGTGGTGGAGAAGCCGATGGTAGAGAAGGAGCCGTGCAGTGCACATTCGTCTCAGGCTTACCTTACACCATGATCCGAGGCACAGTTGGGCCACAGCTCTTCAAGCAGGGACCCCACTAGAGGCAGCTCTGGAGAGACCCCCCTCCTTCCTTCTCCAGGAGGAGCGGCGGGGGAGTGTGCAGCAGTAATCTGCTGGGTTTGGAGACTCCAAACGGGGCCACATGCCAGAGATAGAGGCACTCGGTCATAGGCCAGCTGAGCTTGGAGCATAGGCCAGGAACGAGTGAGATGGGAGTGACTGACTGCTTTCCTCTGAGGGCATGCTGAGGAGCCAGGCCCTGAGTGCTCAGCTCCTCTGGGCCAGAGACTGGGAGCCCGCCATTTCATTTCTGGCCTCCAGGGCAGTACAGAAAGTGCTCAGGGAACAAAGACTCTGGAGAGTGACCCTGAGCAAATTGCTTGGCCCATCCCCTGGCAAGGGTGGTGCAATTCTGCCTCAGGCAAAGACATTTGAGAATCATGGCAACAGCCCCTTCCCCAGAAGATCAGCAAGAATATCCAGCCAAGACCAAATCCATCAATCAGTGAAAACTGCGGAACTCTGGAGTATTTTTCTCTATCATTCATCTGTTCTTATCTCGATAAAATTACAAGGCGGAAAAACTCACCACACACACACAAAAAATAACAAGAGGCAGTACCAATGGCTAGAGACCTAGTCAATATGGATATTAGTAACAGGTCAGAAATAGAGTTCAAAAGGTGAGTTATTAAGGTTGTAGCTGGGCTCGAAAAAAGCATGGAAGATATTAAAGAATCCATTTCTGGAGAAATAAAATCCCTTTCTGGAGAAATAAAAGAACTAAAATCTAACCAAGTTGAAATAAAAAAACCTATTAATGAAGTACAATAAAAAATAGAGGCTCTTACTGCTAGACTAAATGAAGCAGAAGAAAGAATTAGTGATATTAGTGACCAAATGACGGAGATTAAAGAAGCTGAGAAAAAGAGAGACAAAGAACTACTGGACCACGAGGGGAGAATTTGAGAGATAAATGATACCAAAAGAGGCAACAATATTAGAATAATTGGGATCCCAGAAGAAGAAGAAAGAGAGAGAGGGGTGGAAGGTATATTGGAGCAAATTATTGTAGAGAATTTCCCTAATCCGGTGAAGGGAACAAGCATCAAAATACAGGAGGCACAGAGAACCTCTCTCAAAATCAATAACAATATGTCTACATTCCTCTGGGCAAAGAGAGGCTTAATGACAAAGAGAAAATCCTGAAAGCAGCTCGGGATAAGAAGTCTGTAACATACAAAGGCAGAAATGTTAGATTGGCATAAGACCTATCCACAGAGACCTGGCAGACCAGAAAGGACTGGCATGATATATTCAGAGCACTAAAGGAGAAAAATATGCAGCCAAGAATACTATACCCAGCTAGGCTGTCACTGAAAATAGATGGAGAGATAAAAAGTTTCCAGGACAAACAAAAACTAAAAGAATTTGCAAACACCAAACCATCCCTACAGGAAATATCGAAAGGGGTCCTCTAAGCAAAGAGAGAGCCTAAAAGGAACAGAGACCAGAAAGGAACAGAGACAATATACAGTTAACAGTCACCTTACAGGCAATACAATGGCACTAAATTCGTATCTGTCAATAGTTACTCTGAATGTAAATGGGCTAAATGTCCCAATCAAAAGACACAGAGTATCAGAATGGATAAAAATACAAGACTCATCGATATGCTGTCTACAAGAAACTCATCTTAGATCCAAAGACACCTCCAGATTTAAAGTGAGAGAGTGGAAAACAATTTACCATGCTAATGGACATCAAAAGAAAGCTGATGTGGCAATTCTTATATCAGATAAATTAGATTTTAAGCCAAAGACTGTAATAAGAGATGAGGAAGTACACCATATCATACTTAAAGGGACTGTCCAACAGGAAGATCTAACAACTGTAAAAATCTATGCCCCTAACGTGGGAGCATCCAATTCTATAAACCAATTAATAACAAAGTCAAAGAAACACTCAACAATAATACAATAATAGTAGGGGAATTTAATACCCTCCTCAACGACATGGACAGATCATCTAAATAAAAGATCAACAAGTAAGTAAAGGCCCTAAATGACATACTGGATCAGATGGACATCACAGATATATTCAGAACATTCCATCCCAAAGCAACAGAATACACCTTCTTCTCAGGTGCACATGGAACATTCTCCAGAATAGATCACATCCTGGGACATAAATCAGGTCTCAATTGGTACCAAAAGATTGGGATCATTCCCTGCATATTTTCAGACCACAATGCCATGAAACTAGAACTCAATCATAAGGAGAAAGTTGGAAAGAACTCAAATACATGGAGGCTAAAGAGCATCCTACCAAAGAATGAATGGGTTAACCAGGAAATTAAAGAAGAATTAAAAAAATTCATGGAAACAAATGAAAATGAAAACACAATTATTCAAAATCTCTGGGACAGAGCAAAGGTGGTCCTGAGAGTAAAATATATAGCAATACAAGCCTTTCTCAAGAAACAAGAAAGATCTCAAATACATAACCCAACCTTATACCTAAAGGAGCTGGAGAAAGAACAACAGATAAAACCTAAACCCAGCAGAAGAAGAGAAATAGTAAAGATCAGAGCAGAAATCAACGAAATATAAACCAAAAGAACAGTAGAAGAAAATCAATGAAACTAGGAGCTGGTTCTTTGAAAGAATTTATAAAATTGATAAACCTTGGCCAGACTTATCAAAAAGAAAAGAGAAAGGACCCAAATTAATAAAATCATGAATGAAAAAGGAGAAATCACAACCAACACCAAAGAAATATAAACAATTATAAGAACATATAATGAGCAACTCTCCGCCAGCAAACTAGACAATCTGGAGGATATGGATGCATTCCTAGAGACACACAAACTACCAAAACTGAACCAGGAAGAAATAGAAAATCTAAATAGACCCATAACCTGTAAGGAGATTGAAACAGTCATCAAAAATCTCCCAATAAACAAGAGCCCAAGGCCAGATGGCTTCCCAGGGGAATTCTACCAAACATTTAAAGAAGAATTAATACCTATACTCCTGAAATTGTTCCAAAAAATAGAAATGGAAGGGAAACTTCCAAACTCATTTGATGAGGCCAGCATTACCTTGAACCCAAAACCAGACAAAGACCCCATCAAAAAGGAGAATTACAGACCAATATCCTTAATGAATACAGATGTAAAAATTCTCACCAAAATACTAGCCAATAGGATCTAACAGTACATTAAAAGGATTATTCACCACGACCAAGTGGGATTTATTCCTGGGATGCAAGGTTAGTTCAACATCTGCATCAATCAACGTAATACAATACATTAATAAAAGAAAGAACAAGAACCATATGATACTCTCATTGATGCTGAAAAAGCATTTGACAACGTACAACATCCTTTCTTGATCCACACTCTGCACAGTGTAGGCATAGAGGGTACATTCCTCAACATCATCAAAGCCATCTATGAAAAAACCACAGTGAATATCATTCTGAATCAGGAAAAGCTCTCAGCTTTTCCCCTGAGATCAGGAACACAGCAGGGATGCCCACTATCCCCACTGCTATTCAACATACTACTAGAAGTCCTAGCTTCAGCAATCAGACAACAAAAAGAAATAAAAGGCATCCAAATTGGCAAAGAAGAAGTCAAACTCTCACTCTTTGAAGATAATATGATACTTTATGTGGAAAACCCAGAAGACTCCACTCCAAGACTGCTAGAACTCATACAGGAATTCAATCAAGTCTCAGGATTTCAGTAAAGAGGATATCCAAATGGCCAACAGACACATGAAAAAATGCTCAACATCACTAGGCATCAGAGAAATACAAATCAAAATCACAATGATATACTACTTCACACCAGTCAGAATGGCTAAAATTAGCAAGTCAGGGAACGACAGATGTTGGTGAGGATGTGGAGAAAGGGGAACCCTCCTACACTCTTGCTGGGAATGCAGGCTGGTGCAGCCACTCTGGAAAACAGTATGGAGGTTCCTCAAAATGTTGAAAATGAGCTACCTTATCACCCAGCAATCACACTACTGGATATTTACCCTCAAGATGCAAATGTAGTGATCCAAAGGGTCACATGCACCTGAATGTTTATAGCAGCAATGTCCATAATAGCCAAACTATATCTATATCTATATCTATATCTAAATCTATAGATATATAATGGAATACTATGCAGCCATTAAGTGAAACGAAATCTTGCCATTTCCAACGACATGGATAGAACTAGAGGGTATTATGCTAAGCGAAATAAGTCATTCAGAGAAAGACAATTATCACATGATTGCTCTGATATGAAGAATTTGAGAGGCAGGGCAGGGCGTCATGGTGGGGTGGGGAAGAGAAATAAAACAAGATGGGATGGGGAAGGAGTCAAACCATAAGAGACTCCTGAACTCATGAAACAAACTAAGGGTTGCTGGGAGGTGGAGTGGGCAGGGTTATGGACATTGGGGAGGGTATGTGCTATGGTAAATGTTATGAAATGTGTAAACCTGATGATTCAGACATGTACCCTGGGGCAAATAATACATTATATGATTCTTTTTTCTCCCCAAATATGTTTATTTTAATTTTTCAGTGTTACAAGATTGATTGTTCATGCACCACACCCAGTGCTCCATGAAATACGTGCCCCTCTCAATACCCATCACCAGGCTTTCCCACCTCCCACCCCCTCCCCTCCAAAACCCTCAGTTTGTTGCTCAGAGTCCACAGTCTATCCTGGTTCATTGCCCCCTCTGATTTCCCCCCATTCATCCTTCCCTTCCTTCTCACAATGCCCTCCATGATTTTCTTTATACTCCAAACGTAAGTCAGACCATAAGATAATTGACTCTCTCCGCTTGACTTATTTCACTCCACATAATCTCTTCTAGTCCTGTCCATGTTGATACAAAAGTTGGATATTCATCCTTTCTTATGGAGGCATAATATTCCATTGTATAGATGTACCACATCTTCCTTATCCACTCATCTGTTGAAGGGCATTTTGGTTCTTTCCACAGTTTGGCGATTGTGGCCATTGAGGCTATGAACATTGGGGGACTTGTGGCCCTTCTTTGTACTACATCTGCTTCTTAGGGGTAAATACCCAGTAGTGCAATTGCAGGGTCATAGGGTAGCTGTATATTTAATTTCCTGAGGAATCTCCATACTGTTTTCCAAAGTGGTTGCACCAACTTGCATTCCCACCAACAGTGGAAGAGGGTTCCCCTTTCTCCACATCCTCTCC
>CM052801.1:56207566-56235505 GCA_028533885.1 Nasua narica | reverse complement strand
TCACCATTTCCTTAGCAATTCGGGGTCTTTTCTGGTTCCATACAAATTTTAGGATTGTTTGTTCCAGCTCTTTGAAAAAAACTGGTGGAATTTTGATCGGGATGGCATTGAAAGTTTAGATTGCTCTGGGCAGTATAGACATATGTTAATAAATACATAAATTTAAAAAACTGATAAAAAACAAAGGGTTAATTTAAATGAAAAATAACTTTTATCCATGTATATATAAATCCCTGAGCCATGTATTCTTTATTTTTCACTTTTGAAAGTATTATTTTAAAATGGTATCACACTGTAATAGTTTTCTATTAAACTTCACTAAACATAATTTTTTTATGATCCATCCATATTATTATGTGAATCTGTATTACATTCATCCTTACTGTGTCACTACAACAATTTCTTAATAAATTCCCCTCTCAAATAACAAGTGACTTATTTTGGGGTTTTTGCTGTCACAAACAATGTTACATAAATATTTTTGTTCATGTACAAGTTCTTGCACATGTACTTGTGCAAGAGTTTATCTAAAACATATGCTGAGATGGAATAGGTGGGCTGATGGTTATGCATTTGTTCAATTTTGAATCTAAAAGTTTTTTCCAACAGAAGCATATTTATTTACACTCCCATCAGCTCTATATAAAAGTTCTTATTCCTCCATTTGGAGCTGCAAGCCTTGATTGTACCAAACTCCTTGGTGTAAAGTAATATCTGATTGTAATCAATTACATATTTTTTTGATATATATAATATTATATTAAATTGGCATAATATAATGAGCTTTAGCATCTTTTCTATAGGATTACTTGCCTCCATATCTCTTCTAAAATGTTAACCATCTATTTTTTAAATAGTTTATATTAAAAATAAAAATAAAATAAAACAAAACATATTCTGAGAAGGGATCCATTGGCCTTACCAGAGTTCAAACAAACAGGGGTTAAGAGCCACTGATCTAAAAGGTAACAAATAGTGCTACATGAAATGACTTTTTCTCTACTCAATAATGAGAACTATTCTTTTTCTTCTGAGATTTTAGCCACATTGAAGCATGATAAGAATTTATTCTTTTCTTATTTCTAGAACTTTTTCTTCCATAGCATCTAACATTGCTAACCCCCTAAAACTTATCAATCTCTCCTCCACTGGTCTACACTCTGCTTATATTTCTTTAGTGTTTCCTCCTCAGTCTCTTTCATAGACTTCTCATGCATCATCTGATTCTGCAGTTTTGGAACTTCAGAGTGATCTTTGACTTTTTCATCCTCTGTAAAACCAATACCAAATCAGTTTCCAAGAACTGCTAATTTTTAATTAATAATGTCTCTCATATGTATCTCTTATTTCTGATTACAAGTCACTGCCTTAGTCCAGATCCTCAGTGCCTGGGTCTGAAACTACTACAACAGCCTCCTAACTGGTATCCTTCACTTCAGTCTCGCTTCCTTCCAACCTATTCAACACAGTATTTCCAGAATACTGTTTCTAATAACAGTTTGATTAGACAATCCCCCCGCCTTAACTTTGCCTTCAAGTATTCCTCCAGTGTAAAACTGATTTACTTTCAAGTTCTTATCAGGTTCTTTGATATAAGCAGAAAAATTGACTGGTAAAAGAAAGAAAGAAAAGAAAGAAAAAGAAGAAAGAAAGAAAGAAAGAAAGAGAAAGTAAAAGAAGAAAGAAAAAGAAAGAAAGAAAGAAAAAGAAGAGAGAAAGAGAGAGAGAGAGAAAGAAAGAGAGAAAGAAAGAGAGAAAGAAAGAAAGAAAGAAAGAGAAAGTAAAAGAAGAAAGAAAAAGAAAGAAAGAAAGAAAGAGAAAGAAAAAGAAGAGAGAAAGAGAGAAAGAAAGAGAGAAAGAAAGAGAGAAAGAAAGAGAGAAAGAAAGAGAGAAAGAAAGAGAGAAAGAAAGAGAGAAAGAAAGAAAGAAAGAAAGAAAGAAAGAAAGAAAGAAAGAAAGAAAATTTTTTCCTGGACAGCCATACACATAGATGTCCACGATAAAGGTTCTTCTCTTATATAGCCCTGACATGTTTTCTAGACTTCCGTTTCCCTACTTTCATATATGCTCAATACTTCAGCTAACTTCTCCACTTACCTTTCCATTGGTCATTTTTAGTACTTTTTATTTCACACCATTCCTTCCCTTAGTTTGTTCCCTTCTTCTGTTGAAATTTCATTTGCCCTTTAAGACTTAAATCAATCATCCGTATAGCCTATCCGACAGAATTCAGACAAAAATCATCTCTCACTTTGTGACCTTTGTTAGTACAACTTTAGGGCAGTTATCTCATACTGCTTGTATTATAATTATGTTTGAACACGTTTTATCTCTCCTACTATAACATATTTTCAGTGAGGATAGAGAATCACAACATTCACTACAGTTCTTTGCATATAGTAGATATTCAATAAATACTTCTGTAGAGAACAAATAAATGAGCGAAAAAAATGAAAGTAAATCTATAGTTTTGGGTTCCTGGAATCATACCACCAAAATCATACTTGCATTTAGAAATATAAAATGTATGCATCATCACAAGTATAATAGAGATGTTTTAAATTTGGCCAATAGACCAGTGTGTTTTGTTAATAAGCACTAACATATCTATTTGAATGATTAGATTTTTCTTAATGAATCCACTTTCTCCCCCAAATCCATCAGTTATTTCACTGTCATTTTTAAAAACTGAAGAGCAGTTCTAAAGAATTTTGCTGTATTTAAGAGTCTGGGTTTTTGTTGTTGTTATTGTTGTTGTTGTTTATCTCTTTGTTTCTTAAATTCCACATATGAGTGAAATCATATGGTATTTTTTTCTCTGACTTCACTTAGCATAACACCCTCTACACTACTATGTTCATCCATGTTGTTTATAATGGCAAGATATCATTCTTTTATGGCCACAAACAAATAAAACAGAATCTTAAATACAGGGTACAAAATGGTGGTTGCCAGAGGTAGGTAGGTGGAGGAATGAGTGAAATAGATAGAGGGGATTAAGAGGTACAAACTTCCAGTTATAAAATAAATAAGTCATGGAGATGAAAAGTACAGCATAAGGAATATAGTCAATAAGATTGTAATAACATTTGGTAACAGATGGTGACTGCATTTATCATGGTGAGTACTGAGTAATGTATAGAATTGTTGAATCATTATGCTGTACACCTGGAACTAATATAATCTGTGTGTTATTTATGCTTCAATTAAACAAAAATGAATTATAAATTAAAAAATTAATTTAAATAGAAGTATTTAAAAACCATTCTTTAATTTGGTGAGAATTTGGAATCTCAAAGTTGTAGTGTTCTAAATAGTAATCACAAAGAACATAAAGATAACACCTCACGAAAATAATTACAAACATTTTTGTAGTGACATGTGGGAATGGCGATATGAGTACTTGGCAATACATACCACTGAAAAAAATTGTGAGTTCTGAATATAACTACTGATTTCTACCTACATAGATCAGTCCAGAGCTGTGAATTTTAAACATCTAAACAAATGAGTAAGGCTAAATCAAGTCTTCAAATACAATTTTACAAAAGTGTGTCCTTCTAGCCTCTATAAATGTTTTTTTTCTATACTTCCTGCTATATTTTTAGGACTCTCTTATACTACAGACTATTGGAAGTTTTGCAACTACTGTGTTTCTGTATACATGTTGTGGTGTGAGTTACTATGCTTATGACTGGAAGTAAAGGTTCTACATTTCTCTGAGATTAGTGTGGAACAAATATCCTACTGTATCAACATATTTTACAATGTTTGAATAAGATGTTTTAAGTTTTTCAGCCTTTATTTTTCCTTTGAATTGGTAATAATCTTTTAATCCCTTTTCTTAATGTCTAAAAAGTTTCTTATTTTATAGGACAAAAAAGACAAGGGAGTTTGGAGCTAAATTTCAATTGACTATTACCAGAGTAAAAATTGAGAGAAACAGGGAGGTTCCCCTAATCATAGCTGGAATTATGTAGCAGCACAAATAACACTGAAGTAAACCTTTTGTTACAAAGATCATTCTCTTAGAACCTCCCCAACTGGTTAGGGTTGGTTTCAGCTGAGGTGGAGTTGGCTCTGCCATGACATTGTTGTTATTACTGATAATTATTTTTATTATGCCATGCAATACCTACATGGTATTTTATAGCTTCATACATAAAAACCAAAATTTTTTCTTCCAGATTTTAAAGGACTAATTGGGGAAAATATTAGGTGTGTAGACTTTAAAAGATTAAGATTTCATGACAATTTTATACAAATTTCCTTCTAGAACTCCATAGATATTTACTGTATACCCTTAATACTTAAAGACAAAATATGTGATAAGACCTTCTAACATAAATCTAATAGCTGCTCCTGACATACATTTTACTTGAGGAAACCAGTCTTTCTTCCTCCACTCCACTGATTCATCTATCCATTTATTTATTCATTCATTCACAATGTTTCATTTGGCTTACCAGAAGAAAACAGGGATTTATTTTGGAAGTTTCCAGATTGCAAAATTTTCATCAAATGGCAACCAGATTTTGAGCAATACTCACTTATACTAATGGGAGCTTTAGTCGGTTGTTTTTAAGTGATGCTTCATATAAGCAGATATTTGAGGGAAATATGAAATATTATAGTAATTTCTATGAAGCCATCTATGATCCACAAGGCTTAGTGATATTTACATAGGCAAATAAATTACTTGAGTCCAACGTATTCTCTTTTACTCAGGGTCAAAAAAGAAATAATCCAAATAAAGAAGCTGAATCAATGAATAAACACTTATCATGATCTCTAAACTGTTTACAAAATGTTATCAAAAATATAAGGAAACCCCAAATATGAAAACACTTCACAATGGTTCATCACAAGATTGCCATTTTTATGGGTCAACACAGCCCTGCATAGTAATAAGGAATAAAGAAAGACCACAGCAATACCTTTTAATATATTTGGCTTATTAGAAATGTCAAGATGCTTTTGTTGAGTGTATGTACATTTCTATTACATTAGAAACAATCAAATTTAAAAGAATTACATTTCTTCAAGACACCCCCAACTTTCTCTCTCTCCATAAACAGATAGATAGATAGATAGATAGACAGATAGATAGATATAGAGAGACAGGGATATAGATGCATATAATTTATTAGTAAGTTCATTCATTATTTCCCGAGTTTTCTGTACATATTACTCTCCAGGTATATAAATCATAGAAGTAAATACAAATTACAAGTTTTTAGAAGTCATTGTTTTAATTTACATGATGAAGACACAAATTCTCTGGAAGCATTTACATTTTTAGTTTCTTTTTTTATTGCAAGTTTTAAATTTAAATTCTATTTAATTAACATACAGCGTAATATTGGTTTCATGAGCAGAGTTCAGTGATTCATCACTTAGATACACACCCAGTGCTCATCACAAGTGCCCACCTTAATAACCATCACCCATTTGAGGAGGAGTTAATATGGCAGAATAATAGGAGGACCCTAGGCTTGCCTCATCCCTCAAATACAGCTTAATCAACAGTAAAACATTTTGAACAACAGGAAATTGATCTGAAGTTTAAGAGAATAATCTGCACAATTAGAGGGCAAGAACATGGCAGCTGCAAGGTTCAGAGACATGAATCAGGGAAAGAAAAGCTGCAGTGTCATGGAGAGGGTGGGGGCCCTTTCTATGAAGAGAAGACAGGGGGAAAGGGAGAGAGGGGGAGAGTGAGCAGTGTGTTGGGTTCATGCAAGAAAAATATTCCCTCAATACCATTGACTGGGGAATCGAAAGGAACTGACTATGGTAAGTTTGTTTGTTTGATTGGTTTCAAACAATAGAGCTCGAATTCTGAGGTTTTAGTAATCCAGGCCATTCACCAGAGTCAAGATGGGTGGGTGGCAGTACTCCTGGGGAAAGAGAAGACAAGGCCAGAAGTGGAAAGTGGACAACATGATGTGGTTATCCCCTGGGTTACACTGGGAGGGATCATTCCCCTTCCTGGAGTACATTTGGATGAGAGTATATTGCCTCTCCAAGGACAAGGGATGCAGAAGGCATCACTGAGGGGCCATTCAACAGCAGGGGACAGAGGCATGCACAGTGGGCAGATAACCTGGTCACAGCTTATACTGTGCTTCACCATAGACTCTAGGCACCTGTACAGCTATGCAACTTATTTTCTGGGACAGGATGGCTCTGGACACAGAACTATAAGGCTCTCCTCTGGGGGAGGGGATCTGGTCTGCACTTTGCTGAGTCCTTTATGTTTTGGAGTTTTGAATCCAGCTGTGTGTCAGAGAGAAACCACAGGAGAATTGTGGTGCTGGGTGTGCTGATGGCCCAGGCACAGATAGGTTGAGAGCAGGGATCTGACAGAAGCCTGGGCCACAAGAGGGGAGATTGTTCACTTTTCTGTGAGGGCTTCCTAAAAAGTGGTGGCCACCAGTTCCCTTCCCAGGAGAGGATGGTGGGGGGAACACATCTCCCCTCAATCCATCAGCATAGCAGGACTTCAGTGAACAACACAGTGCCCCTAGTGGAAACTGGAGTCACTTACATCAAACCCCGGCCCTGTGCAGGGGCATCCTTACTAGGGCAAGTCTGACTGTGATCCAATGAAGCAAGCCTCTCCTTCCCTCCCCCCGAGGAACAGCACAGCCCCCCACACCCTGCCCTATGTACCAAGTCTGCTGATGATATGAGTGCTCCAAAGTGTTAGCTTCAGTTCTGGTGGAAATGGGACCACCACTCCCCTTCCCTTCCTTCCTTTCCTTTCCTTCCTTTTTTTTCTTTCCTTCCCTTTCTTTCTTTCTTCTGTATTTCTTTTTCTTTGAATTCAGTCTTATAGATTTCGTTTATTTTTTTTTTTGGAACAGTTTTGCTTTGTTTTGATTTAAATCAGGCTTATCTTAAACAAATCGAAGCAAACCTAGTTAAAGGCCCAAACACTCCACACTGCAAGCAAGAAAGAACTCTGCAGAGGACTGAACTGTTGGAAAGAACAACCAAAACACAACAGGAGAGTGCAACATATACCAGAAACACTTCCTGAAGCACGAGTGTATAACCCTTTTTTAATATAGCACTAGTCTCAGGAGCAGGAAACATAAAAAAACTTTCATAACACACAAAAGACAGAAACTTAGCCAAAATGACAAGATGGAGGTATTGTCCCCAAAAGAAAGATAAGAAATCATAACCAGGGACTTGCTCAAAACAGATATAAGCAATATATCTGAATAAGAATTTACTACAAGTAATAAGAATACCAGCTGGGTTTGAAAAAAGCATAGAAGACACCAGAGAAACCCTTGCTGCAGAGATAAAAGGCCTACAAACCAGTCAGGATGAAATTAAAAATGCTATAACCGAGATGTAAAACTGACTGGTTGTAATCATAATGAGGATGGAAGAAACAGAGGAGAGAATAGGTGATATAGAAGATAAAATTATGGAAAATAAAGAAGCTGAAAAGAAAAGGGAAAGAAAATATTAGATCATGAATATGGATTTACAGAACTCAGCAATTCCATAAAGTGTGATAACATCCATATCAGAGTAGTTCCAGAAGAAGATCAGTGAAAGGGCAGAATATTTATCTGAACAAATTATAGCTGAGAACTTCCCCGATCTTGGGAAAGAAACAAGCATTCAAGTCCAAGAGGCACAGAGAATTCCTCTCAAAATCAACAAAAACAGGTAAGTACCATGACATATCATAGTGAAACTTAGAAAATACAAAGATAAAGAGAGAATTGTGAAAGTAACTAGTAACAAAATGTCCTTAATCTATAAGGGTAGACAAATAATGTTAGCAGAAGACCTGTCCAAAGAAACTTGGCAGACCAGTAGAAAGTGGTGTAATGTATTCAACGTGCTAAATGGGAAACATATGCAGCCAGGAATACTTTATCCAGCAAGGCTGTCATTGAGAATAGGAGACTTAAAGAGTTTGCAAGACAAGAAAAATCAAGGAGTTCATGAACACTAAAATCTGCTCTGCAGTAAACATTAAAGGGTTTCTTTGAGCAGGATAGCAAGACCAAAATTAACAAAGACTAGAAAGGAATAGAAACAATCAACAGAAACAGCAACTTTACAGTTAATACAATAGCACTAAATTCATATCTTTCAATAATTACTCTGACTGTAGATTAAATGCACTAACAGAAAGACACAGGGCATCAGAATGGATAAAAAACCCAAAACCCATCCATATGCTCCTTACAAAAGACTCATTTTAGACTCAAAGACAACTCCAGATTGAAAGTGAGGAGGTGGAGTACAATTTATCATGCTAATGGACATCAAAAGAAAGCTGGAGTAGCCGTACATATATCAGACAAATTAGATTTTAAACCAGAGTGTAGCAAGAGATGAATGAAGAAGGGTATTATATCATAATTAAGGGGTCTATCCAATAAGAGGATCTAACAGTTGTAATAATTTATGTCCCCAACTTGGCAGCACCCAAATATATAAACCAATTAAAAATAAAATTAAAGAAACTGATTGATAAAAATATAATAATAGTAGGTGGCTTTAACAACCCATTCATAGTAATGAACAGATCATCTAAGCAGAAGATCAACAAGGAAACACGACTTTGAATGATACACTGGACCAGATGGACTTCACAGATACATTCAGAACATTTCATCCTAACACAGCAAAATACACATTTTTCAAGTGCACGTGGAACATTCCCAAGAATAGGTCACATATTGGGTCACAAATCAGTCCTCAACCAGTACAGAAAGATTGAGATCGTTCTATGCATATTTTCAGATCATAACACAATGAAACTTGAAGTTAACCATAAGAAAAAATTGGAAAGACCACAAATACATGGAAGTTAAAGAACATCCTACTGAAGAATTAAGGGGTTAACCAGGAAATTAAAGAAGAAATTTAAAAAATATATCCATAACCCATTTAACCTATCTGCTTTCTAACCCCTCCTACAGGAAGCTTCAGCTTTTTCTGTATAGTTAAGAGTCTGTTTTATGGTGTTTGTCTCTCTCTTCTCCCCATATGTTCCTTTGTTTCCTTTCTTAAATTCTACATATGAGTAAAATCATATGGCATTTCTCTTTCTCTGACTTATTTTGCTTAGCATAATACACTCTAGCTCCATCCATGTTGTTGAAAGTGGCAAGATTTCATTCTTTTTGATGGATGAGTAATATTCCATCAGTTATGTATACCACATCTTCTTTATCCATTCATCATTTGATGAATATTTGGGATCTTTCCACAATTTGGCTATTGTTGATAATGCTGCCATTACCATCAGGGTTCAAGTACCCCTTCTAATCAGTATTGTTGTATCTTTTAGGTAAATACCTACTAGTGTAATTGCTGGATGGTAGGGCAGTTCTATATTTAACTTTTTGAGGAACCTCTATACTATTTTCCAGAGTGGTTGCACCAGTTTGAATTGCCACTAACAGTATAAGAGGGTTCCTCTTTCTCTGCATCCTCACCAGCATGGTTGTTTCCTCTGTTGTTAATTTTAGTCATTCTGACAAGTGTGAGGTGATATCTCATTGTAGTTTTTGTACTTCCATGATAATGAGTGATTTTAAGCTGCTTTTCATGTGTTTATTAGACATCCCTTTGTCTTTTTTGGAAAAATGTCTTTTCATGTCTTCTGACAATTTGTTAATTAGATTATTTGGGGTTTTTTGTTTGTTCGGTTTTTTAGATTTTTTTTTAGATTATTTGTTTTTGAGGGGTTGAGTTTTATAGGTTCTTTATATATTTTGAATACTACCCCTTTATCAGATGTCATTTGCATATATCTTCTCCCATTCTGAAGGTTGCCTCTTAGTTTTGTTGACTTTCCTTCACTGTGCAGGAAGCTTTTTATCTTGATGAACTCCCAATAGATCATTTTTGCTTTTGTTTCCCTTGCCTCAGGAGATGAGTCCAGTAAGAAGTTGCTATGGCTTATTTCAAGGAGGTTGCTGCCTGTGTTCTCCTCTAGGATTTTTTTAATCCCATTAATAGGTAATTTATTTTTAAAATTTTATTTTATTTTTCCAGTGTTCTAAGATTCATTGTCTATGCACCATATCCAGTGCTCCATGCAATACATGCCCTCCTTAATACCCATCACCAGGCTCACCCATACCCCACCCCTTTCCCCTCCAAAACCCTGTTTGTTTCTTGGAGTCTATAGTCTCTCATGATTCATCTTCCCCTCCAATTTCCCCCAACTCACTTTTCCTTTCCTTCTAATGTCCTCCATGTTATTCCTTATGGTTTCCTGTTTCACATTTTGTTTTCTCATCCATTTTGAATTTATTTTTGTGTGTTATGTAAGAAAGTGGTCCAGTTTCATTCTTTGGCATGTTCCTGTCCAGTTTTCCCAACATAATTTATTAAAGAGACTTTTTACTATTTGATATTCTTTCCCATTTTGTCAGAGATTACTTGACTATATAGCTGTAGGTCCATTTCTGATTTTCCTATTCTGTTCCATTGATCTATGTGTCTGTTCTTGTGCCAGTACCATACTGTCTTCATCACATCTTTAATATAACTTGAAGTCCATAATTATGATGACTCCAGCTTTTCCTTTTTTTCTTTCCTGGTAAGTATTTTATTTATTTGTTTGTATGTTTATTTATTTATTTTTATTATATTCAGTTAGCCAAAATGTATCACATCATTAATTTTTGATGTAGTGTTCAATGATTCATTAGTTGCTTATAACACCCAGTGCTCATCACAACACATGCGCTCCTTAATACCCATCACCCAGTTACCCCTTCCCCTCACCCACCTCCTTTCTGTAACCTTCAGTTTGTTTCCCAGAGTCCAGAGTCTCTCATGGTTTGTCTCCCTCTCTAATTTCTTCCCATTCAGTTCTCTCTCCCTTCCCCTGTGGTCCTCCACGCTATTCCTTACGTTCCACATATAAGTGAAACCATGTGATAATTGTCTTTCTCTACTTGACTTATTTCACTTAGCATAATCACCTCCAGTTCATCTTTTCTGATAGCTGAGTAATATTCTATTGTAATATTCCATCTTTCTTTTCTTTTTCAAGATTGTTTTGACTACTCAGATTCTTTTACGGTTTCATACAAGTTTTAGGATGGTTTGTTCTAGCTTTGTGAAAAATACTAGTGTTATTTTGATAAGAATTGCATTAAATGTTTAGGGGCCTTTGGGTAGTATATTCATTTTAACAGTGTTTGCTCTTGCAATTTATGAGCATGAGATATTTTTTCCATTTCTTTGTGTCTTTTTCAATTTCTTTCATAAGGGTTCTACAGCTTTCAGAGTACAGATATTTTACCTATTTGGGTAGTTTTATTCCTAGGTATTTCATAATTTTTGGTGCAAATGTAAATGGGATCAATTCCTTGATTCCTCTTTCTGCTGCTTCATTATTGGTGTATAGAAATGCACCAGATTTCTGTATCAGTTTCATGAATCAGTTCTAGTAATTTTTGGTGGAGCCTTTTGGGTTTTCTACGAAGTGTATCATGTCTGTAAATTATGAAAGTTTGACTTCTTCCTTGTGGATTTGGATGTCTTTTATTTCTTTCTGTTGTCTGATTGCTGAAGCTAGGATATCCAGTACTATATTCAGTAATGGTGGTTAGAGTGGACATCTTTGTCTTCTAACAGTAAAGAAAAAGCTCTGAGTTTTTGCCCATTGAGGATGATATCAGCTGTGGGTCTTTCATATATGACCTTTATGATGTTGAGTATATTCTCTTTATCCCTACTTTGTTGAGTGTTTTTATCAAGAATGGATCTTGTACATTGTCAAAAACTTTATCTAAATCTATTGAGAGAATCATATGCTTTTTATCATTTCTTTTACAAATGTGGTATATCACATTGATTGATTTGAAAATATTGAACCATACTTGCAGCCCAGGAATAAATCCTACTAGATCATGGTGAATGATTCTTTTAATATATTGTTGGATTTGAGTTATGAGTCTTTTGTTGACAATTTTTGTATCCATGTTCATCAGAGTGTTGGCCTCCAGTTCTCTTTTTATGGGGGAGGGGTCTTTGGTTTTGGAATCAAGGTAATGCTGGCATCCTGGAATGAGTTTGGAAGTTTTTCTTCCAATTCTATTTTTTGGGACAGCTTGAGAAGAACAGGTATTAACTCTTCTATAAATGTCTCATAGAATTACCTGGGAAGCCATCTGGCCCTGGACTTTTGTTTGTTGGGAGATATTATTGAATCAATTTCTTTGCTGGCTGTGGGTCTCTCCATATTTACTGTTTTTTTTTTCTGTTTCAGTTTTGGTATTTTATATGTTTGTACGAGTTTATCTTTTTCTTCCAGGTTGCCTTCTGTGTTGGTATGTAATTTCTCATGATATTCTCTTATAACTGTTTGTATTTCTGTGGTGTTGGTTGTGATCTCTCTTCTCTCATTCGTTATTTTAATTATTTGGGTCCTGGTTCAGGGTTTATCAATTTTATTGATTTTTTTGAAGAACTATTTCCTGGTTTCATGATCTATTTTCTTCGTGGTTTTTTGTTTGTTTCTATATCATTTATTTATGTTCTAGTCTTTATTATTTCCCTTCTTTGGCTGACTTTGGCTTTATTTGCTCTGTTCTTTTTCTTCCTCCTTTAGGTGTAAGATTAGATGGCATATTTGAAGTTTTTTTGCTTCTTCTTGTAGGCATGTATTGCCATATACTTCCATCTTAGGACTACTTTTGGTACATCACAAAGGTATTGCACTATTGTGTTTTCATTTTAACTTTGTTTCCGTGTATTTTCTTTTAATTTCTTCTTTAATTTCCTGGTTATCCCATTAATTCTTTTTAGCATGTTCTTGAACCTGCATGTATTTATGATCTTTCAAAATTTTTCTTCTGGTTAACTTCAAATTTCATAGCACTGTGGTCAGAATGTATGCATGACATGATCTCAATCTTTTTGTACTTCTTCAGGCCTGGTTTGTTGTCTAGTATGTAATCTATTCTGGAGAATATCACATGTGCACTTGAAAAGAATATGTATTCTGCTACTTTAGGATTAAATGTTCTGAATATATTTGTTAAGTCCAGCTGGTCCAGTGTGCTATTCAAAGCCATTGTTTCCTTATTGATTTTCTGCCTAGATGTTCTCTCCATTTATGTAAGTGGGGTGTTAACGTCCCCTACTATTATTGTGTTATTATCAACAAGTTCCTTTATGTTTGTAATGATATATATATTTTTTAATATTTGGGTGTTACCAAGTTAGGGGCATAAATATTTACATTGTTAGATTTATTTTTGGATTGTCTTCTTTTTTATGATATAGTGCCCTTCATCTCTTGCTACACTCCTTGGTTTACAATTAGTTTGTCTGTAAAATATGATAAAAACAGAGAGGGAGGTAAACCATAAGAGACTTAACTATAGGAAACAGATTGAAGGTTGCTGGAGGGGCAGTGCATGGGGGATGGGGTACCTGTGTGCTGGGCATTAAGGAGGGCACTTGATGAAATGAGCACTGGGTGTTTGTTATATGCAACTGATGAATCACTATATTCTAATCCTGAAACTAATAATATACTGTATATTAACTAAATTGAATTTAAATAAAAAATAAAATAAAATAAAAATCTAGATTTTCTGATATAAGTATGACTGTGCTGGTTTTCTTTTCATGTCCATTAACATGATGAATATTTCTCCATCCCCTCACTATCAATCTGTAGGTGTCTTTAGATCTAATTGAATCTCCTGTAGTCAGTATATAGATGAGTCTTTTTTTTTAATCCATTCTGATACCCTATGTTTTTTGATTAGGGCATTTAGTCCATTTACATTCAGAGTGATTATTGATAGATATAAATTTACTGCCATCGTACTACCTGTTATGGCATTGTTTCTGGAGATTTTCTCTGTTCCTTTCTTGTCTTCTTCACTTTTTTCTTTCTGTCCCACTCAAATAGTCCCCTTTAATATTTCTTTCAGTTTTGGTTAGTGTTCACAAACTCCTTTAGTTTTTGTTTGGGAAATATGTGTCCTTCTATTTTGAATGACAGCTTTGCTGGATAGAGTATTCTTGGCTCCAGATTTTTCCCATTCATCACATTGAACATATTGTGTCACTCCTTTCTTCCTTGCCAAGTTTCTCTCTAGAGATCCACTGCTAAACTTACTTGTCTTCCCTTGTAAGTTAGAGACTTGTTTTGTCTTGCTGTTTTTAATATTTTTTAATTTCTATACTTTGCCAATTAAATATGATATTTCTTGGTGTTAACACACTTGTTGATTTTTTAAAGATTTTATTTATTTATTTGTCAGAGAGAGACAGTGAGAGAGTACAAGCAGAGAGAGCAGCAGGCAGATGGAGAAAAAGGTTCCCCACTGAACAAAGAGCCCAACACAGAACTGGATCCCAGGACTCTGGGAGCATGATCTGAGCCAAAGGCAGACACTTAACTGACTGAGCCACTCAAGTGTCCCTGCTTTTGTTGATTTTGATGGGAGTTCTCTGTGCCTCCTTTGTGTGGATTTCTGTTTCCTTTCCCAAATTAGGAAAAATTTCAGCTATAGTTTACTAAAGTGAACCTTTTACTTCCTTTTTTTTCTTTTCTACTTCTGGGACTTTTATGATACAAATGTTATTATGTTTTATTTTATCTCTGCGTTCCCTGAATCCACTTTGTGATCCAATAATTTTCCCTCTTCTTTTCAGCTTCATTATTTTCCATAATTGTATCTTGTATATCACTTATTCATTCCTCTGCTTCTTTTATCCTTGTAGTCATCATCTCCAGTTGGTTTTGTGGCTTGGTATAGCATTTTTCATCTCGCCATAATTGGTTTTTAGCTCTTTTATCTCTGTCATAGGGGCATTCTAAGACCAGCGGGTACCCTTACGATTGTTGCTTTTAATTCTATATCAAGCATCTTACTTATATCCGTTTTGATTATATCTTTGGTTATGACCTTTTCTTGTTCTTTCTTTTGGAGTGAATTTTCCCATATCGGCATTCTGTCTAGGTCTCTGTCTTCTTCTTTTTGTTAGGAAAGCTTATTATGTTTCCTGCTCCTGAAAGTAATGGCTTTATAAAGAAGAGGTCCTAGGACTGACATTTCAGGAAGTGTTTGTGGTGTATGCTGTGGTCACTCTGCTACTGTGTTTTGGATGCTCTTTCCCTCAGGTCAGTCCTCTGCAGAGTTTCTCTTTGCCTGAAGTTGGGAATGTTTGGACCTTGGTCGGAATGTGGCTAGTTTTAATTAAATGTGCTCTGGTCTACTTGTTAAAGAGTCTTGATACTATTTCTAGTAGAGCTGAAGCTTTGCAGAACGCTATTGTCATTAGATATGGCATGTGGGGGAGGTGGGATGGGCTGGTCTGTGGTGGTCTTCTGGGAGAGGGGCCTGATGTTTTGGTTCTCAGGAAAGCTTGCCCTAGAAAAACAGCACCTGCAGAATGCAGGGGAGTGGGGCTTGCTGTAGTGTTTTGGGTTACCACTTTTGGTGCTGTGCTGTTTACAGAAGTTCATTTTTGCTGAGGAGCAGGGGAGAGAAATGTTGCCAGCTCCCTCCCTTTTCCCAGAGAGGGGGCTTTGCACTTACTCCTGCCTGAAAAGTCCTCCCAGAAGAGCAACCAATCTCCCTTTACATATCCCAATCTTTCCTCAGATCCCTGCCTTCACCCTGACTGTGTCCAGGTCATCTGTTTGCCAGCAGCACATTGTACCTGTTTTCTTTCCCGGGGAGGCCAGCTGAGTTTTCAAAGTCCAAACTTTAGGGACCTAGCATGGAGATGACCCACACTGGTCCTCTGGGTAGGGTCTCACTGAACTGGGACTAAAGCAGATTTGTTCTAGAAGACCAGTAACACCAAAGCACAACAGGGCAGATTTTGTAGTAAAGTACAGCAAAGAGCCAGTGTCCAGGTTAGCCACTCTTAGCAAGCATCTCTGCACCTTTATTGAAGAGCAGGGGGTATTAATGGCACCTGATGGCTCTTTTTTTCCCAGAGAGGCAATGCCACCTCTCCCAGTTGCACTCCAAGAAGGGGGAACCACCTCTCCCAGTGCATCCTCGAAGATCCTCATATCATGCCATCCTCTACTAGGCTATCTGACCTCCTTCTGCACAGAAGCACTGCAACACTCACCAGGCTCCACACTGGTTAGGCTGTGAACCTCTAAAATTCCAGTCTTTGAGCCCCACTGGTTGCAAAATCTCATGAAAATCAGCCATTGTATAGATGTACCACATCTTCCTATCCACTCATCTGTTGAAGGGCATTTTGGGTCTTTCCACAGTTTGGCGATTGTGGACATTGCTGTCATGAACTTTGGGGTACATGTGGCCCTTCTTTGTACTGCATCTGCTTCTTTGGGGTAAATACCAAGTAGTGCAATTGCAGGATCATAGGGGAGCTCTATTTTTAATTTCTTGAGGAATCTCCACACTGTTTTCCAAAGTGGCTGCACCAGCTTGCATTCCCACCAACAGTGGAAGAGGGTTCCCGTTTCTCCACATCCTCTCCAGCATTTATTGTTTACTGTCTTGTTGATTTTGGCCATTCTAACTGGTGTAAGGTGATATCTCAGTGTGGTTTTGATTTGAATATCCCTGATGGCTAAATATGGTGAACATTTTTTCATGTGTCTGTTAGCCATTTGTATGTGTTCTTTGGAGAAGTGTCTGTTCATGTCTTCTGCCCATTTTTTGATGTGTTTAACTGTTTTGTGAGTGTTGAGTTTGAGGAGTTCTTTATAGATCTTAGATATCAGCCCTTTGTCTGTAGTGTCATTTGCAAAGATCTTCACCTATTCTGTGGATTGCCTGTTTGTTTTGTTGAGTGTTTCCTTCACTGTGCAGAAACTTTTTAGCTTGATGAAGTCCCAAAAGTTCATTTTCACTTTTGTTTAAAGGATTTATATTTTTTAAAGCAATTTAATGGTTGTAATTAATGTTACAAGAGAATAATATACTATACAAATAGTATAGACTACCGATATTATGTATTAAAAGTTTATTTACTCTTATTATGCTATTTTATTGCTATTACTATTGCACATTATAAATTAAGATTTTGAATCTGTTCTATTGGGTTCAGGGGTTAAAATACAAATTTTAGGTCAATGATTTCATTTATAATGTCCTGACATAATTCCATTCTGGTGTTCTGATTTGGCAATGTCAAAAGTAGAAAATCATGAATTCTGTAAAATATAATTGATATTACATATTATTTTTGGATTATATGATGAGGTAAAAGTTGAATTTTTGTAAATCCTGGGATATTTCATAAGAGGTCATATCCATAGTTTTCTTATATTAGAGTGAAATTTAAATTATTATTTGTAAAAGATTTTTATTCATATTGAAGATTCTTTACAAAAATCTAATTCTCAGTGCCCATTCTTATCACAAGATATTTGGAATAAGCATCTATATTTTAGTACTCAGCATGTCAGTAAAATTAAGTTTTCATGAATATCTGACACACCCAACTAAACCAGTTTTAAATTTTTATATACTTGCATTGCTCATATTGACAAGTCACATCATGGTGTAGTACATTTAGGAGTTATTAAATTTTTTTAAAGAGAGAGAGCAGGGGATGGGCAGAGGGATATGGAGAAAGAGAATTTTAAGTAGACCGGGCATGGAACCCAATACAGGGCTCAATCTCATGATCCTGAGATCATTACCTGATCTGAAATCAACAGTTAGATGCTTAATCAACAGCCACCCAGCTGCTCCATAAGTTACTAAACATTTTTGAAAAAGATTTCTAGAAATTCACTTTGTCAACACTGATGATAAGTAGAAGTGTAATCGATTCATTCGGAAATAAGATCACTTAGAATTACATTTCATCTGTATCATTAGTTAAACTACTTTAAGTATTCTAACCTGTAAAAAATAAAATAACTTTTATCTACCATAGTGCCACATGGTTTTGCCATTAAGTGGAATAATTGATTTCAACAGTAGATTTTGATATCACACTTAGCCTCTCAAAAAAAAAAGTTTTCATTTCATAGTTAACTAGGAAACCAGTTTTGAAGCCCAAATCCTTTAAACCACTGAATTTGGGTTAATTCTACAAGGCATGGCGAGTATAGGACAACTACAAATTCAAGCAAGATAATTTGAAAAATTGTTAAGACTTCACAAGTTTTTGTTTACCAAGTTGTTTTGCAAATGAAAATGGACTGGACTGGAGCACATTGCTGAGAAGATTATCCATTGATTTTTACTGATAAAAAATACAGAACAAGATAACCGGATTATGCAGTAACCCTTCCCATAGATCTGGGCAGTTTATCTATTCATTCACCTCTTCATTCATTTATGAATTTATACAACCAATATATTATGTGTTCTGTCTCTGTGATATTCCCTGTTTTAGGTTTTTTTAATTGAATAATTGGCATATAATATTGCATTACTTTCAGGTATATAACATAGAGATTTGATACTTATATACATTACAAAGTGGTTACCACAATGTCTAGTTACCATCTGTCACATATAAACTTGTTTCAAAATTATTAACTATATTCCCTATGCTGTACTTTGTATCCCTGTGTCTTATGTATTTCAGAACTGGAGATTGTAACGTTTAATCCCTTTCACTTATTTTGTCCATCTTTCAACCTCCCACCCCTATGGCAACCATCAGCTTGTTCCTGTGTGTGTGAGTCATTTGTTTGTGTGTGAGTTCTGTGTTTGTTTCGTTCATTTGTTTTTTTTAGATTTAAAAAGTTAAAAATAATGTAAGTGAAATCATGTGGTATTTGCCTTTCTGTGTCTGACTTAGCATAATATTCTCTAGGTCTATCTATGTTGTTGAAAATGGCAAGATTTCAGCATGCCACATCTTTATCCATTCATCTATCGATGGGTATTTAGGTTGCTTCCTTATCTTAGCTACTGTAAATAATGCTATGTTGAACATAGGGGTGCATGCATCTCTTGAATTTACGTTTTTATTTTCTTTGGATAAATACCAGGAAATAAAATTGCTGTGTTGTAGGGCAGTTTTATTTTTAACTTTTTTGGAAACTTCCGTATTGTTTTCCATAGAGGCTGCAACAATTTATATTCACACCAACAGTGTGCAAGTGTTCTGTTTTTCCCAGAAAAGGAGAAGGAGAAGGAAAAGAAAAGTAAATTGGGGAAAATCAGAGGGGAAGATGAAGCAGGAGAGACTGTGGACTCTGAGAAACAAACTGAAGGTTTTGGAAGGGAGGGGGTGGGGTGAGGGATGGGTGAGCCTGGTGGTGGGTATTAAGGAGGTCACGTATTGCATTTAAAAAAAAGTCTATTTTAGGGGCGCCTGGGTGGCTCAGTGGGATAAAGCCTCTGCCTTCAGCTCAGGTCATGATCTCAGGGTCCTGGGATCCAGCCCCACATTGGGCTCTCTGCTCAGCAAGGAGCCTGCTTCCCCCTCTCTCTCTCAGCCTGCCTCTCTGCCTGCTTGTGATCTGTCTCCCCTCTGTCAAATAAATAAATAAAAATCTTAAAAAAAGAAAAAAAGTCTATTTTATATAAAGAAGTCCATAACTTACAAAGGAAAGCCCATAAGGCCAGCTGCGGATCTCTCCCCAGAAATGTGGCAAGCCAGAGGAGAGCGGTATGATATATTCAACATGCACAATGGGAAAAAAAAAATCTGCAGCTAAGTATACTCTATCTAATAAGGCTATCCTTCAGAATAGAAGGAGAGAAAAAGAGTTTCCAAGAGAAACAGAATCTAAAGGAGTTTGTGAACACTAAACCATCCCCACAAGAAATATTAAAGGGACTCTGAGTTGGAAGAAAAGAGCAAAAGTGAAAAAGACTAGAAAGGAACAGAAAAAATCTCCAGAAACAATGACAAAACTAGCAATAAAATGGCACAAAATACATATCTATCACTAATTGCTTTGAATGTAAATGGACTAAATTCTCTAGTCAAAAGACATAGGGTGTCAGAATGGGCAAAAACACAAGACTCATCTATATACTGTCTACAAAAGACTCATTTTAGACCTAAAGACACCTGCCCATTGAAAGCGACAGGACACAGAAACATTTATCATGCAAATAGAAACCAAAAGAAAGCCAGAGTAGCCCATACTTACATCAGACTTACATTTTTAACCAAAGACTGTAACAAGAGGTGAAGAAGGGCACTGTATCATAATAACGTGTCTATACAACAAGAAGATCTAACAAATGTAAATAATTATGCCCCCAATGTGGGAGCACACAAATAAATAAAACTATTAATAACAAACATAAGGGAACTCATTGATAATAATATAATAATAATGGAGGACTTTAACACCCCACTTATATCAATGGACAGATTATCTAATCAGAAGATCAACAAGGAAACAAGAGCTTTGAATGACACAGTGGACCAGATGGACTTAGCAGATATATTCAGAACATTTCATCTTAAAGCAGCAGAATACACATTCTTTTCAGGTGCACATAAGATATTATCCAGAATAGATCACATACTAAGCAACAAACCAGGTTTGAAGTAGTACAAAAAGATTGAGACCATACCATGCATGTTTTGTGACTGCAACACTGTGAAACTTGATGTCAACCACAAGAAAAATTTTGGAAAGACCACAAATACATGGAGGCTAAACAACATGCTACTTAACAATGAATGAGTGAACCAGGAAATAAAAAACAAAATAAAAAATTACATGGAAACAAATGAAAATGAAAGCATGATGTTCTGAAACCTTGGAAATGTAGCAAAAGCTGTCCTAAAAAGAAAGTATATAGCAATACAGGCCTACCTGTATAAGAAATAAGAAAGACCTTAAATAAACAATATAATCTTACACATAAGGGAGGTACAAAAAAAACCCAAACAAACAAGAAGTCTAAAGCCAGCAGAAGGAAGGGAATAGAAGAAAAAATTATATAGAAATAACAACAATAAAAAAATACAACCGAAAAATGAGACCAGGAATTTATTCTTAAAAAATTAATAACATTGATAACCCCTAACAAGATTTATAAAAAAAGACAAAGGAACCAAAAAATTAAAAATCACAAATAAGAGAGGAGACCTCACAACCAACACCACAGAAATAAAAACATTAACAAGAGAATATTACAACACACCAATAATCAGCAAAGAAATTGAATCAGCAATCAAAAACTCCCAACAAACAAAAGTCCAGGCCAGATGGCTTCACAGACAAATTCTACCAAACATTTAAGGAGGACTTAATACCTATATTTTTCAAAATAGTCCAAATAACAGAAAAGGAAGGAATACCTCCAGGTTTATTCTGAGGCCAGGATTACCCTGATACCAAAACCAGACAAAGAATCAACTGAAAAAGAGAATTACAGTCCAATATCTCTGATTAACATGGATGCAAAAATTCTCAACAAAATACTAACAAATCTAATCCAATAGTATATTAAAAGAATCATTCACCACTATCAAGTGGGATTTGTTCTGAGGCTGCAAGTGTGGTTCAATATTTGCAAATCAATTAATATGATACACCACTCTGTGATCCTCTGAGAAGATGCAGAAAAAACATTTGACAAAGTACAACATCCATTCTTGATAAAAATGCTCAACAAAATAAGAATAGAGGGAACACATCTCAACATAATAAAGGCCAAATATGAAAAGCCCACAGCTAATAACATCTTCAATGGGGAAAAAGTGAGAGATTTTTTTGGATGGTCAGGAACAATACAGGGATGTCCCCTTTCACCAAGTTATTTAAGAAAGTACTGGATGGTTTAAAGCCTCTGCCTTCAGCTCGGGTCATGATCTCGGAGTCCTGGGATCGAGCCCCGCATCCGGCTCTCTGCTCGGCGGGGAGCCTGCTTCCTCCTCTCTCTCTGCCTGCCTCTCTGCCTCCTTGTGATCTATCTCTCTCTGTCTGTCAAATAAATAAATAAAATCTTTAAAAAAAAAAAAAGAAAGTACTGGAAGTCCTAGCCTCAGCAATCAGACAACAAAAAGAAACAAAAAGCATCCACATAGGCAAAGAAGATTTCAAACTTTTACTATTTGCAGAAGACATGGTATTGTATGTAAAGAACCCAAGACTTCACCAAAAAATTGCTAGAACAGATACTCAAATTCAGTGAAGTTGCAGGATACATAATCAATGTTGCATTTCTATACTCCAATAATAAAACAGCAAGAAGAGAAATCAAGGAATTGATGCCCTTTACAATTGCACCAAAACCCTAAGATACCTAGGAATAAACCTAACCAAAGAGGCAAAATATCTGTACTTTGAAAACTATAGGTCGCTGAAGGAAGAAATTGAAGATGACACAAAGAAATGGAAAAACATTCAACACTCCTGGAGTGTAATAACATATATTGTTTAAATGTCTATATTACCCAAAGTAATTTACACATTTAATCCAATCCCTATTGAAATACTGCCAGCATTTTGCATAGAACCAGAACAAACTGTTCTAAAATTTGTATGGAACCACAAAAGACCTCAAATAGCTAAAGCACTCTAAAAAGAAAAGCAAAGCTGAAGGCATCACAATTCTTGACTTCAAGCTATATTAAAAACCACAGTCATCAAGACAGTATGGTACTGGAACAAAAACAGGCACATAGATCAATGGAACAGAATAGAGAACCCAGTAATGAACCCAGCGCTATATGGTCAATTAATGTTCAACAAAGCAGGAAAGAATATCCAGTGGAAAAAACACAGTCTCTTCAACAAATGCTGTTTGGGGAAACTGGACGGACACATGTCAAAGAATGAAACTGGACCACTTTCTCTTACTATACACCAAAATAAATTCAGAAAGGAGGAAAGTCCTAAAAGTGACACAAGAAAGCATAAAATTCCTAGAAGAGAAACATAGGCAGTAAACTCTGACATTGGCCACAGCAACCTTTTACTAGATATATCTCCTAAGTCAAGGGAAACAAAAGTAAAAATAAACTAGGGATTTCATCGAGATGCAAAGCTTCTGCACAGCAAATAAACAATCAACAAAAGTAAAAAGCAGTCTACTGGATGGGAGATGATATGTGAAATGACATATCTGATAAAGGGTTAGTATCCAAAATATATAAAGAATTTATAAAAGTTAACACCCAAAGAATGAATAATCTGATTAAAAAGTGGGCCAAAAATATTAATAGAAATTTTTCCAAAGAAGAAATACAGATAGTCATCAGACACATGAAAAGATGCTTAGTCTCACTGATCATCAGAGAAATACATAGGAAAACTACAATGAGATATCTCCTCACTCCTGTCAGAATAGCTAATATTAACAACAGAGGATACAATAAGTGTTGCAGGGATTTAGAGAAAGGGGAACACTGTTTTATAGTTGGTGGGAATGCAAAGTGGTGCAGCCACTCTGAAAAACAATATGGAGCTTCCTCAAAAAGTTAAAATGAGAACTACCCTATGATCCAGCAATAGTCCTTCTAGGCATTTACCCAAAGAATATGAAAATACTGATTTGAAGGGGCCCCCTGATGTTTGTAGCATCATTATCAACAATAATCAAACTATGGAAAGAGCCCAAATGTTCATCAGTGAATGGATAAAGGTGTGATATCACACACACACACACACACACACACACACACACACTGAAATATTATTAGCCATTGAAAAGAATGTAATCTTGCCCTTTGCAAGGATATGGGTGTAGCCAGAGAGTATAAGGCTATGCCAAATAAGTCAGTCAGAGAAAGACAAATACCATATACTTTCACTCATGTGTCGAATTTAAGAAACAAATAAATGAACATGGGAGGGGGTAAAATAGAGGCAAACCACAAAACAGACTCTTAACTACATAGAACAAACTGATGGTTATTAAAGGGGAGGTGGGTATAAGTATTGCTACACCAGCTTTTTTTCACTTTCATTTGTATGGAATATTTTTCCATCCCTTCACTTTCATTCTGTATGTATCTGTAGATGTGAAGTGAGTCTCTTGTAGGCAGTGTATAGATGGGTCTTGTTTTTCTTTTTTTTAATCCATTCAGCTGTCCTATGTCTTTTTATTGGAGCATTTAGTCCTTTTATATTTATTTTTATTTTTTAATTTTCCCAAATATGTTTATTTTATTTTTTCAGTGTTAGAAGATTGATTGTTCATGCATCATGCACCAGTGCTCCATGCAATACGTGCCCTTCTCAATGCCCAACCCCCCACTCCCTCCCCTCCAAACCTCTTAGTTTGTTGCTCAGAGTCCACAGTCTCTCATGGTTCATCACCCCCTCCAATTTCTTCCCATTCACCCTTCCCTTCCTTCCCACAATGCCCTCCATGATTTTCCTTATGCTCCACACATAAGTGAGACCATAAGATAATTGACTCTCTCAAGCTTGACTTATTTCACTCCACATAATCACTTTTGGATGAATCTCCAACTTTTGTATCAACATGGATGGGACTAGTCCATTTATATTTAAAGTAATTATTGATAGATATATATGTATTGACATTTTTTTCTTTTCTGTTTTGTTGTTGTTGTTCTCTGTTGTCTTCTTCTTCTCTTGCTTTCCTGTGATTTGATGACTTTCTTTAGTTGTGTGTGGATTTCTTTGTTTTTATTTTTTGTGTACCTATTATAGGTTTTCGGGTTTTGTTTATGATGTGGGTCATACATAACAACCTATGTACATAGCAGTTTATTTTAAGTTGGTTGTCATTAAGTTTGAACTCATTCTGAAAGCACTACATTTTACTCTCCTCTCCACATTTTATGTTTTTGATGTCATACTTCACATCTTTTCAGTGTCCCTTAAGTAATTATTATAGACTTAGTTCATTTTACATCATCTGTGTTTTAGTCATTCTACCCTTATAAATGGTTGATCACTTGCTTTTTCTATATGTTTGCCTTTACCAGTGAGATGTTTTCTTTCATATATTTTCTTATTTCTAGTTATGCCTTTTTCTTTTCATCTTAAGGTCTCTTTAATATTTCTTATGAATATTACAAGAATATTATGAATAGGTAGTGATGAACTCCTTTAATTTTTGCTTGTCTGTGAAATTCCTTATCTTGTCTTCAGTTTTGAATGATAATCTTGCCAGGTCGAGTATTCTTGATTGCAGGTTTTTTTCCTGTCAGCACTTTAGTATATAATGCACTCCCCTCTCTGACCTGCAAAGTTTCTGCTGAAAAATTCAGTTGAAGTCTTATGGGTTTTTAAAAAATGTACATTACTAATTGCTTTTGTCTTGCTGTTTTTAATATTTCATCTTTAATTCAATTTTTGACATTTTTATTATGATATTTCTTGGTATGGATCTTTTGGTGTTTATCTTGTTTAGGCCTCTTCATGTTTCGTGGACCTCGACTCTACTTTTTACCCTAGGTTAGAGAAATTTTCAATTATTATTTCTTCAGTTAAGTTGTTTTCCCCTTTCTGTCTCTTCTCCTTCTGAGATCCTTATAATACAAATGTTAGTACACTTGAGGTTATCTCAGATGTCTCTTAAACTACCTTCACTTATTTTTCTTTTCTTTTCTTTTCTTTTCTTCTACTATTTGGTTGGTTTATTTCCACTACCTTATCTTCTAGATTGCTGAAGAATTCTTTTGTATCTTCTAATCTAATACAAAAATTCTTTTGTATCCTATATCCTGCTGTTTATTTCCTCTAGTTTGATTCTTACTCTGTTAATATATTCTTTAGTTGTGATTGGTACTTTCTTATATTTTCTCTCTTTTTTGAAGTTCTCACTGTGTTCATTCATTCTCTTGCATTCAGTAAGCATCTTTATGACTATTAATTTGAATTCTTTTTTGGGTAGATTGCTGATCTTTGATTCATTTAGTTTTTTTTTCTGAGTTTTTCTTGTTCTTTCATTTTGAAGCATATTACTCTGTTTACTCATTTTGTTGAACTTTCTGTATTTGTTTCTACATATTAGGTAATTCAGCTACATTTTCTGGTCTTGAAAAGGTGACTTTCTATAGGATATGCTATGTGGAGCCCCAAAGGGCAATCCCCCTGGCCACCAAACCCAGGCTCTCCAAGGGTGTCCCCTGTGTGGGTTGTGTGTATCTTCTTATTGTGGTGGGGCCACAAATTTTTTGGGCACTCTGATGGGCACTGGTAGCCCCATGGTCCAGTCGGCTATGTGACCCAGCCATAATTGCTGTGGGCACACTGATGGGTAGGGGTGGTCCCTGGTCCAGCTGGCTTCCAGGTTCAGCTGAACTGCAGTGTTGGTATGAACTTCTTAGTGAGCTGCACCCTCTGATGTTATCATTCTAGAGGGAAGATTCTAAAATGGTCCCTGTCAGCACTGGGGTCAGCAGAGCAGAAGCTACCAAAAATAGATGCTATCATTGTCTCAATCCCCATGGAGATGCCCAGTTGCCTCCTACTTCTGACAAGCACTCCAAAATTTGTAAGTAGGTCTTCTTCACCTGTGGTCTATGTACTTTTTGATCTCCTGTTTTTGTTCTGGTTTTCTGATCAAGTGAGTCTGAGTGTGAGCCATTTAAGAACTGTTTTCCTTGCCCTACAATTCTATGTTTTCCTGGAGGTACTCCCTGTTGGTTTTCAAAAAAAAGTGTTTTAGGGGCTTGTCTCTCTTATGCATGATCTAAAGGTTGGGTTGCCTGATGTGGTTCTGGAATCTCTTGCTCCTCAGAAAAAAGTTCTATACCTTTGTGATCCCTCTCAACCATGGGGTCCTGCCCTAGGGGTGTGGTTTTTTTCCTTAGCAAAACCATGTCTCCAACTCTGTCCATCTCAGTCTATCCCTTATTGTGGAGATTATGTTCATCCATTTTCTAGGTACCTTTCAGTGGTAATTATTCCAAATGTAGTTGAAAATTGTTGTGTCCATTGCAAGAGGTGAGCTTGTGATCTCTATAGGCTTCCCTTGTGAAGCCTCCTCACCCTTATTCTAGGTTATGAGAACATCATGGTAAGAAAAAACACAGTTACAATGTAGTGTAATAAATGTTATGGTGGGTTTAAGTACAGAGTTTCATTGAAGCATGCAGGAGGAGAGTTTAATCCAGTCTGGGGAAGTCAGGAAAGGCATTTTAAAGGAAGTGAAATCTAAGCTTCATCAAATGAAATGAATTGGGTGTTTCAGATGGAGGAAGCAATCAATGTGTACAAAACACTGTAAGAAATGATTTTGAAACTCAGAATTCATCACTTTGCATATTTGGAGCCAAATAATGTACAATCCCTCCTCCTCTCCTATTTTTGTGGCAGAGATCAGTTGAATAATTGTATTTTTTGAAAAAAACTTAAGATGAAAATGCAATTGCAGCAAAATGCTTATAAATATAGAATACAGAGAAAAGTGTTTCAAAAGAGAGAACCAACTTTCATGGAATGAGTATCCTTTACATAGCCCTTTAACACAATTAACTATGTGGAATACACAGGAAACTGAGTATGAAAAAAGAAGGTAAATCAGAGAAGCTTACTTATTAGGCCAGATATTAACCAGATCATTTTTTAATTAACATATAATGTATTATTTACCCCAGGGTACATGTCTGTGAATCATCAGGCTTACACATTTCACAGCATTTGCCATAGCACATACCCTCCCCAATGTCCATATCCCTACCCCCACACCCACCTCCCAGCAACCCTTAGTTTGTTTTGTGAGTTTAGGAGTCTCTTATGGTTTGTCACCTTCCCATCCCATCTTGTTTCATTTCTCTTCCCCACCCTCCCCCATAACCCCCTGACCTGGATCTCAAATTCTTCATATCAGAGCGATCATGTGATAATTGTCTTTCTCTGACTGACTTATTTCGCTTAGCATAATACCCTCTAGTTCCATCCACGTCATTGCAAATGGCAAGATTTCATTTCTCTTGATGGCTGCATAGTATTCCATCGAATATATACACCACATCTTCATCTTCTTTTTTTTTTTTATACCACATCTTCTTTATCCATTCATCTGTTGATGGACATCTAGGTTCTTTCCATAGTTTGGCTATTGTGGA
>CM052801.1:56192812-56207066 GCA_028533885.1 Nasua narica | reverse complement strand
AGGAGACAAACCATAAGAGACTCCTAAACTCACGAAACAAACTAAGGGTTGCTGGGAGGTGGGGGGGTGGATAGGGATATGGACATTGGGGAGGGTATGTGCTATGGCAAATGCTGTGAAATGTGTAAGCCTGATGATTCACAGACCTGTACCCTGGGGTAAATAATACATTATATGTTAATAAAAAAATTTTAAAAAATGCATTTTACCATACAATAACCTATAAACCAGCTCATTTTTATCCATCAGATTTCAGCTTTATTTTCTTCTTTTTCTCTGACTTTGGATCAGTACAATTTTCATGTTTTATATAACATCCCATATTTCACCTATCCTGGTACTTATTATATTATATCATAATTACAGATTTACTATTCTGGATATCCTCATAGACTGTGAGCTCCTGGAGGACAGGGGCTAAGTCTATTTCATGTACCTGTCACCTAACCAGTACTTGACACATAGTAAGTACTTAATTATTATTAGCTATATGAATAAAGGAAAAGTGGAAAGAAAGGGATAAAGGAAGGAAGGAAAGAAGGGCTAAAAAAGAAAGAAAAAAGAATTATATCTATCCATCTAATTGTCCCAGTTTTACTGGAGTCCTTAAAAGGTATGGAACTTAGTAGATGCTTGTTCAGAGTATGTGCTTTATTTGAATTAATCAGTTGAAGAGAACACAGAAGAATTGGCAATGCCTTCAGAGGAGACATAATGTATATGCTTTAAAAAAAAAGATTTTACTTATTTGACAGAGAGAGACACAGTGAGAGAGGGAACACAAGCAGGGGGGCTGTGAGAGGGAGAAGCAAGCTTCCTGCTGAGCAGGGAGCCTGATGCAGGGCTGGATCCCAGGATCCTGGGATCATGACCTGAGCCAAAGGCAGGTACTTAATGACCGACCCACACAGGTGCCCCTGTATACGCTTTTCATTATAAATTTATGAGTGGGACTGGGATGAGACATGGGTATTCTGGAGAAAAGGAAGTCTTTGACCTGGGATAGGTTTTATTTACTGCTGATTTTTTTTTTGTATTTTCTTTTTAATTTGGTCTTTTTCTGAGCCAGAAAATAGCTTCAAGTTCTTAGTATATTGCAAACAAAAATGTGCCATGTGAGATACATCATTATAGTCACCCTTCTAGTCCACAGAGATAAGTGAGCCTGCTCTTTATCTCCTTCTAGCAAGAGCTAGGGAGTCTTAGGGTTCCTAAATTTCCTAATCCAGGATGCTATTATATTGACTGTTTTGAAATCTATTGAATGATTCATGTGAACTGTAATGGCTTATATTTGCAGTTTGCCTTATCATTTTACTTGGTTATTCTGTGATTGGCACTTCTTGCACTTTTACATTTATGCAAACTAATATTTAAAGTGAGTTTTCTAAGCTAGGAGCTCTAAGCTAGGAGCTCTTTTTATTAATCATGATTAAAGACTACATCTAAGAACCTGACAAACAAAACCTATAATATGTCATGATATTTTTTATGGGCAGGCGATAGACAAAGTAAGGATGAAAAGGGAAGACAATAACTGTTTTAGTTCTCATTTCCAGAAAGCAAAAAAGACAGAGTTGCTTGTTTATATTATTTAGGGAAAGAGAAATTAGAATTATGTAGCTTTGCTACAATAAGCATGGAGGTGTTTCTATTCTGTCTTTTGTTACTCCCAGTCACATCATGTTCTCTAGAAAGAACATCTGAAAATAATCGACTTAGATCCTCTGGTTGGCTCTGTGCCCAACCCAGTAGGCCTTAAAGTAAAGACTTCTTACAACACCATGTAGAAAGTATCCACCAGGTGCAAGAATATGGCACATTCTACCTGTGCATAAGAATAATTCGAGAGAAGACCAATCAATATGAATATATTCCAAAAAAATGAAAACAATAGGAACTTGGCATCTTGATTATTCTGATAGTATAAATTTCCTACTTTTCTAATATTAGGAAACATAACTAGAAAATCTCTTTCTTAAATTTTTACTTTAAAAAATTTCTGATATCTTTTCTGACTGTAAATCTTTATTTACACCATTTTTCAGGCTCAAAAATACATGAATAGTAGAACAATACTCACTATTAAATATGGCTTCTGTCTTGTAAACTCTGTTTCAATTCCTTTTTCCCAAAGTGTGGATAATCTGAGAAAGGGGAAGTGTGTTTAATAAAGTAGGTGAAAAAGAAGGAAAGAGATTGAAAGAGTTAGTTCGCTGGGATAGATGGGTTTCCCTTTATTTATTCCTAGCAATACTTTCTACCTAATCATTTTCATCAAAAATCTGTCACTATTTAAAATAACAATCACAAAGCTAGGAAGCTTCTTTTTATGTTAACTGACTGGTTTAATTTTTTAAGGTTACACTAATAATCCATGAACACATTATTATTGTATAAAACTTAAACATTACAGAAGCATTTGCAGTAAAAAGCGAAAGGTTCATTAGATGTGTCCACGCCCATCTGAATCAACTCCTTAGTAGAAGCTATTGCTAACATTAGATGTTATATCTTTCCAATTCACTTTAGAAAACATTTTTTAATGTTAAAAATACTATATTTTCAAAGAGCAAGGACCATATTTACACGTCTTTTTATTTTTCCCCGACCTTTATACATTGCAATCTCATTGTAAAACTTTGTTTCATTTTGCAGGGAAATTCAGCATAAGACATGTTTATCATAGTTTCTCAGGCTATAAAATATAAAGAGGACCTCCATAGAAGTATGTTTTAATTATTAAAACATCTCATTTGGATCCAGAAGAACAGTGGGACACTAAGGGCTTCCACATACACTGTAGTGACATTGATTAAAATTAGATAATTGCTCTTCTACATTCTGCCTGATTCAACCTACTGAGAACAATATATTTCTGTTATCAATCAAAAATGTGTGTTGTGTCTACTTCATGCAGACTATGTATGTTAAGTTGCTCTAAAATATTTTCACTCTGTTGGCCCTTTTGAAGGGGCAAAAAACTTCATAGACCACATGTTACACTTGCTCCTTCCTTTCTGCAAAAACAAAAAACAAAACAAAACAAAATAATCAAATCTTCCCAGAATTGGGAGAAGTCCTACTTTTGTTGAGATGGAATGAAGTTATGTCTGCATTTTTATAAAAAACATAAATTCTGCTGCATAACAGAAGGCATAACAGGAACCAAAGAATATGCATTGTTATTTTATTTTTATTAATGATATAAGAGCCTCTAGGTCACCTGGAAAACCCATATGGATGATGACCTGCAAACCAAAGTTCTGTGGCAGAGTTATCACAGAAGTTTGACGTACTGGAATAATCACATGAACATGGAGTCAGACAAACTTAGGTTTGAATTCTGAACCACTTAGTAGTTGAAATATCTTGGGCAAATCACTTAACTGTTTACAGCCTCATTTTCCCTTTCTCAAAATCAAGAAATATCTACCTTATTGGGTTATTGTGAGCATTAAGTGAGAATGTGTATGTGCCTCCTTTCTCTCATTCCTCTCTCCATTCCCTCCTTTATCCCCTCTTCCCCTCTTCCTTTATTCCTTCTTCTTTCTTTATTTCATCTTAACATTTGTGTTCCTTCTAACTGGCTCTAAGAATATTGTATAAAATATATCTCTTTTAAAGGATCTACACTCAATGAATCCATTTCTAAACACAAGGAGTCACAAGAATATAACCATAACATTCAAGTTGTATCACTCCTTTATTCAAGCATTTTCTCATCATCTCCTGCTACCACTTTTTCCCCTTTAACTATGGCTGAGCTTTGGTGATTCAAATCAAGTCTCATGTAAAAACATCTTCTTTAAAGTTGTATCATTACATATATTCCTGGGTTTTCTAACCCTTCCCTCTCATTTCCTCCTTGTTTCATGTTAAATTCTATTTTGTTGATTGGTTTTAGAAGATGCTTTGTATAATACATTATTAGAGAAGTATACATCATTTGATATTTGAATACTTGACAGTTCTCTGAGATAAGAGTTATGAACTTAGAGAATGACTAAAATCTTTATTTTATTTATGAACATAATGGTAGCAAAATATTTATGGGAAAAAATCTTTAGAAGTTTTCTTTCTCACACTTCAGGTGTTGTAGTAAATATGATTTAGAATGAATTCACATTGTTACTGGAGCTACGCCTACAGAAACTGCCCTAGTAATGTGTTTGCATGGCACATAATTAAGTGCATGTTTTAACTTGTTCCTAACTATTATACATACCAGTTTGGAGAATGTGCAATATGCAATCATAAAATTAAGGCCTATGTTATTCATTATGTCTGTCAAATTTCCCTGATTTTAAGAGTAGTTGTGATCTTCAATAAAAGCCAACATAAAACATAAAGTCATGGTGACCGGGAAATACTAGATAAAATAAACAGGGAGACTTGTTATTTAATTTTACTAATACTTGGCTACCAGAAAAGTCAGATTCACTTCAGTCTAGCTATAGCAATAGAACTTTCTTATCAAAAAAAAGTGAGCTGCTGCACTTAGGAAGTGCCTTCACTTGTTCAGACCACTCTATGTTAATTGAAGGGTAGCCCTAGAGAACCAGTAGTGCAAAGTGAAAACTACCACCTGGAAACTTTAGTTACAGAAATGTAGATAGGTTGGGGCACCTGGGTGGCTCTGTCATTAAGCATCTGCCATCAGCTCAGGTCATGATCCCAGGGTCCTGGGATTGAGCCCTGCATCAGGCGCCCTGCTTTGCGGGAAGCCTGCTTTTCCCTCTGTGTTCCTTCTCTCGTTGTGTCTCTCTCTCTGTCAAATAAATAAATAAAAATCTTTAAAAAGAAAAAAGAAAAAAAAAAAGAAATGAAGATAGGCACAACTGAAATAGAAAAGAATAGAAGAAAGGAAGGGAAAAGACAAGAAGAATAAGAACAATAGAAAAACAAAAAAACAAACCAGAAAACAAAACAAAACAAAATAAGAAAAAAATCAAACAAGAAACAAAATAGAACAAAAGAAAAAACTAGATCCTGGGTATGTTTTGATACCAAAAGATTTATATATGTACAAAAATAAAGTAAAATACAGTGAATAGAAACCAAAATTTGTATGTGTTTTTGTATGTGCGTGTGTGTGTAATATATATATATATAAATTAAAATTAAAAAAATAAAAAAGAATTGAAAAAATATTAAAACATTAAAAATTAAAATTAAAATATTTAAAATAGCTGAAAAAATAATGCTGAAAGACTAAAGAATGAATAAGAAAACCTACAAATGCTATATATTGTGTTCCCCAAGAGCTGAAGCTTTGTAATTCTCTATCATCAGTAAACTCGGAGCTAGCCAGTTGTTCCTGCTGGCCTTTTGGGGGAGGGGGCTGTTGTACTGAGTCTCAGGTGCCCCTGCCCTTGTGTAAATGAGCCTCCCTCACCAGGGGGCTGGGCTTAGTGTAAGCAGCTCCAGATGCCATTAAGTCGTGTTCTTTTGCTCCCTGAAGGCTTTCTGCCCCAAATGGGAAGATGACAATGATGGCATCCCACTGTAGCCCCAGACTCTAAACTTTACAGAATCCTGTGGTGGACACTTGGAGTTCTTCCCAGTGAAGTGTGGGGAGTGGGGAAGGGGTCTTGCCACACTTCTGACTTCTTGGGTCCCTGCCAGGAGAGTGGTCACACAAATGCGCAATGGTTTACAGTTTATGGCAACATAGAGCAGAAAGTTAACACCTAAACTCGCTGTTTTCAGCTGGCTTTCCTGCTACAAAGCCTGGGAACTCTGTTGCACTCAGACACCCCTGTTCATATGACCCTGTGGATCCTGAGACCACACTGTCCTACCTGGGATTCTGACCTGCTTTACCACCTGAGCACCTTTAAGCCAGGGATGTTCCCCACTGTCTCAGACTACTAAAATTCTGATTTTGTGCTCCACTGCTTATAATACTCTGCGGTAACTTCCTTAAGCTAGCTCCCTCTTCTCCACTGTATCCTTTGATATATTGCCCCGGATTCAAGTCTCTGCACTTCCTACCCTCCAAAAACTGGTTGCTTTTCTATTTATAGAATTGCAGCATTTCTTTTCTCATTCTCCAATTGATACTGCAGGTGTTAAGAATGATTTGATACTATCTAGCTGAATTCCAGGGACCAGAAGAACTTAGGTCCCCTACTCCTCTGCCATCTTAACTCTTTGAACCCCTTGACTTATTTTTACAGATATAATTATTTGTACTGATTTTTTTGTTTCCTACTTTCCTTACTCTTGCTTATGATCTTTACTTTTCCCTCAAGGAGTTCCCTTTAACATTTCTTTTAGTGCTCATTTAGTGGTCATGAATTTCTTTAACTTTTGTTTGTCTGGGAAACATTTTATCTCTCCATTCATTTTGATTGATAGCCTTGCTGGCTAGAGTATTTTTGGCTGCATATTTTTTCCTTTTAGTATTTTTAATAGACTATGCCACTCTTTTCTGAACTGCGAAGTTTCTGTTGAGAAATCCATTGATAGTTTTACGGGGTTTCCTTTTTATATAACTTATTTCTTCTTCTTTTTTTAAATTTTCCCTTTATCACTACTCAGACATTTTAATTACTCTGTGTCTTGGTGTGAGTTCTTTTGGTTGATTTTGTTGGGGGGATCTATGTGCCTCCTAGATCTGGATTTCTGTTTCCTTGCTCAGGAAATTTTCAGATATTATTTCTTCAAATAAATTTTCTGCCCCCTTTTCTTTCTCTTCTCTTTCTTGGATCCCTATAATGTGACTGTTATTATACTTGATGTTGTCAGTGATTTCTTTAAGTCTATTCCTGTTTTGCATAATTCTTTTTTCTCATTTGTTTAGCTTGATTACTTTCCATCACTCTGCCCTCCCGGTTGCTGATTTATTCTTTTGCTTCATTTAGTCTACTATTTAATTCATCTAGTTTATTTTTAATTTCATTTATTTTGTTCTTCATTTCTGATTGGTTCTTTTTTATATTATTTTTAAGAGTGTCACTGATGTCCTCCATTTCTTTCTCAGGGTCAGTGAGTATGTTTATAATCATTATTTCAAATTCTCCATTAGGCATATTGCTTATGTCTGTTTCACTTATGTCTCTTGCTGTAATTTTATCCTGTTCTTTCATTTGGTACCTACTCCTTTGTCTCCTCCTTTTGTCTAAATCTCTGAGTCTGTTTCTTTGGTAAGAATGACAGCTACATTTCCTGCACTCGAAAGTAATGGTCTTATGAAGAGGTCTGTAGTGTCCCACCGTGCTTATTCCCTGAACATGGCACTCTAGCAGTGTTGCCTATGTGTGATGCATGCATCCTCCTGTTGTGGCTGAGCTGCTTTTTCGTTCAGTCCAATCATATGCAATGGCTTTCTTTGCCTGTTGTGGGCAGTGTTTATTTCCTATGATGTTAGTGTGCCAGTCTGGGAACTCCTTGGGCTTGAGTTGTGTCAGAGAAGGTGTTTGTGTCAGACCAAGTATTTGCCAGAGATGCAGTAGTGATGTAGGAAACAAAGGCAGAAGGGAATGTAAATAAAATTAAATAGCCTTATAACCTGCAGCCCATTGACAAATACTTGAGATAGGCGGAGTATAAATTTTCTCCATGAAACTCCCAACTGTCTCAATATTAATGCTTTGCTAGGAGGGAAAAACAACCTTAAGTTGGTAATAGCCAGGCTTCTAGTATCCCGAGTCTTCTATAGCATAAGAAAGTCCTTTTGGACACCTCCCTTTTTCCTTACCTCTCCCAACTCCCAAGTATATGATCAGCCATTCTTCACAAACTCAGTGGAACAGCTCTTTTTTGACCAAGGGTCCTGTCCTCATGCTTTAATAAAATTACCTTTTTGTGACAAAAATTTCTCAAGAATTCTTTCTTGGACATCAGCTCCAGACCCCAACAACAACACTATTCAAAACTATATCACTAGCACCAAATTGCAGGGTGCTTTTCCTGTGTTGTCCCCTGAGAAGGTTTCCTTGGTGGTAGGGCCTGCAGTCAGACCAGCTGTCTGCCTCTGGCCCACTCCTGTGGCCTCTGTATAACTTGTGTGTGTGGTTAGCTTTCCCTCTTTCTTGGACAGTAGTCACTTTGGAGTGGTCCTGGCCATTGTAGTGGCTACTTGCACACTGCCAGGTCTGTGGCACCACCCTATATCGGCTCTGGCCAAGAGCATACTGGAGAGGGTGGATCTGCTGAACCACAGCATGGGGTGGGGTGGCGGGGGATGCAGTGTGGTGGTACTTTCAAACTTTGAGTGCTGCTGTTCCTTTGTGGGAGGGGGCCCTGCAGTGCCCAGATTGAGATGTTCTGTCCAGAAGGTTGGATTGGCAGAAGCACAAAGCTGAGGGAAGGGGGAAGCAACAGTGCTAGCAGATTAAGTAGCAAGAATCCCACAGGTGGCTTTCTGCTCACACTGGAGAATGGGGGAGGGAAATGATGCTTTACTGTTCCTTTGTTCCTGGAGTTTCCCAGTGATTCCTATCCCTCCAGGACATGCTCTGAGATTAGTAAATAATTATCCCTCCTGTTTGCCTAAGGTGTTTTTCAAACTGCTGCTTCTTTGCTGTATTTCCCTGGGTTGTTTGTTGTGCCCTCAGTTAAACGGTGGGGACTCCATTTCCTCTTACCCACTGGCTTTCCCTGGCAAAACCCACTGATTTTCTTAAATTTCAGGTTTTAAGTCACAGTGGTTGTACAAACTTAAGAAATTCATCCCATTTTGTTTTAAAAGCCAAATGTTATAGGAATTCATCTTCCCCATGGGGGCTTCCTGGTGTGGGGGTCTGTTTCTTTCCCCTCTCCATGCCCAGGGCATCCCTCCCTTCTATGGACATTCTTGGTTTAATTTCCAATGGTGTCTCTACCCTTCCTACACTTCAATGTGGCCTCTTCCTTACCTTCAGTTGTGGAGATTGTTCTGCCAGTCTTGGGGTCATTTTCTAGGTTATATACACTGATGTGAGTGTTATCTAGTTGTATCCAAGGGATGAAGTGAGTTTGGAGTCTTCTTACTATGCCATCTTCCCCAGAAGTCCTCCTTTGTCTTATTTTCTTTATAGTCATTGTGTGGAAATACTAGTTTAAAGTCATTGCTGCTTCTCTCTCATTGTCCACTCTTTAACCTCTTTTGATATGGCTTCTACTTTATCACTCTACTGAAATTTATTTCAGTAGTGTCACAGTGGGCCTTCTGATTGCCAAATCAAATGGACAAATGTTAGTGTTTAAATAATAAAAATAAAACCCTTATTTCCTTTGTCCAATTTGATAATGTGGCCCTTACTTATATTTCTAGTTTTACCTCCCTATCTCTCTTTACACAACCTGATTTCCAAATATGTTCAACTATTTGCAATTCGAGAGTGTACAATAATTTTTTCCCAAGACTTTTGTATATGCTGCTTCTCCATAGTAAAAAACTCATGTACCTGATGAGCTAGTTTTAAGACTAAACAAAATATGACAACCACATGAAACTTTACTAGATCTCCTTAGTCAAAGATATATTTTTCTGTACCATACCATTGCACCTCATACATGTAGCATTAATTGCATTACTATAATATTTCATTTATGTCTTTCTCCCCTCCTGACTATGAGACCTTGGGGCAGGGAGAAGATAACTTTTAACTATCTTTATATCTATTTCCTCAGAACTTAGAACAACATATATTTGTGTTTAATAAATACTTGATGAGTAAATAAATGAATAATTATTATCAATAAATATTTATTCAAAATTTACTATTCTCAGGCACTGTGCTAGGTGCAGAGTAAGTCAAAGTATATGATACTTTTTTTATTGTGTTATGTTAGTCACCATAAAATACATCATTAGTTTTTGATGCAGTGTTCCAAGATTCATTGTTTATGTACAACACCCAGTGCTCCATGCAATATGTGCCCTCCTTAATATCCACCACTAGCCTCACTCATTACCCCACTCCCCTCCCTTCTAAAACAAGGTAGGAAACAACAAATGTTGGAGAGGATGTGGAGAAAGGGGAACACTGTTGGTGGGAATGCAAATTGGTGCAGCCACTTTGGAAAACAGTGTGGAGATTCCTCAGAAAATTAAAAATAGACCTACCTATGATATGGTTTTGACACTCAGGTGACTTCTAATCTACTCAAAGTAACAATGAATATAAAATATATATAGATATAAATAATAACATAGGGTATCCTACAAGTGCCAAATGGATGATAAGGATAAATGTTATGGGACTATGAATGAAGAAGGACTATGAAGAAGAAAAAAGTAGTCTGGGCTGGAATGGTCACAAATAGTTTGAACTTGATCTTAAAAGATTGATAGAATTTTGTTAGAGTGAAGAAATGTCCATTTTTTGTAATAAAATGTGAAATGAACAAATATGCCAAGGCAGGAATACATGTACTGTGTTCAGGTAATTGTTAATAAAAACATCTGATAAGAGGGGAAAGTTCAAAATTCTACCACTTTCTCAATGTATGATCTTGAACTCCCTTACCAGTAAAAGGGGATTACAGTGTTTCTTATTTTATAGGGTTGTTGGGAAATTAAATATTTATTTATTATGTTTTTTATAATTTATAAATATATTTTTTATCAAGACCTGAGCTGAGATCAAGAGTCAGATGCTTGGGGGCACTCAGATGGGTTTGTTGGTTAAGCATCCAACTCCTGTTTTTACCTTAGGTCATAATCTCAGGGTCATGGGATTGAGCCCCACATTGGGCTCCATGCTCAACACAGACTCTGTTTGGGATTCTTTCCCCTCCCTCTCCCTTTCCCTCTGCTCCTCCCCCTGCACTCTCTCTCTCTCTCTCTCTTTGTCTCTCCCTTTTCTCGAATTAAGTAATCAATTAATTAAAATATTTTTTTTAAAAAAAAGAGTCAGACATGTTGTATTGAGCACTGGGTGTTATACTCAATTGATGAATCATTGAACACTACATCAAAACTAATGATGTACTTACTATATGTTGGCCAATTGAAAATAAAGAAAAAGTCAGACACTTAACAAATTGAGCCATCCAGACACCCTGAGACAAACTAGATTTTAAACCAAAGACTGTAACAAGAGGTGAAGAAGGGCACTATATCATAATAAAGGTATCTATTGAATAAGAAGATCAAACAATTGTAAATATTCATGTCTCCAACGTGGGAGCACACAATTATATAAAACAATTAATAACAAACATAAAGGAACTCATTGACAATAAAACAATAATAATGAGAATTTAACACCCCACCTACACCATCTAAGCAGAAAATCAACAAGGAGAAAATGGCTTTGAATAACGCAATGGATGAGATGGACTTAACAGATATATTCAGAACACTTCATCCTAAAGCAGCAGAATACACACTATTTTTGAGTGCATAGGGGATATTTTTCAGAATACATGATGTACTAGGTCAAAAGTTAGACCTCCACAAGTCCAAAAAAATTGAAATCATACCATGCATTGCATACTTTCTGACCACAACATTGTGAAACTTGAAGCAAAGCACAAGAAAAAATTTCAAAAGACCACAAAGTTAAAAGAAGTCATCGGTCTCTTGAAGTTCTCTATTTCTTCGTGTTATGGATTTAAAGAACGTGTCACTAAAGAATGGAAATTAAAGAATATGTTACTAAAGGATGAATTGTCCAACCAGGAAATTAAATAATAAATTAAAAAATACATAGAAACAAATGAAAATGAAACAATGATCGTCCAAAATATTTGAGATGCAACAAAAGTGGTCCTATGAGAGAAGTATATAGCAATATAGCAATATAGCCCTGCCTCACCAGCAAGAAATATCTCAAATATGCAACCTCACTTTAAACGGCAAGCACCTAGAAAAAGAACAACAAACAAAGCCTAAAGCCATCAGAAAAAGGGAAATAATAAAGATTAGAGGAAAAATAAATGATATAGAAACAAACAAACAGACAAAAAAACAGTAGAATCGATCAATGTAGGTGGGAAATGGTTCTTTGAAAAAAAATTAATAAGATTGTTAAACCCTTAACCAGCCTTATCAAAGAGAAAAGAGGAAGGACTCAAATACAATCATGAATGAGACAGGAGAAATAAAAACCAATGCCATAGAAACACAAACAATTAAAAGAGAATATTATGAAAAATTCTATACCGACAAATTGGACAATCTGGAAAAAGTAGATAAATTCCTAAAAACATATAAACCACCAAAACTGAAACAGGAAGAAATAGACAACTTGAATGGAACAATAACCAGTAAAGAAATTGAATCACTAATCAAAAATCTCCCAAAAAACAAAACAAAACAAAAAAACAAAAAAAAAAGAAAAAAGAAATCTCCCAAAAAACAAAAGTCCAAGTCTGGATGGCTTCCTAGGGGAATTCTACTGAACATTTAAACAAGAGTTAATATCTATTATTTTCAAACTATTCCAAAAACTAGAAATGGAAGGAAAACTTCCAAATGAATTCCACCTGGCCAGCATTAAACAGATTCCAAACCAGACAAAGATTGCACTAGAAGAAAGAACTATAGGCCAATATCCCTGAAGAAGCAACAGGGGTTGGGGAGGATGCAGGGAAAAGGGAACCTTTTTACACTCTTGGTGGGAATGCAATCTGGTGTATCCACTGTTTAGTATGGAGGTTCCTCAAAAAGTTAAGAACCACCCTACTACCCAGCAATTGCACTACTAGGTATTTACCCAAAGGATACAAACAGAGATTCAAAGAGGCACACTGTATTGTACAGATGGAGCTTTCTGTGATTTGTTCTGCATAACCAACCACTCTGACCTACACCTATGCAGGTAGGCTAAAGAATGTTGTTTGTGAGACTTGTGCTGCATAAGTGACATTGGGAGCCTGATTAGATGACATTAGCTGGCCTCCACATCAGAATTGACCCTTCTGGTCTGGATGCCACAACCTATAAATTTTGCCTTACATCCCCTCTGACTCCAGGCTTGGCTGGCCCCCAGAATGGAATCCAGGAAGGGAGGCAAGCAAACCTAGCCCAGGTTCCTTGAATACGTAAAGACATGATAACAGGAATGAAGCTTGCTCCAAAGGTAGGCAAACAAATGTTTAACTTCAGACCATCCCCCTCCCCCGTCATTTGCCCTATAAATAAAGCTCTTATGGGGATGGTCAGTTGGAAGTCTCACCTGAGGGGAGGATGTTCTGCCCATGCCTCTCAATCAGGACTCCAGCTTGGCTATCTCCAAGGGGCTTCCCCAGTTAATGAAGTTGGATGTTTTAAGTACCTGATTTGATGTAACTGTCTTATTCTCCTTTAGTGCTTACTATTGCTCTCATTTATGCTTGAATTTCCCTTTCCTTCTTTCTGTTTCTATTAGATTTTTATTATATCAATCAATCAATATATTTATTTATTCACAGTGGAATATTAGTCATAAGAGAGAGTGGAATCTTGCCATTTGCAATGATGTGGGTGGAGCTAGAGAGTATTATGCTAAGGGAAATAAGGCAGTCAGAGAAAGACAAATACCATATGATTTAACTCATATGTGGAATTTAAGAAACAAAACAAATGTGCATAAGGGGAAAAAAGAGAGAGGCAAACCATAAAACAGATTCAATTGTAGAGAACAAATGAGGTTGCTGGAGGAGAGATTGGCAGGGGCATGGATTAAATGGGTGATGGGTATTAAGGAGACCACTTGTGATGAGGGCTGGGTATTGTATGTAAGTGATGAATCACTAAATTCTACACCTGAAACTAATATCACACTGTTTGTTAACTGGAATTTAAGTAAAAACTTGAAAGTACAGAAAAAGTTTTAGTGGCTAAGAAAATGTTAGTAACACTGACAATATTGGCTGATCCATGATGGGGAGTGGTAGGAAATATGTTTTGGGAAAAAGAAGATGAAGTTGTTTTTTGAAAGACAACTAACTGGCATCGATTGAGTGTCCATTTAGACTAGACATTGTTCTGGGTATTTGAATAATACAGAGACAACATCCCTACCCTCAGGAATTTTTCAATCTAATTGGGTAAATGAGCCTTAATATATAAAATAATAGAGGGCACTGTAAGATAAATAGTCAAATTTTTGCATCTAGAGAATCTGGGAAAAGGGGCTGCAATACATTCTTAAATTTAGAAGATATTCCTTATTTACAGAATTAATGTTTTAAAAATTCTGACATAATATTTTTGTGTGAAATTATAAAGTACTGTCATTATAACACATTTGAGACATATAGAAGATATAGAGAAGAAAATGGATATCACATATTTCCACTACCCTGATAAACCACAGCTAATATATTGCTGTAT
>CM052801.1:56173768-56192712 GCA_028533885.1 Nasua narica | reverse complement strand
AGTTTCAAAAAGCACAACAGTTTTAGAGGGGTCAGTGGCCAATGAAATTGTAACACAGAATGTTGCTTAGTAACTGTTTGATCTAGCCTATCACCCTGGCCAGAATTGGCGCACAAGTTTGGCGGGCAAAAGGCGGGGTTTATATTCTTTCCCAGGCAGGGGTTCCGCGTTCCTATTGACTAACCCAAACCCAACCCATGGGCCCTCTGGGCTAATTAGCTCAAGGGAGGGCTGAGCCACACTCAAACCCTCCCAGAGGCAGGTCCTGCGGGGGGCCACACACAAGAAGGCGGGTGTAAGCAAAAGGAACCAGCCCTGCTCTGCTCCTTCATATTCACTTTTAGTTTTTTCTCCATAAAGTGTATATACCAGCCGTATATTACAGTGTCCATTTAAGAACACAATCACCAATACTAGGTGTTATCATTCTTTTTTTCGTTTTTATTAAATTGAAAGGTGAAAACCAATATTTTATTTTTGTTTTAATTTTCACCCCTGATTTTAATGGGAATTATTTTTATTCAAATATTCACCAGCTATTTGTATTTTTGTGAATTATTTGTGCAAATATTTTACTTATATTTAAATGAGTATTATCATATTCTTTGATGTTTTAAATCAAAACCCATTTTGGGGATGCCTGGGTGGCTCATTCAGTTAAGTGCCCACCTCTTGATTTTAGCTCAGGTCATGATCTCATGGGTTGTGAGATTAAGTCCCACATTGGGCTTCACAATCGGCAGGGACTCTGCTTGAAGAGTCTCTCCCTCTGCCCCTCCCCCAACTCATGATGTCATTCTCTCTCTCTTTTTCAAATAAATAAATAATTTTTTTAAATACCCATTTAAAAAATCTTATCAACGAACATTTAAAATTCATAACATATTTTCTGCAGTTTCTGTGGAGGAAAAACACACATGGCTAATTTTCACTTTATGTGCCATTTTATGACATAAAAACCTTCTTTATCTTTTTTGGCCATGAAGCTCTATGTAGTTTTAACTGATTGTACTCCCTTTTTGTCTATCATTCACTTAAGGAGGCAAAGTTATGTCAGTCATGCCATTCTCTCACCAAAGACAGTTCCATTATATCATCTGTTCAATGATCTGTTCAAACATTATATCATCAATGTTCCTCCTGGAACAGAGTGATGTCATCATTCAGTCCTTTATGCGAGAAACATAATAAGGGGCAGTGTTAAGCCATTTCATTCTATTTCATGTTAATTTATTACTTTCTTCCCTTTAAAAAAGAACATTTCCAAGTATCTCTTCTTGGGAATAAGAAGTCTGTCTAACTATTTCTTATGTTTCCATTCCACAATTTTTGTCACAGTCTTCTCATCACTGTGCTATCCTATTGCTACTAAAGCATTTTGTAGTGTATTCAAGCTGCTCTTACAGATCACCCAGTGTTTTGTTATTCTGTTGTGTGTTTGGGGCTTTGAAGGAATTTTTTTTGCTTTGTTTTTTTTTTTGTTGGTGAGGAATTTTGGGACAAGTGATTTGTTAATTCAAATGCTTTGTTCTTCTAGTATAGCAAGATACTTTTGTGATATACTTATGAAGTAGGCATGCCTTTCTTGATCAGAAGAGGCCGGTGAGATATAGCATGGAAGATTATGTTATTTAACCACTCAAGGTCAAGTTAAAGAAGTTAATGGATTTGGCAACAAATGTTGCTGACAGCATCAGGGAGAGTATCTCATCTGAAACAGAATAGTGAATATTGTTTATATGATTTCCAAGCTAGTTCTGCTTTTACACAGAGTGAATTTCTTTGTTCTAACTTTTTCCAAAGAAGGATTTTACCCAGAAGGCTAGGCATAGCTATTCTGGTACATTTGTTACACTGAAATCCCCTCAAAGCATTTCTAAAAATGTTTACATTGGAAAAAATTGCCATTTCAACATGAAGCATTACACAGCAGCAACCAAACCTGAACTGGAAACTATGGACAGCCCCTCTGGCTCAGTTGAGTTGGAAAAAAAGTCACACTGCTGAAGTGGCAAAGCCTTCAACTTGATGTAATTCGTGAGGCATTGGATTCTAGTGCACAGCATGGAGTAAGATATTAGGTATTTACTTTTGCAATAAATGATGTTAGGGACTTCTAGGGACAGAGAGCAGACATAAGCACTAAGAAAAATAGCCCCTCCATGGAGCTTAGGTGTAAGCTTAAGATAACTTGTTTCTTCAAGATCATGTAACAATTGACTTGGGAAGAAACTTGGATGCCCACTAGAGCTTATCAGAATGCTGACCTATAGTATGGACTCTTTAACTATTTGTCTCATGACAGACTTAATAAACGGATGAATGCATAAATACACCACATGTAAGAATCCCTGCTTCAGAGTTTCCTGCCAAGTGGTCAACCATCCTTTACCTGAATACCTCAAATGACAAGAAACTTATCACTACCTGAGTAATCCATTCTAACTTTGAATAGCTCTGATTATTAGAAAGTTTGTCTTAATAGAAGTAAAATAAACCTCCTTGTGGCTTCCATTTATCTATTTTTCCTATTAGTAATGCTTGGAGTCATGAAGAGTAAATCTAATTCTTCTTTACAGGCTCTTAATATTTTGTAATATTACCGTTACCTTATTTTGCCCACTGCAAGTTTTCTCCAGTCCTCATATTTATACCTATCTCAGTATCCTTCACATGGACATACTCTTCCAGATATGATTTGACACAAGTAAAGTAGGATAATAACATTTCTTGTTAAGAATAATAATAACTAGGTTATTGAATGTTTGTACTTAGCCCAGTGCTAAATGTTTTACAAGGACTTTCTCATCTAATCATTACAGAAGCCCAATAAAAAATATTATTATTATTACCCAGATTTTACAAATCTGACATTGGGCTCTTAGTAGTGCCAATTAAGATTGTGTTTGCTTTTTTGTTTTGTTTCATTTTGTTGTATTAGTTGGTTTAAGGGATGTGATTGATAAAATTTTGTGATTCATAAAATTCCATATTTTTTCTCCATGAATTGGTGTGAAGTTTCTCTCTCAGTTTTCTGATTTTCTCAACTAAATATAGAACTTTACCTTTAGGTCTATTAGATTTCTTCTCAACAGTTTTATATTGTTTTTATTTCTCTTCTTTTTTTTCCTGGATGGGGTGTATTTTTCCAGAATTTTCATAAAATTTTATGTTTATCTAAATAAACATTTAACATTTTTTAAAACACTGAGTGTATCATTCAGAATGTTAACTACTCTTCCAAGCTTTGTTCTTTTACATGTATGATAAACTTGCCTTCTGTATCTTCATTCAAATATTAAAAATGCTAAAAAGAACAAGGTTATGGACAGACTTCTGTAGCACAACATTCAATAACTCTTTCCAGAATAATAAAAATCAACAGTGTTTGAGTTCAGTAGTTCAATACATCTGACTACTATTCAGCTTTCATTTCTCACATTATTAACAGGACATTATGAAACACTCTGTCTGAACTTGTTGGAAATAAGATATACAATATCTGGGGCACTCCCTTTTCTACCTAACTAGTAACCTCATCAAGAAAAGAAGTGAGATTCATTTGGTATGACTTGTTACCAATTGACCTTTGCGGTCTCTCCCCTAGATCTCTTCTAAGTATGCATAAATCATCTACAATATTATATTCTTTAATTTTTTAAGGATCACAGTTAAATCTACCTGTCAATAATTTCCAGAATCCAACTTTACAGTATTTTGGCATTCTTACAGACTTTCCTAATTTGGTTAAGATTACTGACTGGTTCAGCAACCGTAAACTCTATTTAATTTGTCTGGGTTGAAGAGTTAAAGTACAAAAGCGGGCTCACTGATATCTTGAGACTCTATCCCCTATCATAGGCTTCACATCTTTTCTTCGAAGATATAATCTGAATTTTGCTATTGACAATCCCCCTCCACCAGTTTTCTTCCTGTTCCATCTTGTGTCTCACTGGGCAAGATATATGAATATGTCATTGGCAATTACATGGTCAAAAAAAGATTCTAAATGAGAATTACACAAACAGATTAGACAAACTTGATTTGTTTTGATTTACATTGTAAATAAAAATATACTATGTTTACAGGAGAGGAAAATTTTGGAGTGACAGAAAGTCACCAAAGTAAAAAGTGAGACACCAAAATTATATGAAATAGACCCAATAAAATAACAAAAGTAGTCTCAAAGTAAGTGAGAAAAAATACATAATAGAGATAAAAATCTTACGGTTGATGTTTTTTAGATTCCATATATAAGTGAAATCATGTGTTTGTCTTTCTCTGTCTGACTTATTTCACTTAGCATAGTACCCTTTATGTCCATCCATGTTCTCACAAATAGGAAGATTTCATTTTTAATGACTGCATAATATTTCGTTGTATATATATGCATATATATAATATTCATTATTATATGCATCTTCTTTATCCATTCATCTATCAATGGATACTTAGGATGCTTCCATATCTTGGTTATTGTAATAATACTGCAATAAACAGAGGGGTTCATATATCTTTTAAAATTAACGATTTTTCAAAGATTTGATTGATTGATAGAGCATAAATTGTGGGAGGGACAGAATGAGAAAGAGAGAGAATCTCCAGGAGACTCCATGCTGAATGCAGAGCCTGATACAGGGCTCCTCATGACCCAAAGATCATGACCTGAGCAGAAACCAGGAGTCAGATGCCCAATTGGCAGAGCCATCCAAGCACCCCTCAAATTAGGGATTTCATTTTCTTTGAGTAAATACCCAACTGTGGAATTACTGGATCATATGATAATTCAATTTTTAGTTTTTTGAAGAACTCCTATAATGTTTTCCATAGTGGCTGCACCAATTTACATTCCCACCAACTGTGCCCAAGGGTTTCCTTTTAGTCACACCCTTGCCAACACTTGTTGTTTCTTGTCTTTTTGATGCTAGGCTTTCTGACTGGTGTGAGGTGAAATCAACAACAACAAAAAGAACAGAAACAGACTCAAAAATACAGAGAACAAACAAGTGGTTGCCAGAAGGGAGGGAGTTGGGGGGGATAGGCAAAATAGGTGAAGGGAATTAAGAGATACAAACTTCTAGTTATAAAATAAAGTCATGAGGATGAAAAGTATGGCATAAGAAATATAGTCAATCATGTAATAACTTCGCATGGTCTCATATGATAACTACACTTATCATGGTAAGCACTGTGTAATCTACAGAAGTGTCAAATCACTATGTTGTACACCTGAAACTAATATAACATTGTATGTCAACTCTACTTCATTAAAAAAATCTTATAATTGATGAATGGACACTAGAAGGAACAGTTCTTTGATGAGTTAAGAGTCAAAAATAATTGAAGTATTAGACCTTTAAGAAATCAAAATGATGGATTTGGGAACAGTGAAAGTAAAATTTTACAGGAGTTGAGAAAACCAGAAGTTACTTCCTAGACATATAATTTCCATAGCAGTAACACTAGCATTTCCTCTCCCTATAATTCCTCTCTCTAAATTCTAAAGTGATGAATAGTGTTCTGTAACTGCAAATGAGTTTACTTATCTTGCACTTGATTTATCTACAAAGGAGTCCTAATCAAACAAAAATGTGGTAAGATTAATGAATGTGTCATAAGGATTAATGGAGCATGAAGAAGTACATAGTGAGAAAGTGGTCCCAAAACTAGGTAGCAGGCAGTTCTATGTCATCTGGCCCCACACCACCAATGAAAACCCAAACCATTGTATCTCAATCCTTCTAATGCACACATACATATGTACATACATTACTAATTTTTCCCTGAATTCCATCACATTTTGGTCTCAGACACAAGACTCCACTTTCAATTGGCTGAAGTTTACCATTCTCACCAATTTCATAAAATTGTCTTATGCTAAGTTATTCAATTATTTACGCTTTGATTATCTTCTATTTTTGAAATCTGCATCATAATTTCTCTTCCATAAACATGAATATTTGGGAGCTAACTGCACTATTTAACTAGAGGTCCCCCCTTTGCCTCCTCCCATCTAAGGCTCTGCTTTCACAAACTTTTTTGCTGAGCACTGAGATCTGATAATCTTTATTATATTAAAGATTTTATTTATTTATCTGAGAGAAAGAGAGGGAGAGAGAGAGAGAACAGGGAAAGAGAGGTCAGAGGGAGAAGCAGCTCCTCCCTGAGCAGGGAACATGATGCAGGGCTTAATCCCATGTCCCTGGGATCATGACCTGAACTAAAGGCAGATACTTAACCAACTGAACCACCTAGGCATTCCAAGATCTGATAATCTTTAAAAAGAGAGACTTGGAATTACTTTTCATAAAATACATGATCATGATTATACCTATCTGAGATAAATGCCTGATGTGTAACTGCAGGAACCTAGAAAAAAACAGCTGAGAACATGCTTGGGTGTGGCACACTATCAGCTAATTATTAACATTTTCTCTGGAAATCTCCCTTAATGTGGTAGAACATACTAGTTGGAAATAAAGTTCTAACGAAATATTTTCTAGGACAAAGCCAGTTCCTACATTTAGGAACTCACTCCAAAGAATCATGTTCCAGCTGGTTCCTTACTAAATTATTTACTTGTTATTTTTATGGAAGTTATGTGTTAATCTTTTGGCTAGTAAAAGAATATGCCAATTTTTTAAATTTTGGTGTTCCTGGAGCTATTCTGAACATTGAAGAAATATTTTTTCTTAGTTTGAAATTTAGGAAAATGAGAAAATGTTTAGACATATAAAAGAAATTGAATGACTTCTGGTGTTATCTTCAATAGTATCTGAGTCAAAGATAATTTCTCAATGTTAGTTTTCAATACCCTTATGGGAAACCATTCTATTTAACCCATGTCACTGTAACAAACATGAATCATTCCAAAACAACCTCCAGTCAGCTTCCTTTTTCAAACCAAACAGAAACATTAATTAAAAATACAACATCTCTCATCCATCTGTGAGGTTGCATTTTATTTCTCAGGACAGATTTCTTTCAAGCTCTTATTATATTTGTGCCTTTAATCTGTGTGTCAGGGTTGAAATGAATCATTTGACCTCTTTCAAAGTAATTGACTTTGCAGTGATTTTTAGAAGTTAATAAAACCATGCCACAGATAAGACACTAGAAAAAGAGGCTAGATAAATATTCTCTTTATAAATGAGTTCTTTTAGCAGTACCTTAAAAACAGTAACTTCCATGATGAGGAAAAGTTAATAGTTGTTTCCTTTTTCACTAAGTATAGCAAATGAAATATTTAATTCAGCAATATGTGCCTGGTGGCTACTCAGATAAAGATGATGATAATAAAGATGGTTTCTTATGAAGGAATCTTTCCCTGTAGTAACCTTAAAAATTCACCTGTCATTTCGGTCCATTTCTCCTAGTGAACACATATGATTAGCATAGTTTGATATATATGTTTTTCTCTACACATTTGTGCATATTGGTATTTCATTAGTCTTCTCTTTTCCCTTACAATTATAAAAAACTAGGTTGAAGAGATATGCTTTATATAAAACACATTCAACAAATGGTAGTATTTATACCTGACTGACTAGCATCGAATTCAATCTGTACAGTCTCTTCAAAGGACAAAATATATGTTTCTTTTCCTTAGTAAAGTTAATGTCAGGTGGGCACACTCATACACTGATGGTAGATGTGCAGTTTTGTGTATTTCTCAAGGGAAAATAAAAAATATTTTTAACAAAATAATATATACCCTATTAAATTTCAGTTAATTTAGTCTAGAAACATAATTAGGAAAAGCACAAATACTTTTTTTGTAAAAAAATGTGATATTTTATATATTTGATATTATATATTTGATATTTATCAAAGCTGTGTTTATAATATCAAAGTAAATGTTTAACAATAAAAGACGTGTTGATTAAAGTATGGTACAATTTTATTAAATGACTATTAAAATCTTGGAATGTAATGTGTATTGGCATTGAAATATTTTGCAAATATGGCTAATTGAAAAGCAAATAACAAGACAACATATTCAGATGATATTATTTGTTTTTAAGTCTCTATGCATATGCATGAAAAGAATAGAATGACATTTGTCTTTAAGAAGTGGACTTATGGATGATTTATGCTATTTTTTCTTTCCTATGTTTTTCCAGTTTTCTGCAATAAGCACGTATTATTTTAGAAGTTAGGGCAGAACATATAGCAGTATTTTCTAAAGCAATGTCACTATTTACCAGTAAAATAATGAGCATGGAAGATGCTTGGAAGAGCTTTATGATTCTCCAGCTTCCCTTCTTTTCCTTTATAAAGACTACCAAAGAATGGTAGGTGGAATGAGAAGAGATAGGTTAATTTGCCTTCCCATACCTCTGCCAGAAGGGTGCTACCCTTAGTTTCTGATTCCCTCATTCAAGCCAGGCTCCTGAGAAATGCCTCACTGGTTCCATGTCTGTCAAATTCAGTCTATTCCCGGATAGAGATTCTTGTTCCGAGCCTTGCCTGTCTTCCTGCCCTGGTTAACTGGGCTGGTCAATAAAATTCCTTCTACTGCCATTCCAAAAACTGGTAACACTTAAGGAGAACTCTTGCAAGAAAACCTTGCTTTCTTTTCTTTTGGATTCTCTTTCTCCACTCTGGAGAATTAAAGACACTAACTGGGCAGAATAAGCCTCAGGTCACCAAATTAGCCTCTCCCTGTATTATTAGTCACAGAATCAAGAAAATAGAAAAGGCAGAAAGCTCTTTTATAATTCTTACCATAATAACAGGGAAGAAAGGTGAGCACATACCACATTACATTCCTCAAATTCCCCAGAGCAAAAGTTTTATAACTGTTGGAAATGTGATGAAATTATCAAAGTACCTGAAATCAAGGACTTAAAGTATATCATACTTCTCTTTGTTCTATGAGAGTATGAAACTCACATTTTCAATCAGATAGAAGATAAAATTGAGTACTCTTACATCTTTGTAGTCAGTAACTTTAACGATTTTAACTATACCATGCATGTGTCATATCATAAAATCCATACTCACATATCACATGTTGTACTAACTTGGGGAGGAAGTTGCACGTGAAAATCAAGGAATGTATGTTACTCTTTCTGATCCTCCAAATGATGTTTTTCTACCCCATATTACTCTTTTCATTTCATTACTCTTACTCATTTCATATGGTGGCTCTTTCAAAGCCGACTACTTTTAAACTCCCTGATGCATGTGTTAGGGCCCCAGAAGAAAATAGAACAAGGACAGTGAATATGATGTCAAGAAATAATTCATTCTATATATTAAACTTCTGGTAAAAAAAAAGTCCTCAAAATACATCTTTAAAGTTCCCAGTTCTGGAGTCTAAGGGCTCTCGCTGTCATATGTTTACAACTAGATATCATCCACATGCAAGTCAATAAACTGGAGACTGATCTGCAGTCTAGCAGAACAAACTCCACAACTGAATATAGAGAGAAAGATGGAGGAAGGCTACCCACAGGAGGAAGGAAGCTGTGTGCATAGAGAGGGCAGAACAACAGGGCCCTTGCTTCAGGGAGCTCACATGGGGAAAACCAATTTCCATAATAGTCTGGCTTTGAAACTCAGAGGGGCTGAATTCCATGAGTTTGTATAAACAGTGGGACTTGGAACCTGGAGCTTTAAAAGTCAATTGACTCAGCACTGGAGAAGCCAGTAGGGTGTGTTATCCAGGTCGCTGTCATTAGACAGCAGCCTACACAAAAAGGCAACATAAAAATGGGGGGTTTACACAACATTAGGGAGAAAACAAGAGACAGATCTGTTCATACTGATTTCAAAGTGTGTTGAGGGACCTCACCAAAAACAAGGGAGCTGGCCGGTCCCTTGTTTTTCCTCCTCCCCCTCCCCAGCTGAAACACAGAGACACTGTGGGACGTACTGCTGCACAGACACTTGCTACCTAAACTGCCAGCAGTGTGCCATGCCCAGGAGTTCTCCTGAGGACTCACCAACCACCTGCTAACCTCCCCACTGAGCTCAGGGCAAATTTAGTTAGTGCATACACCTTGCCCAGTCACCGGGTGTAAAGTTGACCCTGTGCCTGTGCCCAGACATCATGCTGCATCCAGTTGTGTGCCCCCAGACAACATCATGCCCTGGGGCCAGTTGTGTCCAGCCTTTCCTGCATGTGGCACCCAGTCTCACACCCCTGGCTAATTCATTCTTAAAAAAGAAATTAAAAAATTACATGGAAACAAATGAAAATGAAAACATGAGAGTCCAAAACCTTTGGCATGCAGTAAAGGTGGTCATAAGAGGGAAAGATATAGCAATACAGCCTTTCTCAAGAAGCAAGAAAAGTCTCAAATATATAACCTAACATTGCACCTAAAGGAGCTGGAAAAAGAACAACAAATAAAGTCTAAAGCCAGAAGAAGAAGGGAAATAATTAAGATTAGAGCAGATATTAAAGAAACAAATAGTAGAACAGATGAACATAACTAGGAGCTGATTCTTTGAAAGAATGAAAAAAATTGATAAAAAACACCTAGCCAGACTTACCAAAGAGTAAAGAGAAATGACCCAAATAAATAAAATCACAAAAGAAAGAAGAGAAATAACAACGCCACAGAAATACAAGTGGTAATAAGAGAATATTATGAGAAATTCTATGCCAACAAATTGGCCAATCTGAAGAAACGAATAAATTCCTAGAAACATATAACTATCAAAACTGAAATAGGAAAACAAAAAAACCAGAATGCCTGAAGAGACTCATTACCAGCAAAGAAATTGAATCAGTAATCAAAAATCCCCCAATAAATAAGAGTCCAGGGCTGGATGGTTTCCCAGGGGAATTCTACCAAAAATTCAAAGAATTAATACCTATTCTTCTGAAGCTGTTCCAAAAAACAGAAATGGAAGGAAAACTCCCAAACTCATTCTATGAGATCAGCATTATCTTGATTCCAAACAAGACAAAGACCTCACTAAAAGGAATTATAGGCCAATATCCCTGATGAACATTTAGGCAAAAATTCTCAACAAGATACTAGCTCATCAAATCCAACAGTTCATTCATAGAATTATTCACCACAATCAAGTGGAATTTATTCCTGGGTTGCAAGCATGGTTCAACATCTCCAAATCAATTAATGTGACATGCCACATTAATAAAAGAAAGGATAAGAATTGTGAGATCCTTTCAATGGATCCAGAAAAAGCATTTGACAAAATACAGCATCCAATCTTGATAGAAACTCTCTGCTGTGTAGGGATAGAAGGAACACACCTCAACATCATAAAAGCTGTATATGAAAGACCCAGGGCTAGTATCATCCTCAATGGGGAAAAACTGAGAGTTTTCCCCCTAAGATCAGGAACTTGACAGGGATGTCCACTATCACTACTGTTGTTTAACCTAGTACTAGAATTCCTAGCCTCAGAAATCAGACAACAAAAAGAAATAAAATACATCCAAATCAGCAAGGAAGAGGTCAAAACATTCACTATTTGCAGATGACATGATACTCTATGTAGAAAACCCAAGAGACTCTACCAAAAGATTGCTAAGAATGATACATGTACTAAGAAAACTCACAGGATATAAAAATCAATGTACAGAAATCTGTTGCATTTCTATACACCAATAATGAAGCACTAGAAAGAGAAATCAAGGAATCAATCCCATCTACATTATTACCCCAAACTGTAAGATACTTAGGAATAAGCCTAACCAAAGAGGTAAAACATCTGCACAGTGAGTTATGGAACACTTATGGGAAAAAATGAAGCAGACACAAAGAAATGAGAAAACATTCCACGCTCATGAGTTGGAAGAACAAATATTCTATAATATCTATATTATAGATCTATATATAGATATATATCTATATAGATATATATCTATCTAGTAAAATCTATATATCTATATATATCTATATCTATAGCAATATATATATCTAGTAAATATAGTAAATATTAAAATATACTAAATATACTACTATTTACTAAATATAGTAAATAGTAAAAATATATATATATATCTAGTAAAATCTATACATCTATATATATCTATAGCAATATATGTATAGCTATCTATATATAGATATAGATATCTATATAATATAGATATTATAGAATATTTGTTCTTCCAACTCATGAGCATGGAATGTTTTCTCATTTCTTTGTGTCTGCTTCATTTGCTTTGGTAGTATAGATATTAAAATATCTATATATCTATAATATAGATAAGATAATATCTATATAGATATTATCTTATCTATATTATAGATATATAGATATTAAAATATCTATACTACCAAAGCAATCTATGTATGCAATTGAATCCCTATCAAAACAACACCAGCATTTTTTCACAGAGCTTGAGCAATTATAAAATCTGTATGAACCAGAAAAGACCCTGAAAAACTAAAGCAATGTTGAAAAAGAAAGCCAAAATGGGCAGCATCACAATGCCATACTTCAAGCCATATTACACTGCTGTAATCATCAAGATAGTATGGTACTAGCACAAGAACAGATACATAGACCAAGGGAACAGAGTAGAGAACCCAGCAATAGACTGACAACTGTATGGTTAACTAATCTTTGACAAGGCAGGAAAGAATATCCAAAGGAAAAATGACAGTCTCTTCAACAAATTATATTGGGAATATTGGACAGCCACATGCAGAAAAATGGAACTGGACCACTTTCTTACACTATACAGAAAAATAAATTCAAATAGATGAAAGACCTAAATACAAGACAGGAAAATATCAAAATCCTAGAGGAGAAAACAGGCAGCAACCTCTTTGATCTTGGCCACAGCAGCTTCTTACCGGACTCATCTCCGGAGGCAAGAGAAACAAAAGTAACAATGAACTATTAGGAGCTCATCATGATAAAAAGCTTCCACACAGCAAAGAAACAATCAACAAAACTAAAATGTAACCAACAGAATGGAAGAAGATAATTGCAAATGACATATCAAATCAAGGGTTAGTATCCAAAATCTGAAAGAACTTCTCAAACCCAACACCCAAAAACCGAAGAATCCAGTTAAGAAATGGGTAGAAGAGGCAGAGGCTTCAACCCACTGAGCCACCCAGGCACCCCAACAAAAATCTTTAGATTATTCACTAAAAGTCTACTTCTGAAACTATCTTCTTTCAAGAACCTCTTTCAAGGAGACTGAGGTGTTTTAAAATGCATTCATAAATCATGAATGCTTACTTTCACAGATGGTCCCCACCATTCTGCCATTCCTACCCTGACACTTGAAGCTTCTATAATACCCCCCATGAAATCACCTTTTATGGCTATCGATACTTTTCCACTGTCCCTTATGCTTCATTTAGATGTATAGTCTGGATTTTATTTAACAATCATGGCACTGAAGTGGGGGAGAGATTTTCCTTCTTCATCCCCTACCCATCATCTGTTCTATTACAAAGCCACAAAGCAAAAGCACCTCATGCTTTCTGTTTCTAGTCTATTTTGAGAACTTGGATGTAGCTCTTCCATTTTACTTAGTCCTTGAGTCGGTTACAAGCCATCTGGCTCTAGGGATCTACCACAGTTTCCTAGGACAGAACCAGAAGTCATCACCATCACATGGTGCTCACTGGCACCCACATTATTGCACTTACAATAATTCTTTATCTACTATACCCACCAGGCTTCTAAACCAAGTATGAATATCTTGATTCTCACTGTTTTCAAAGTAAGTCAGTGTCTTTACCATTAAGTGGACATTTTGAAAGAGTACAAGAGGTCACTCTTATTCCTTTATGTATGTTCCTAGTTTGAGGAGGCATCTGTTAGTTCCAGTTATTGTCAGTTTGAGGAGGCATCTGTTAGTTCCAGTTATTGTCACACATGACAATTGTTGGCCTTTTGAACAATTTCAAAATTCCTTAACCCTGTAGCATCAACTATAATAGCAATAGCTGTAACAATAAAATTCAGACTGCCCCCCTTCTACTTTTGAGTACCCAAAATAACACAAAGATTCTCATTATTTTCAGGCTTAATTCTACTAACATGACAAAAGTATCACCAATATTTGTCCTATACCAAATCTCAACTTCTAGTAACTCAAGCTTACTCCTAACCATAGTCATTACATCAATATTAATTAGAGGACGAGGAGGACTAAATCAAGCCAAATTATGGAAAATCTTAGTTTATTCATTAATCACCACATATAATGAAAAAAAGCTACTATAGTTTATAATCCCAGTATAATAATCTTAAATCTATTAACCTGTATCATAATAATATAGCATTTATACTATTCATACATAATCTATCCACCACAGCACTATGACTATCATATACATGAAATAAAATACTCTTAATTATCACACTACCCTTACCACAATGTTATCATTGGGAAGCCTCCCACCTCTCTCAGCATTCCTACCCAAATGAATGATCATTCAAGAATTAAAAAAAATTATTTCATTATGTTGGTGGGAATTCAAACTGGTGTGCCAGTCCAGAAAACAGTATGGAGGTTCCTCAAAAAGTTAAAATTAGAGCTACTATACAATCCAGCAATTGCACTACTAGGTATTTACCCAAAGGATATAAAAATACTTATTTAAAGGGATAACATGCACCCTGATGCTTAGCAGCATTATCAACAATAGCCAAATTATGGAAAGAGCCCAAATACACATCAACTGATGAATGGATAAAGAAGATGTGGTGTATATCTGTGTGTGTGTGTATGTGTGTGTGTGATACCACATGGAATTATCTATATCTATCTATCTTTCTATCATCTATATATCACCTGGAATATTACTGAACCATAAAAAAGAATGAAATCTTTCCATTTCCAATGACATGAATGAAGCTAGAGAATATTATGCTAAGTGAAATAGGTCAGACAAAGCGAAACACCATATGATTTCACTCATACGTGGCATATAAGAAACAAAACAAATGAACACAGGAGGGGAAAGGAATAGCAAGCCAAGAAATAAACTCTTAGTTTTAGAGAACAAACTGATAGAGGGGAGGTAGATGGGGGGTGGGTGGGATGGGTTAAATAGGTGATGGATATTAAGGAGAGCACTGTGATGAGCACCGGGTTTTGTACATAAGTATTGAATCACTAAATTCTACACCTGAAACTAATATTACATAGTATGCTAACTAACTGGAGTTTAAATAAAAACTTGAAGAAAAAAAGAAATGTATTGAGGAGGCCACGTATTGCATGGAGCACTGGGTGTGGTACATGAACAATGAACTTGGAACACTGAAAAAATAAAATTAATTAACTTAAAAATAAAAAAATGATTTCATTATTATACCAACACTAATAGCCATTATAATACTACTCAACTTATACTTCTAAATGATTAACTCAACTTATATTTCTGCTTGATTAGCTTATTCTACATTAATAATCATAATCCCCTCTATAAGACATAAAAATAAAATGATAGCTTGAAAACATAAAGCAACTAATTTATTCATGACCATTAATCATAACCTCAGCAATAACACTCCCACTAACACCACTACTATCAATCTGGACTAGGAATTTAGGTTAAAAAGACCAAGAGCCTTCAAAACCCTAAGCAGGAGTAATTCACTTAATTCCTGAAAAAGAAAAGGATTGCAAGATTCTACCCTACATCAACTGAATACAAATCACTTTAATTAAGCTAAATTCTTACTAGATTGGTGGGTTTCTATCCCATGAAATTTTAGTTAACAGCTAAAAACTCTAACTCTAACGAGTTTCAATCTACTTCTCCTGCAGTCTAGGGGAAAAAAGGAAGGAGAAACTCTGGCAGAACTGAAGCTGCTTCTCTGAATTTGCAATTCAATATAATTATTCACTACAGAATCTGGCAAAAAAAAAAAAAAGACTTAACCTTTGTTTTTAGAGTTACAGTTTAATGCTTTCCTCAGGCATTTTACCTATGTTCATAAACCACTGATTATTTTTCACAAATCATAAAGGTAATGGCACCCTGTATCTTCTATTTGGTGCATGAGCTAGAATAGTAGGAACCACCCTAAGCCTTCTAATCCATGCTAAACTAGGTCAATATGGGGCTTTACTGGAAGATGACAACATTCATAAGGTAATTGTGACTGCCCACACACATTCATAATAATTTTATTTATACTAATGTCTATTATAATTGGAGGGTTTGGAAATTGACTAGTACTACTAATAGTTAGAGCACTTGATATAGCATTTCTCTGAGTAAACAATATAAGCTTCTATTATCACCATCGTTTCTACTGTTACAACATCCATACTTGAAGAAAACACAGGAACCAGTCGGACTGTATATCCTCCTCTAGCTGGCAATCTAGCACACATGGGAGCATCAGTAGGTCTAACTAATTTTTGCCTTCACTTAGCAGGTGTATCCTCAGTTTCAGGGGCTATCAACTTCATTTCTATATCAACATGAAGCCACCTGCTATATCCTTATACCAAACACCTTTATTCATTTGATCTCCTAATTACAGCTGTTCTTCTATTTCTGTCACTTCTCGTTTTAGCAGCTGGAGTAGCTATGCTACTAACAGACCACAACCTGGATACTCCACTCTTTGGCACTGCCAGAGGAGACAAATTCTATAACAACATCTATATTGATTCTCCAGACACCCTGAAATGTATATCCTAACTGTAATGGTTTTGGAATGATTCATATATTTTCATCTATTATTCCTACTCAGGAAAAAATAAAAGAATGCATGCATAGTAATAATTTGAGCCATAATAACCATTGGTTCCTAGGTTTCATTGCATGAGCTCACCATATATTTACTGTAGGCATGGATATTGACACATGAGCATACCTTACATCAGCCACTGTAATTATTGCTAACCCAACAGGAGTAAAAGTATTTAGTTGACTAACACCCATTCATGGAGGCAACATCAAATGATAACCAGCCATGCAATGAACCCTGGGTTTTATGTTTTTATTCACAGTGGTGGGTCTAACAGGAATTGTATTGGCTAATTCATCTCCAGATATTGTCCTCTGTGATACATACTATATATAGTAGCACATTTACACTATGCCTTATCAATAGAAGCAGTATTCACTATTATTGGAGGTTTCATGCATTGATTACCTCTATTTTCAGGCTGCACACTCAATTCTTCTTGAGCAAAAATTCACTTCACAATTATGTTTGTTGAGGTTAATATAACCTTCTTCCCACAACACTTTCTTGGCTAATCAAGAATACCTTGATGCTATTCCAATTATTCAGATGTGGACGCAACATGAGATACCATATCACCTACAGGCTCATTCATCACATCAACAATAGTAATATCAATAATTTTTATAGTTTGAGAAGTCTTTGCATCCAAACAAGAAGTAGCAGTGATAGAAGTAATTAATATCAACCTCAAATGACTGCATTGATGCCCTCCTCCATATCACATATTTGAAGAATCCACTTACATAAATCTAAAGTAAGAAAGGAAAGAGTCAAACCCTCTCAAACTGGTTTTAAGCCAACACCATAACCGTATGTCTTTCTCAATAACGAGATATTAGTAAAAATTAGAAAACTTTGTCAAAGTTAAATTATAGGTTGAAGTCCTTTGTATCTCTATGGCATACCCCTTTAAATTAGATTTCCAAGAATCAACATCTCCAATTATAAAAGAACACTTACATTTTCATGATGACATGCTAATAATCATCTTAATCAGCTCTTCAGTCCTTTATATTATTTCATTAATACTAACAACTAAATTAATTCACACAGTACAATTTACACAAGTACAATGGATGCACAAGAAGTAAGAACTATCTTATCAGCCATTATCCTAGTCCTAACTGCTCTACCATCACTATGAATTGTTCATATAACAGATGAGATCAATAACCCCTTATTAACCATAAAAACCATGGGTCATCAATGATACTGAAGCTATGAATATACAGACTATGAAGAGCTAAACTTTGACTCTTACATAATTTCCATGCAAGAACTAAAACCAGAGAGCTATGACTATTAAGAGTTAATAGCCAATTTGTTTACCTGTAGAAATAATAATCTGAGTATTAATTTCATCAGGAGAGTCTTACACTAATGAGCTTTTCCCTATCTAGGCCTGAAAACAGATACCATTCCTGGAAAATTGAATCAAAGAACCTTACTAGCAATGTGACCAAGACTGTATTATGAATCATGCTCAGAAATTTGTGGATCAAATCATAGTTTTTTACCAATTGTTCCTGAATTTCGATATTTAAAAAAATGATCTGCATCCATAATGTAATATCACTGAGAAGATATAAAGCATTTACTTTTTAAGGTAAAGACTGAGAATTTAAAATACCTTAATATAAAAACGAACAAACAAAAAACTCCTTAACAGAATGCCACTAGATAAATCAACTTGATTTATTACAATTATATAAATAACTATAGTATTATTCATTATATTTCAACTAAAGCTCTCAAATTATACTTATCCATGAAACCTTGAATTAAAATCAACTAAAACACAAAAATACCCTTTCCTCCGAGGAAAAAAAATGAACAAAAATCTGCTTGTATCTTTCACTACCACAACAATAATAGGACTACCTATTGTGATTGTAATTACTATGTTTCCAAGTATTCTATTCCCTACACCTAACTGGCTAATTATAATTGCTTAATCTCTATACAATGGTTAATTTAACTGACATCAAAACAAATAATAGCTATTTATAATTACAAAGGATAAACTTGAACCCTAATACTCATATTATTTTTCTTAATTTTTATTTATTTTTTTTATTTATTATTTTTTTTAAATTTTTTATTAACATATAATGTATTATTTACCCCAGGGTACAGGTCTGTGAATCATCAGGCTTACACATTTCACAGCATTTGCCATAGCACATACCCTACCCCATGTCCATATCCCTAGCCCCCCCAACCTCCCAGCAATCCTTAGTTTGTTTCATGAGTTTAGGAGTCTCTTATGGTTTGTCTCC
>CM052801.1:55992365-56173268 GCA_028533885.1 Nasua narica | reverse complement strand
TTTGTGGTGAGTTTTTTCGCCTTGTCATTTTATCAAGCTAAGAATAGATGAGTGAGAAAAGTACTCTAGAGTTCTTCAATTCTCACTGACTGATGAACTTGGTCTTGGCTGGATATTCTCACTGATCTTCTGGGGAGGGGCCTTTGCAATTTGATTCTCAGATGTCTTTGCCTGAGGCGGAATTGCCCCACCCTTGCCTAGGGAGGGGCCAAGCAATTCACTCAGGTTCGCTCTTGGGAGTCTTTGTTCCCTTAGCGCTTTCCGTACTGCCCTGGAGGCCGGGAATGCAAATGGCGGCTCCCAGTCTCCGCTGGAGGAGCTGAGCGCTGGAGTCCCTGCTCCTTAGCGTGCTCTCAGAGGAAAGCAGTCAATCACTCCCATCTCCCGGGTCCGCACAAGCTCTGAGCTCAGCCACCGGTGGCAGCGTGCCTCTATCTCTGGCGCACGGCCCCATCTGGTCTGGAGTCTCCAAACCCAGCAGATTCCTGCTGCGCGCTGCCGCGCCGCTCCTCCCCAAGGAGGATGGAGGGGTTCTCTCCGGAATGCCTTATGTGGTCCCCGCTCGAAGGGCCACGGCCATGGTCTAGGGTAAGCCCCAGCTGAAAACGCACTGCGCGGCTCTTTCTCTGCCGCGGGCTTCTCCGCCCTGATATCTGGGAGCTCTGCCGCACTCAGACACCCCCGGTCCCTTTATGATCTTGTGGGTTCTGAAACCCCTCTGTTCCCTCGGGGGCCAGACCTCTGGCCTAGCCTCTGGAGCAATGTCCCTCAGCAGAGTAGACTCTAAAAGTTCCGATTTTGTGCTCCGCGGCTCTGTGGCTGCAGGGAGCCGGCCCCTCCCCCCGCGTTCTCTCTTCCCGTCGCTTTGGAATCACTTTTCCAAATGTCCTACCTTTCCGAAGGTGGTCGATTTTCTGCTCCTAGAATTGCTCTTCTTCCTCTCTTCTCCCTCCTGTTGAGTATGCTGGCTTTTAGAATGATTTATTAACTATCTAGATGAACTTCTGGGATCTGACTCTATCTCAACCTCCTACTTCTCCGCCATCTTGCTACTCCCCCCCCTATTTTTTGTTTTTTAATCATTTTATTTATCAGCCTGACAAACCTATTAGGTCTACTACCATTTAGCCTATGAGTGAAGTCAAAAGGACTGGAATGAACTAAATATGATAATTAGTTTGAATTAAAACAAATGATTTCCACTCAAATTATGTTTAACATAATTATCAAATGTCCCTTGTCTACATCAATATTTTTCTAATACTAAGTATATTCCTTGTAGAGCTATTAATATATCAGTCCCATTTAATATCATCTTTATTATGTCAAGAGGGCATAATATTACCACTATTTATTTTTTATTTTTTTAAATTTTATTTTATTTTTTCAGTGTTCCAAGATTCAATGTTTATGCACCACACCCAGTGCTCCATGCAATATGTGCCCTCCTTAATACCTACCACCAGGCTCACCCATCCTCCAACCCCCTTCCTTTCCAAAACCCTCAGTTTGTTTCTCAGAGTCCACAATCTCTCATGCTTAATCTCCCCCTCTGAATTTTCCAATTCACTTTTCTTCTCCTTCTCCTAATGTCCTCCATGTTATTCTTTATGCTCCACAAGTAAATGAATCCATATGATAATTGACTCTCTTTGCTTGACTTATTTCACTCAGCATAATCTCCTTGAGTCCATATTGATACAAAAGTTGGATATTCATCCTTTCTGATGGAGGTGTAATATTCTATTGAATATAGGAACCATATCTTCTTTATCCATTCATCTATTGAAGAACATCTTGGCACTATCTACAGTTTGACAGTTGTGGTCATTGAAGCTATGAACATTGTGATACATATGGCCCTTCTTTTCACTGCATCTGTATCTTTGGGGTAAATACCCACTAGTGAAATTGCAGGGTCATAGGGCAGCTCTATTTTTAATTTCTTGAGGAATCTCCATACTGTTTTCTAAAGTGGCTGCACCAACTTGCATTCCCACCAACAGTGGAACAGGGTTCCCCTTTCTCCACATCCTCTCCAACATTTCTTGTTTACTGTCTTGTTGATTTTGGCCATTCTAACTGGTATAAGGTGGTATCTCAGTGTGACGTTGATTTGAATTTCCCTGATGGCTAATGATGTTCAAAATGTTTTCATGTGTCTGTTAGCCATTTGTATGTCTTCTTTGGAGAAGTGTCTGTTCATGTCTTCTGCCCTTTTTTTGACATGATAATCTGTTTTTTGGGTGTTGAGTTTGAGGAGTTCTTTCTAGATCTTAGATATCAGACCTTTGTCTCTAGTGTCATTTGTGAATATCTTCTCCCATTCCGTGCCTTGCCTGTTTGTTTGGTTGACTGTTTCCATTGCTGTGCAGAAGCTTTTCATCTTGATGAAGTCCCAAAAGTTCATTTTGGCTTTTGTTTCCTTTGCCTTTGGAGACATGTCCTGAAAGAATTTTCTGTGACAGATGTTGAAGACCTTACTGCCTATGTTCTCCTTTAGGATTTTGATAGATTCCTGCCTCATGTTGAGGTCTTTTATTCATTTCGAGTTTATCTTTGTGTATGGTAAGAGAATGGTCGAGTTTCATTCTTCTATACATAGCTGTCCAATTTTCCCAGCACCATTTATTGAAGAGACTGTCTTTTTTTACTGGATATTTTTTCTTGCTTGGTTGAAGATGATTTGACCATAGAGTTGTGGGTCCATCTCTGGGCTCTCTACTCTGTTCCACTGGTCTATGTGTCTGTTTTTGTGCCAGTACCATGCTGTCATGGTGATCACCACTGTTTAGTAAAGCTTGAAATCAGGCAGTTTGACGTCCCCAGCTTTGTTTTTCTTTTTCAACATTTTCTTAGTGATTTGAGGTCTTTTCTGGTTCCATACAAATTTTATGATTGTTTATTCCAGCACTCTGAAAAATGCCTGGGGAATTTTGGGAATTTTGCTTTGGGAAGTATAGACATTTTAACAATGCTTATTCTTCCAATCCATGAGCATGGAATGCTTTTCCATCTCTTTGTGTCTTCTTCAATTTCTTTCATGAGTGTTCTACAGTTCCTCAAGTACAGATCCTTTACCTCTTTGGTTAGGTTTATCCTAAGGTATCTAATGGTTCTTGGTGCTATAGTAAATGGAATCAATTTTGTAATTTCCCTTTCCATATTTTCATTGTTGGTGTATAAGAAAGCAACTGATTTCTGTACATTGATTTTGTATCCTGCCACATTAGTGAATTGCTGTATAAGTTCTAGTTGTTTGGGGGTGAAGTCTTTTGGGTTTTCCATATAAAGTATCCTGTCATCTGTGGAGAGAGTTTGACTTCTTTGCCAATTTGAATACCTTTTATTTCTTTTTGTTGTTGATTGCTGTTGCTAGGACTTCTAGTACTATGTTGAACAACAGTGGTGAGAGTGGGCATCCTTATTGTGTTCCTGATCTCAGAAGGAAGACTGTCAGCTTTTCCCCATTGAGAATGATATTTGCTGTGGGCTTTTAAAGATAGATTTTATGAAGTTGAGGAATGTTCCCTCTAACCCTATACTTTGAAGAGTTTGAATCAAGAATAGATGCTGTATTTTGTTAAATGTTTTTTCTGCATCAATTGAGAGGACCATGTGATTCTTCTCCCTTCTCTTATTGATTTGTTTTATCACATTGATTGATTTGCAAATGTTGAACCACCCTTGCATCCCAGGGATAAATCCCACCTGGTCATGGTGAATAATCTTTTTAATGTACTGTTGGATCCTATTAGCTAGGGTCTTGTTGAGAATCTTGGCATCCATATTCATCAGGGATATTGGTCTGAAATTTTCCTTTTTGATGGGGTCTTTGCCTAGTTTGGGGATCAGGGGGATCAGGGTAATGTTGGCCTCATAGAAAGAATCTGGGAGTTTTCTTTCTGTTTCTATTTTTTGAAACAGCTTCAGGAGAATAGGTATATTTCTTCTTTGAATGTTTGGTAGAATTGCCCAGGGAATTCGTCAGGTCTTGGGCTATTGTTTTTTGGGAGGTTTTTGATCACCGCTTCAATCTCGTTACTAGATATTGGTCTATTCAGGTTGTCAATTTCTTCCTATTTCAGTCTGGGAAGTTTATAGGTTTCCAGGAATGCATCCATTTCTTCTGGGTTGCTTAACTTATTGGAAGATAGCTGTTGATAATAATTTCTGATGATTGTTTCTATTTCTTTGGTGTTAGACGTGATCTATCCCCTTTCATTCATAATTTTATTAACTAGGGTCCTCTCTCTTTTCTTTTGTATTAGTTTGGCCAGTGGTTTATCGATTTTATTAATTCTTTCAAAGAACCAGCTTCTAGTTTCATTGATGTGCTCTGTATCTCTGGTTTCTAACTTATTGATCTCTGCTCTAATCTTAATTATTTCCCTTCTTGTGTGTGGGGTTGACTTAATTTGTTGTTGATTTTCCAGTTCTTTAAGGTGTAAAGAGAGTTGGTGTATTTGGGATTTTTCTTTTTTTTTTTTTTTGTGAGCGAGGCTTGGACGGCTATGTATTTCCTCACCCAGGACCGCCTTTGCCATATCCCATAGGTTTTGGACATATATATCTTCATTCTCATCAGTTTCCATGAATTTTTTAAGTTCTTCTTTGATTTCCCGGTTGATCTAAGCATTCTTGAGCAGGATGGTCTTTAGCTTTCAACTGTTTGTATTCCTTCCAAAATTTATTGTGGTTGAATTCCAGTTTCAAAGCAATGTGGTCTGAGAATATGCAGGGAATAATCTCAATCTTTTGGTATTAGTTGAGCCCTGATTTGTGACCCAGTATGTGGTCTATTCTGGAGAAAATTCCATGTGCATTTGAGAAGAATGAGTATTCTGGAGAAAATCTATGTGCATTGGAGAAGAATGAATATTCTGTTGTTTTAGAGTGGAATGTTCTGTATGTATCTATGAGGTCCATCTGGTCCAATGTGTCATTCAAAGCTCTTGTTTCTTTATTAATTTTATGGTTAGATGATCTATTACTGGGAGTGGTGTGTTAAGATCCTTCACAAATAATGTATTCATATCAATATGACTCTTTATTTTGATTAACAGTTGGCTTGTGTAATTGGCTGCTCCTATATTTGGGCCATCTTGTAGACAGCATATGGACGAGTTCTGTTGTTTTATCCAGTCTGCAACCCTGTGCTGTTTTATGGGAGCATTTAGGCCGTTCACGTTGAGAGTGATTATTGAAAGATAAGTTTTTATTGACATCATGTTGCCTGTGAAGTCCTTGTTTCTGAACATTGTCTCTGTAAATTTCTGTTCTATGTCACTCTTGGGTTCTTTATTCTTTTATAGAATGCCCCTTAATATTTCTTGTAGGGCTGGCTTGGTGGTCACATACTCTTTTAAACCTTGCTGGTCTTGGAAGCTCTTTATCTCTCCAAATGTCAAGGCTGGCATTTTGAATGTCAACCTTGCTGGATAAAGTATTCTTTGCTGCACGTTTTTCTCATTTAGTGTCCTGAATATGTTTTCCCAGCCTCTTCTGGCTTGCCAGGTTTCTTTGGGCAGGTCTGACGTTATTCTGATGGGCCTTCCTCTATACATAAGGAATCTCTTCTCCCTAGCTGCCCTTAAGATCTCATGTCTAAAATTATGATTTGTGAATTTCACAATCAAGTGCCTGGATGTCTTTCTAGACTCATTGATATTGGGGGGTGTCCTTTCTGCCTCTAGGACATGAACACTTGTTCCATTCCCCAGGTTGGGGAAATTTCATCCAGAATTCATTTAGCTATATCTTGTAGTCTTCTTTCTCCACCCCTTCCAGGATCCCAATAATTCTGATGTTGGAACACTTCATGGTATCATTTATTTCCCTAATTATGTTTTCATGGCTTCTAAGCTGTTTGTTCCAGGCCTTCTCCTGATCCTTCTTTTCTATCAGTTTGTCTTTTAGATCACTAATTCGATCTTCTGCCTCAGTTACCCTCGGTGTTAGACTCTTTAGATTCGATTGGATCTCATTGATAGCATTTTTAACTTCTGCCAGATCTGCTCTCATTTCCGCCCTTAGAGTTTATTTGTTGCCATTAATCGTCTTTTCCAACCTAGCCATTGCCTGGATAATTGTTACCCTGAATTCCCTTTCTGATATACTGTTTATGTCCATATCCAATAGTTCTGTGGCAGAAGGCACAGTCTCTGAATTTTGGTTGGTTGGATGTTCCTCCTCCTAGTTATTTTGGTGATAGGTGGTTGAGGAGATGTATAGCTGAATATATCAACCACGATCTAGACAAGGCACACTCTGGAAATTTTCAGAGCAATCGGAAGTCACCACCAAAAAGAAAGAAAAAAAGAGAGAGAGAAAGAGGAAAAAAAGAGAATACCCAGCCAAAATGAGCCCCCAAAGTAAGATTTATAAGGTACATAAACAAAAATGAACAAACAAAAAGAGCGACAAAATCAAAAAAGAGAAAAAAAGAGAAAAACCCAGCCAAAATGAACCCCAAGATTATGATTTATATAGTACAAAAACAAAAACAAATACATAGATACACTAACAGAAGAATAAGATTTGAAGGTGTTATAAACCCTCAATGTGGGTGAGGAAGGTTATTTCAGTTCTTCCTGAACTAACAAGATAACCTTGTTATCTTTGTTAAAGGACTCAACTTTCCAGAGATACAAAGAAATTAAAACTGGCTTATATATAGGGGTAGTATTGAATAGGAAAAAAGGATTACCTTGAAGCTTATATCTATATGTATCAAAAAAAAAAGGAAAAGAAAAAGAAACACAGGTATATGTATGAAATAAGTTCAAGTTAAATAGTTATTATGTAGTATGTTGTATTAAATATCTAGTTGTAATGGTGAGTAGGTAAAAATAACAAAAGAACAAGAATCATGAGAATTAATTTTGTAAAAAAAAAAAAGAGAGAAATGCTTTATCTATGAAATATACAGGTTTGGGGGCAATACCGGGGACTTAATTTATTGTTTTCCCCGATGTTGGAGTTTTACAGTTTTATGGGGAACCTGTGGTTATTGTCCTCTTGTTCTTTTGGCTTATCTTCTGAGGGAGGGGCCTACCGCATTGTTTTCAAGTCAATCTTGCTTGGGTAGAGTAGCCCTGCTGGCTATCAAGGGGCTGGGCTCCATGGAAACTGGTTTTTCAGGCTCTTGTTCTCTGGAAGTTTTTGGTCTTTGGCCACTTTTTGTGGCTTTTTGGAGGTTTAGTGGAAAGTAAACTGTTCACAACCAGACCTCTGCCTCAGAGAGAAGCCTCAGTCTGCTCCCCTCTGGGTGGTCCAGAACACACAGACTTTCCCTCTGCAAACTCTGCTGAACACCACAGCCTCCCACAGGTGGTGCGCATTCCCAGCTACTCTCTCAGTGGTTGCCCGAGGCCCCTGCTTGTCTCTGCACTCTCATGCCACTAAAACCACAAGCAATATTGTTCCGGTGAGCCTGAACCTGGGTGACTGCTGTTGCTGGGACTGCTCTCTGGGGTTCACGCCCATGCCAGGTGCTTACACCTGGCAGAAGTGCAGGTCATGGAAGGCTGTGGGCTGAGGGACCCTGACTGGAGACCACGCTGGGTTCTGTCAGGCATGGGCTGGGTGCACTCAGACCCTGCAGTGCCCACATGGGCTCTCTCAGGCATGGGAGGGAGTGCACCCAGCCTGAGCAGTAGTGCAAGCAGTGGAAAGCCTTGGGCTCAGGGACCATAGACTGGAGCCCCCGCCGGACTCTCTCTGGCATGGGTGGTAGCTGGCGGTGACCATCCTGGGACCGTGGTCTTAGGCCTATGCCCATGACTGCCCAATTCCACCCATTGCCTCTTAAGATCTTTTGCTCTTTTTGAGTGCTTTTAACCAGTCTCCAAATTAATGCTGGTCCCCAATCACAGGGCACTTTCATATTGCAGTATTACTTTTCAATGGTTCACTTCTGGTGGCTCCCTCCCCTTTCTGTTTATTCTCCCATATCAGTCTGAGTGTTCCCACTCCACTTTATCTCTCCACTGACGTCTTCTGCCCCCATAGAGATCCAGAAGTGTGTAATGTTACATCTCAGGCTGATTTCATGGGCGTTCCTAGTATTCTGGTAGATATTAGGCTTACTGTAGGGAACCGGTTGAAACAGAGTCTCCTACTTCTCTGCCATCTTGCCCCTCTTCCACTTGCCCCTCTATCACTATTTATTATAGTGATCATAAAAATTCTAAATATCCACTTCACACTAATTAGCATGATGCCTATCATCCTATTAGCGTTTGCAGCTTGTGAAGCCATGGATTATCCCTGCTAAGAATAGTATCCAACACTTACAGAACGGACTACATACAAAATCTCAGCCTCCTCCAATGTTAAAAATTATTATTCCAGCTGTCATACTAGCACCACTAACATGATTATCAAAAACTAACATAATCTGAATCAACACAACAACTCATAGGTTATTAATTAGCCTTATTGGTCTATCATACCAAAACCAACTTAATGACAACAGCCTCAACTTTTCATTTCTTTTCTGATTCCTTATTCCTTACCTCTTCTGGTACTAACAACATGACTTCTTTCACTAATACTTATAGCCAGCCAGTTCCACTTTCCGAAAGAAAACCCAGCTCAAAAAAAATCTGTATATTACAATAATAATTTTACTACAATTGTTCCTATAACTTTTACTGCCACAGAATTAATTTTGTTTTACATTTTATTTGAAGCTATCCTAGTACCAACTCTAATGATTATTACCCAATGAGAAAACCACATGGAAAAAAACGCAGCATTCCATTTCCTAACTTACACACTAGTAGGGTCACTACCACTCCCACTTGCACTGAGATATGTTCAAAATCTTATAGATTCTTTAAATTTATTTTTTTAAAAAGATTTTATTTACTTATTTGACAGAGAGAGAGATCACAAGTAGGCAGAGAGGCAGGCAGAGAGAGGGGGAAGCAGGCTCCCTGCTGAGCAGATAGCCCAATGTGGGGCTAGATCCCAGGACCCTGAGATCATGACCTGAACCAAAGACAGAGGATTTAACCCACTGAGCCACCCAGGTGCCCCAGTTCTTTAAATTTCATAATAGTACAATACTGAGCCTAGACAGTATCCAAATCTTGGTCTGATATTTACCTATGACTCGCATACATAATAGCATTTATAGTAAAAATACCCCTCTACAGACTATATTTTTGACTAACAAAAGCACATGTAGAAGTACCTATTGCCAGCTCGATAGTACTCACAGCTGTACTACTAAAATCAGGTGGATATGGAATATTATAAATAACAATACAGAACCCTTTTACAAACCACATAGCCCATCCTTTCCTCATATTATCATTATGAGGAATAATTATAACAAATTCTATTTACTTACATCACACAGACCTAAAGTCTCTCATTGCATACTCATCTGTCAGTCATATAGCCTATGTAATCATAACTATTCTCACAAAGCTATATGGGAGCTACAGCTCTAATAATCACCCACAGTCTTACATCATCAACACTATTCTGTCTAGAAAATTCAAAATATGAATGAATACATAGACAAACTATAGTTCTTTCTCCAGAAAGGGATTCTTTAATATCTTCCATGCTTTTTTTGAGCCCAGCTAGCACCTTAATAACTGTCATTTTGAACTCTATTTCTGACATATTACTAATGTCCGTATTGACTAGGTCTCTAGCCATCAGTACTGCCTCTTGTTCTTTTTTTTTTGTGGTGAGTTTTTCCACCTTGTCATTTTATCAAGATAAGAATAGATGAGTGAGAGAGAAAAATACTCTGGAGTTCCACAGTTTTCACTGATTGAGGAACTTGGTCTTGGCTGGATATTCTTGCTGATCTTCTGGGGGAGGGATCTATTGCCCTAATTCTCAAATGTCTTTGCCCGAGGTGGAATTGCACCACCCTTGCCAGGGGATGGGCCAAGCAATTTGCTCGCATTCGCTCTTGGGAGTCTTTGTTCCCTGAGCGCTTTCCGTACTGTCCTGGAGGCCAGGAATGAAAATGGCAGCCTCCCAGTCTCTCGAGCGCCTCTATCTCTGGCGCGTGGCCCCGTTTGGAGTCTCCAAACCCAGCAGATTCCTGCTGTGCGCTGCCGTGCAGCTCCTCCTGGAGGAGGAAGGAGGGGTTCTCTCCAGAGCTGCCTCCTGCAGGGTCCCTGCTCAAAGAGATACAGCCCAACTGTGCTGTGGATCACGGTCTAAGGTAAGCCCATGCTAATAGCGTACTGTGTGGCTCCTTCTCTGCTGCCGGCTTCTCCACCCCGATACCTGGGAGCTCTGCCACACTCAGACACCCCTGGTCCCTCTGTGACCCCACGGGTCCTGAAACCACACTGTTCCCACTAGGGCTAAACCCCCCTGCTTAGCCTCTGGAGTGATGTCCCTCAGTGGAGCAGACTCTAAAGTTCCAATTTTGTGCTCCGCTGCTCTGCGGCTGCCCGGAGCTGGCCCCCCGCTCCCCCCATCTCTCTTCCTGTCGCTTTGGATTCACTTTTTCCACATGTCCTACCTTTTGGAAAGTGGTTGATTTTCTGTTCCTATAATTGCTGTTCTTCCTCTTCTCTCTCCTGTTGAGTTTGCAGGCTTTTAGAATGGTTTGATAACTATCTAGCTGAACTTCTGGGATCCGACGCTATCTCAGCCTCCTACTCCTCTGCCATCTTTCCCAAATCCCTAGACAAACTATAGTTCTAACCCATGGGTTACAAAGGCTTCTTCCACTAATGGCAGCCTCATGACTCCTAGCAAGCTTTACAAATCTAGCATTATCCCCAACAATTAACCTAATAAGAGAACTATTTGTAGTAATATCTTTATTTTCATGATCCAATATTACTGTTATCTTAATAGGGATTAACATTATCTTCCCTGCATTGTACTTTCTATATACTAATTATAACCCAATGAGCCAAAGGCATATATTACATTAATAATATCAAACCATCCTTTACATGAGAAAGCACCCTAATAACTTTACACATCTTGCCTTTTTTACTTTTACACTTAATCCCAAAATAATTTCAAGGTCTATTTACTGTAAATATAGTTTAATAAAAACATTAGAATGTGAATCTAATAATATAAATTCAAAATTTCTTATTTACCAAAAACGTATGCAAGAACTGCTTATTCACAAGAAACAGTCTCTTAATTAGTCCAACATTACCCTGATCCCCAAACCAGACAAAGACCCCACTGAAAAGGAGAATTACGGACTAATAACCCTGTTGAAAATGGATGCTAAAATACTCAACAAGATCTCAGCCAATAGGATCCAACAGTACATTAAAAGGATTATTCACCACGACCAGGTGGGATTTATACCTGGGATACAAGGGTGGTGTAACATTCACATATCGATCAATGTGATAGATCACATTAACAAAAGAAGAGACAAGAACCATATGATCCTCTCAATTGATGCAGAAAAAGCATTTGCCAAAATACAGCATCCCTTCTTCATTAAAACTCTTCAAAATATAGCAATAGAAGGAACATACCTCAATATCATAAAAGTCACCTATGAAAATCCTACAGCAAATATCATTCTCAATAAGGAAAAACAGAATTTTTCCCTTAAGATCAGGCACGTGACAGGGATGCCCACTCTCACCGCTTTTGTTCAACATAGTACTAGAAGTCCTAGCCTCAGCAATCAGACAGCAAAAAGAAATAAAAGTCATTCAAATTGGCAAAGAAACCAAACTCTCTCTTTAAGGATGACATGATACTTTATGTGGAAAATCCAAAGGACTCCACCCCAAAATTGCTAGAACTCATACATCACAATGTCTGACTTCAAGCTATATTACAGACTCTTAATTATAGAGAACAATCTGAGGGTTACCAGAGGGAAGGGAACTGGGGACGGGCTAAATAGATGATGGGAATTAAGGTGTGCACTTGCGAAGAGCACAAGGTGATATATGGAACTGCTGAATTACTATATTGTACACTTGAAACTAATATAACAGTGTATGTTAACTAACTGGGATTAAAATAAAAAATTGTAAAAATAACTGTTAATTCACACCTCTATATATAAAAAATATGGCCTTTTCAACTTTTAAAGGCCAGAGGTAATCCATTGGTCATAGGAACAAAAAATTGGTGTAACTCTAAAAGTAATAACAGTTCACATCCTCATACTAACATCCCTATTTATATTAACTCTACAAGTCATAATAACTATCTTCCATATCTATGAAAGAAACCTATATCCACATTATGTAAAAAAAACACTATTTTGTATGCCTTCAGTGTCAGTATAATTCCAACAACAACGTTTATCTATTCAGGCCAAGAAATAATTATTTCAAACTGACATTGAATAACAATCCAGACTCTAAAATTGTCATTCAACTTTAAATTAGATCACTTCTCAACAATCTTTTTATCAGTAGCACTTTTCAGTGCTTTTCAGTCATAGACTTCTTAATATAATATATACACAATCAGATCCCAACAACCACTTTTTCAAATATCTGCTCATAATCCTCATCATTATATTAATTTTAATTACCACCAACAATCCATTTCAACTTTTTATTGGATGGGAAGGAGGTATTATACCATTTCTATTAATCATTTGCTGGTACGGACAAACAGATACAAATACACCTGTTCTCCAGGCAATTCTATATAACCGCATTGTGGATGTACAGTTCATTATATCCATAACATGGTTCTTATTTAACCTAAACTCATAAGATTTTCAACAGATCCTTTGTCCGTACCAGCAAATGACAACGTTGCATGGTTCTTATTTAACCTAAACTCATAAGATTTTCAACAGATCCTTATAACTAAGTCTGAAAACTTAAATCTCCCAGTAATTGGACATCTAGCCATCACTGGCAAATCTTAATTTGGCCTCCGTTAATGACTTCTCTCAGCTATAAAAGGTGCTGCATTCGTCTCAGCCCTACTTCACTCAAGCACAGCAGTTATAGCAGGAGTATCCTTACTAATTCATTTACACCAACTGATAGAAAACAATAAAAGTATCCAGACACTAACACTATGCCTAGGAGCTATCACAACATTATTCACAGCAATCTGTGCTCTAACCCAAAATGATATAAAAAAATTATTGCCTTCTCTACCTCAAGTCAATTAGGCCTAATAATTACAACAATTGTCACTGAGCAGCCATACCTAACATTCCTACATATCTGTACACACACATTTTTCAAAGCCATATTATTCATGTGCTCTGGATCTATTTTCCACAACCTACATGATGAACAAGACATTCAAAAAATAGGCAGCCTATTCAAAGCACTACCATTCATCACAACCTCACTTATCATCCAAAGACTAACACTAACAGGGATACCCTTCCTGTAGGTTATAACTTTATAGATTTTTACTCCAAAGACCTAATTATTGAGACAGCTAACATGTCATGTACCAATGCATAAGCCCTACTAATTACTGAATTCTACTTCTGAAACCAATATTACAGTATATGTTAACTCACTAGAAAATAAATAAAAATTTGGGGGGGAAACCCACTGAATTGCACCCTTTATTTTTTTTACCGTTTTTATTTATATTATTTATTTTTAAATTTTATTGTATTTTTTCAGTGTTCCATGATTCATTGTTTATGCACCTCATCCAGTGCTCCATGCAATATGTGCCCTTCTTAATACCCCCCATCAGGCTCACCTTAAATGGTTGAATTATATGGTATGTGAATTATATCTCAATAAAACTCTTAAAACATTTGGCTGGGAACTGAAGAACTAATACCTAGTCTTCTGAGGCTCTTTCAAAAAATAGAAATGGAAGGAGAACTTCCAACTTCCAAACTCATTCTATGAGGCCAACTTTACCTTGATCCCCAGACAGGACAAAGAACCCACCAAAAAGGAAAATTACAGACCAATATCGTTGATGAACATGGATACAAAAGTCTTCACCAAAATACTAGTCAGTAAGATCTAACAATACATTAAAAGGATTTTTCACCATGACCAAGTAGGATTTATTCCTGGGCTGCAAGGTTGGTTCAACAACTGCAAATCAATCAATGTGATGCACTACATAAATAAAAGAAAGGAAAATAACCATATGATCCTCTCAATAGATGCAGAAAAAGCATTTGACAAAAAGAGCATCCTTTTTTGATTAAAATTCTTCATGGGTAAAGATAGAGGGTACATACCTCAATATCATGAAAGACATGTATGAAAAACCCACAGCAAATATCATTCTCAATGGGGAAAACAGAGATTTTCCCCTAAGGTCAGGAACACGGCAGGGATATCCTTTACAACCACTGCTGTTCAACATAGTACTAGAAGTCCTAGCCTCAGCAATCAGAGAACAAAAAGAAATAAAAGGCATTTGAATTGGAAAAGAAGTCAAACTCTCACTCTTTGAAGATGATATGATCTTTTATGTGGAAAATCCAAAAGACTCCATGCCAAAGCTGCTAGAACTCATACAGGAATTTAGTAAAGTGTCAGGATATAAAATCAATGCACAGAAATAACTTGTATTTCTGTACACTAACAACAAGACAGAAGAAAGAGAAATTAAGGAGTCAATCCCATTTACAATTGCACCCAAAATCATAAGATATCTAGGAATAAATCTAGCCAACAAGGCAAAGAATCTATACTCAGTAAACTACAGAATACTCATGAAAGAAATTGAGGAGGACACAAAGAAATGGAAAAATGTTCTATGCTCATGGATTGGAAGAACAAATATTGTGAAACTGTCTATGCTGAGAGCAATCTACACATTCAATGCAATCCCTATCAAAATGCCATCAACTTTTTTCACAGAACTGGAACAAATAATCCTAAAATTTGTATAGAACTAGAGAAAATCCCAAATACCCAAAGGAATGTTGAGAAATAAAACCAAAGCTGGTGGTGCCACAATCCTGGACTTCAAGACCTATTACAAAGCTGTAATCGTCAAAGTATGGTACTGGCACAAAAACAAACATGTAGATCAACTGTAGTATAGACATTTTTACAATATTTTTTCTTCCAAACCATGAGAATGGAATGTTTTTCCATTTTTTTGTAATTTCTTGAATTTTCTTTCATCAGTGTTTTATAATTAACGGAGTGCAGATCTTTCACTTCTTTGGTTAACTCTGTTCCTAGATACCTTATTGTTTTGAGCACAATTATAAATGGGAATGTTTTCCTTAATTTAACTTTCTGCTGCTCCATTATCGTAGAGGAATGCAAATTTCTGTACATTGAATTTGTATATGTGACTGTTGAATTCATTTATCAGTTATAGTTGTTTTTTGGTTGAGTCTTTAGAATTTTATATATACAGTATCATGTCATCTGCAAATAGTGACAGTTTTACTTCTTTCTTACCAATTTAGATATCTTTTATTACTTTATGTATTCTAATTTCTGTGGCTAGAACTTCCAGTATTATTTTGAATAAAAGTCGTAAAAGTAAGCATTCTTGTCTTGTTCCTGACCTTAGGGGAAAGCAATCAGTTTTTCCATAATGAGTATGATGTTTGCTTTGGGTTTTTCATATAAGGCTTTCATTATGTTGAGGTATATTTGCTCTACCTTTACTTTGCCAAGGGTTTTTCTCATGAATGAATATTGTACTTTGTCAAGTGATTTTTTCCTGTATCTACTGAAATGATCATATGTTTTTTTTCTTTCTTTTATTTATGTGATATATAACATTGATTGTTTTGTGAATATTGAACCACTTTTAGATCATGGAAATAAATCTCATTTGATTGTGGTGTATGAGTTTTTTTTATGTATTATTGGATTCAGTTTGCTAATATTTTATTGTGGATTTTTCCATCCATATTCATGAGAAATATTGCCCTATAATTTTTTTTTTGTATCTGGTTTTGGTATTAGGATCATACTGGCCTCATAGAATGAATTTAGAAGCTTTGTGTTCCTCTTGTATTTTTTTGGAATAGTTTGATAAAAATAGGTATCAACTCTTCTTTAAATGTTTGGTAGAATTCACCTGTGAAGCCATCTGTTCCTGGACTTGTGTTCATTGGGAGTTTTTTTTGATTGTTTGTTTTCAATGTTCCAAGATTCATTGTTTTGCACAACATCCAGTGCTCCATGCAATACATGCCCTCCTTAATACCCACCACCAGGCTCACCTAACCCCCTACTCTCCACCCCTCCCCTCCAAAACCCTTAGTTTGTTTCTCAGAGTCCAGTCTCTCATGTTTCATCTCCAAATTCCCCCAATTCACTTTTTTTTCCTTTCCTTCTTCTAATGTCCTCCATGTTATTCCTTATGCTCCACAAGTAAGTGAAACCATATGATACTTGATTCTGCTTGATTTATTTCACTCAGCATAAGAAGGGCCATATGTACCCCAATGTTCATAGCAGCAATGGCCACAATCACCAAACTGTGGAAAGAGTCAAGATGCCCTTCAATAAGATGAATGGATAAAGAAGATATGGTCCATATATACAATGGAATATTATGCCTCCATCAGAAAGGATGAATACCCATGTTTTGCTGGGATTTTGTTTGTTTGTTTGTTTACTGATTCAATTCCATTACTGCTAATTGGTCTGCTCAAGTTTTCTATTTCTTCCTGCTTTTTTTTTTTTTGGTAGGTTAGAAATTTCTAGGAACGTATCCATTTTTTCTTGGTTGTACAATTTGTTGACACATAGGTTTTCATGATATTTTGTTACCATTGTTTGTGTTTCTGTGGTGTTGGTTGTTATTTCTCCTCTCTCTCTCTTTTTTCTGTTGTTGTTTGTTTGTTTGTTTGTTTGTTTGTTTGAGTCCTCTCTTTTTTTGTTGAATCTTGCTAGAAGTTTATCAATTTTTTTGGTCATTTCAAAGAACCAGTTCCTGGTTTCATTGATCTGTTCTACTGTGTTTTTTTAGTTTCTATATCATTTATTTTTGCTATAATCTATTATTGCCTTCTTTAGCTGGATTTGGGTGTTATTTGTTCTTTTTCTAGCTCCTTTAGAAGTAAGCTTAGGTTGTTTATTTGAGCTTTTTTTTACTTCTTGAGGTAGGCCTGTTTTTCTACAAACTTCCCTTTTTAACCACACTTGCTATATCCCACAGATTTTTATTTTTCCCATGTGCTTTTTGATTTCTTCTTTGTTTTCTTGGTTGATCCATTCACTGTTATTTAGTAACATGTTATTTAACTTCCATGTATTTGTGGTATTTCCATATCTTTTCTTCTTTTTTTTAAGATTTTATTTATTTGACAGACAGAGAGAGGGGAATCACAAGTAGGCAGAGAGGCAGGCAGAGAGAGGGGGGGGGAGCAGGCTCCCCACTGAGCAGAGAGCCTGATGCGGGGCTTGATACTAGGACCCTGAGATCATGACCCAAGCTGAAGGCAGAGGCTTCAGCCACCCAGGCACCACTCCATATCTTTTCTTCTGATTGATTTCTAGTTTCATAACATTGTACTCAGAAGAGTTGTATACTATGACTTTGTTTTTTGTTTTTGTTTTTGTTTTAATTTGTTGAGACTTGTTTTGTGACCTAATATGTGATCTATTCTAGAGAATGTTCCATGTGTACTTGAAAAGAATGTGTATTTTGCTGTCATATGACAGAATGGTCTGAATATGTCTGCTAAAACCATCTGGTCCAGTATGTCATTCAAAACCACTCATTGATTTTCTTTTTTTTTAATTTTTAACTTATTTTATATAAATTCATTAGCTAACATATAGTGTATCATTAGTTTTAGATGTGGAGCTCAGTAATTCATCAGTTGCATGTAATACCCAGTGCTCATTGTATCATGTGCTCTCCTTACTGCCCATCACCAAATTTCCCTATCCCTCCCACCCCCAGCAACCCTCAGTTTGTTTCTTATAGTTAAGAGTCTCTTATGGTTTGTCTCCCTCCCTGATTTTATCTTATTTTATGTTTCCCTCCCTTCCCCTATGATCCTCTTGTTTTTTAAATTCCACATGAGTAAAATCATATAATTGTCTTTCTCTGATTGACTTATTTCACTCAGCATAATATCCTCCAGTTCCATCCATGTTGATGTCAATGGTAAGATTTCATCCTTTTTGATGGATGAGTAACATTCCATTTGATATAGATATAGATACATGGTATGTATACGTATTATTATATATATTATATATATTTATATATAACACATACCATCTGTTCTTTAGCCATTCACCTGTCAATGGACATCTGGGCTCTTTCCATAGTTTGACTATTGTAGACATTGCTGCTTGGCTATTGCTAAACGTTGGGGTGCAGCTGTCCCTTCAGATCACAAGGTTTGTATCCTTTGGGTAAATACCTAGTAGTGCAACTCCTGGATCATGGATGATCTGTCCACTGGTGTAAATGGTATGTTAAAGTTCCTTATTATGATTCTATTACTATAGATTAGCTCCTTATGTTAACTGTTTTATGTATTTGGGTGACCCATGTTGAGTACATAAATATTTACAATTGTTATATCCTCTTGTTGGATTGTCACCTTTATTATTGTATAGTATCTTTCTTTGTCCCTTGTTACAGTGTTTATTTTAAAGTCTATTTTGTCTGATATAAATATTGCTACCCCAGCTTTCTTTTGACAGCCATTTCCATAATAAAGATTTCTTTAGCCTCTCACTTTCAATCTGCAGGTGTTTTTAAATCTGAAAGGAGTCTCCTATATGCAGCATATAGATGGATCTTATTTTCTTAACCATCCTGTCACCCTGTCTTTCAATTGGAGGAGTTAGTTCATTTATAGTTAAAGTTATTTTATTGATAGATGTATTTATTACTCTTTTGTTACTTGTTTTGTGGTTATTTCTATAGATTTTCTCTGATCCTTTCTTCTCTTGTCTCTTTTATGGTTTGTTGGGTTTCTTTAGCAATATACTTGGATTTCTTTCTCTTCATTTTTTGTGTATTTATTCAGGTTTTTGATTTGTGGTTACCATTAGGTTTGTATATAACATCTTCTTTATGTAGCATTCTATATTGAGTTCGTGGTCACTTAAGTTTAAGGCCATTTTTTACTCCTCCTTACTCCACGTTTTAGGTACATGATGTCATATTATTAATCCTTTCATTTTATTAATCCCCTGACTGATTTTTATAGAAATATTTATTTTTACTGCTTTTATTTTTGTTTGTTTCATTTTGTTTTTTACTTTTCATATTCTCACTTATGGTCTTTCCTTTCCACTCAGAGTCCTCTTTAATATTTTTCTGTAGAGCTACTTTAGTGGTCATGAACTCCTTTAGTTTTTGTTTGTCTAAGAATCTATCTCTCTTTTTATTCTGAATTATAGCCTTGTTGGATAGAATATTCTTGGCTGCAGATTTTTTCCTTTCAGTACCTTGTATATAATCTTCTAATCTTCTAGCCTGCAAAGTTTCTGCTCAAAAAACCACTGTTAGCCTTATGGGGTTTCTCTTGTATGCAACTGTCTTCTTTTCTCTTGCTGCTTTAATTTTTTTTCTTTATTGCTACTTCTTGCCATTTTAATTTTTATCATCTTGATGTGGACTTCTTTGGGTTCAATTTGAGGGGGGATGTCTGTGCCTCCTGGATCTGGATATCTGTTTCTTTCCCCAGATTAAGGACATTTTAATCAATTATTTCTTCAAATAAGTTTTCTGACTCCTTTTTCTCTCTTCTCCTGAGATTCCTATAATGCAAATGTTATTATGCTTGAAGACATTTATCTGTCTTCCTGTTCATTAATTCATTCCTCTGCTTTACCTAGCCTGCTACTTATTCTATCAAGTGTATTTTTAATTTCATTTATCATGTTCTTCATCCCTGATTGGTTCTTTTTTAATCTCTTTGTTAAGAGTCTCACCGATATCCTCCACTCTTATCTAGTCCAGTGAGTATCTTTATGATCATTACTTTAAATTCTCTATCAGGCATGTTACTTTTATCTGTTTTGCTTTGGTTTCTTGCAGTGGTTTTGTCCTGTTCTTTCATTTGACAGATATTTGTCTGTCTCATTTTGTCTGACTTTCGGTATTTGTTTCTGTGTGTTAGGAAAGCGAACTACTTCTCTTGCTGTCAGTGATAATAGCCTTATGAAGAAGTCCTATAGCACCCTACAGTGCAGTGTCCCAGGTTCCCCAAGGCCTGGACCTTATGGGAGTGTCTCCTATGTGTGTTGCATGTGCTCTGCTATTGTTTTTGCTTCTTTTTAATTCAGCCTAGTTATCCGAAGATGCTCTTTTTGCCTTTTGTGGTCAATGTTTGGTCACCAGGAGGGTTGGGGTGCATTTTAAATAGGTGTGCAGTGGTCTGCTTGTGATATATGTACCCCTCCTTCTGCCAGAACTGGGGCCCCACAAAACACATATTCTGGAGATATGGTGTTGACAGAGTTTGGGCTAGTCTTCTGGGAGAGGGGCCCACAGTACTGGGACCAAGGCCAGTATGACTGGGAAAGGTGGATCTGCTGAAGTGCAGATGGTGAGGGTTTGGTGCAAACCAGTCAGATAGTGAGTGTTGGTGCTATGGTGGTTCTTGCGGGTGGTGGTTGTTTATGCAGGGGGAGCAAGGGAGAAATGTTACCTGCCAGCTCCTTTGTTCCCAGAGGGGCCACCCCATGATCCCTGTCTCTTCAGGCCACATTGAAATGAGCAAATCACTCTCCCTCCCATCTGCCCCTGGCATTTTTCAAACTCCTGGTTCTAGGCTGTATCTGCATAGGCTGTTTGTCATGCTGTCTCTTCAAGGGCAAGGACTCTGCTTCCTTTTGTCCTCTAGGCTCCCCCAGAGCCCAGCATGCTGATTTTTAAAATTCCAGGCTTTAAGTCCCACTGGTTGTAAGAATTCATGAAATTTGGCTCCTCTTACTTTCAAAGGCAAATATTATGGGAACTCATTGTCATAAAGTCTGTTTTTTTGCTCTTTTCTGTACCACCAGCTCCCTCCCTACTGTGGTTGGTGGTGGTCTGTTTAATTCCTAGACCACATCCTTACCCTTCCTATCTTCTTCAGTGTGGCCTCTATTTCTACCTTTTCTTGTGAAGTTTGTTTTGCCAGTCTTCAGGTCATATTTGGTTTTGTTTTTACACTAATGTGAGTGTTATCTAGTTGTATCTAGGGGATGAGGTGAGCTTACAGTGCTCCTACTCTTCTATCTTGCCAGCTGGCCACTTTTTAGTAGATCTTAAGTGGTACTCCTCCTACTTTGCTCATTTTTTTTTTCAAAATTTGTATGGCTATTCCAGTAGCTTTATCTTTCCATATAATTGTTAGAATCCACTTGTGTATATCTATAACGAATCTTGTTGGGATTTTTATTGAGATTGCATTAAATTTGTAGACCAATTTGGAGAGAATTGTCATCATAACTATATGGAGTCTTTCAATCTATGAACATAATATCTTTTTCCATTTATTTAGGCCTTATTTGATTTCTTTCATTGGCATTTTGTAGTTTTCAGTATGCAGCTCATATATTATTTGGTATATGTTTCAATATTTCACTGGGGGTTATGAATGTTACTGTTTTTTTAATTTCAATTTCCAATTATTCACTAGTAGTATATAAAATTGTATTGATTTTTGTGTTTCACCTTGTATCTTGCAGTCTTCCCAAACTCACTTATTAGTTCCAAGGTTTTTTTAAATTTTTTTATTATTTTTTATTAACATATAATGTATTGTTTGCCCCAGGGGTACAGGTCTGTGAGTCATCAGGCTTACACATTTCACAACACTCACCATAACACATACCCTCCCCAAGGTCCATAATCTAGCCACTCTATCCCTACCCTCCAACCCCCAGCAACCCTCAGTTTCTTTCCTGAGATTAAGAGTCTCTTATAGTTTGTGTCCCTCCTGATCCCATCTTGTTTCATTTTTTTCCCACCCTACCTCCCACAAACCCTCCCCTAACGCTCAAACCCTCATATAAGAGAGACCATATGATAATTATCTTTCTCTGATTGACTTATTTCATTTAGCATAATACCCTCTAGTTCCATCCATGTCATTGCAAATGGCAATATTTTGTTCCTTTCTTTGGCTGCATAGTATTCCATTATGTATATATACCACATCTTCTTTATCCATTCATCTGTTGATGGACATCTAGGCTCTTTCCATAGTTTGGCTATTGTGGGCATTACTGTTAAAAACATTCAGGTGTATGAGCTCCTTTGGATCATTACATTCATATCTTTAGGGTAAATACCCAGAAGTGCAATTGCTGGATCATAGGGTAGCTCTATTTTCAACATTTAGAGGAACCTCCCTACTGTTTTCCAGAGTTGCTGCACCAGGTTACATTCCCACCAACAGTGTAGGAGGGTTCCCCTTTCTCCACATCCTCGCCAACATCTGTCGTTTCCTGACTTGCTAATTTTAGACACTCTGACTGGTTGAGGTGGTATCTCACTGTGGTTTTGGTTTGTATTTCCCTGATGTAGTGTTGATCAGATTATCTATTTCATCTTGAGTGAGCTATGGTACTTTGTGGTTTTCAAGGAAATCGTCCATTTATTCTAAGTTGGAGAATGTATGTGCATAGTTGTTCATTGGGCACTTCATTATCCTATTAATGTAGGTGGAGTCAGTAGTGATAGTCATGATTTTGACTATTTGTACTTTCTTTTTTTGTCTATCTCATTAGAAGATTATCAATTTTATTATTTTTTTCAAAGAACCATGTTTTGGTTTTATGAATCTTCTCTATTCTTTTGCTTTTCTCTTATAGATTTCAGTCCTTTTTCATTTATTTGTTTGTTTCAAGTTGTTACTTAAATTGCAGTTAGTTTACATGTGATGTAATATTAGTTTCAAGAGTAGAATTTAGTGATTTATCACTTACATATAATACCCAGTGCTCATCACAACCAGTGTTCTCTTTAATACCTATCACCCATTTAGTCCATCCCCCTGCCCACCTCCCCTCCAGCAAGCCTGTTTGTTCTCTACAGTTAAGAGTCTGTTTTGTGATTTGCCTCTCAGCTTTCCCCCTATGTTCGTCAGTTTTGTTTCTTAAATTCCACACATGATAGAAATCATATGGTATTTGTCTTTCTCTGACTTATTTCATTTAGCATAATACAGTTCTTATATTTATTATTTCCTTTTTTCTGTTTGATTTGGGCACTTTTGAACAGAATTAGGGAGGTGGGAGAATGGGTGAAATAGATAAAAGAGGTTAAGAATATGCTTATCTAGATGAGCACTGAGTAATGTATAAAATTGTTGAATCATTATATTGTACACATGAAACTAATATAACACTCTGGTTTTTATACTTCAATAAAAAGATGTTGATAATTGAAGATACTCTAATGGATCCCCCTCTAATGAAAATAGCCACTCCACCCCAAGAAAATAAAACTCCTTATATTTTCTCTTCATTGCACACAGATATCTAGAACAAATATCACAAGACTTTTTTTATATCTCCTAACTAAACTCTTTCATCTTAGCCAAGCTTTTTAAATTATAAATGACTGCCTTACAATCAAGCTTCTTTATACCTTCTCCTTTTTGTTAAGTTGATTGAGGCTTCTCTGTGACTAAGTTTTCTGGTATTTCCCACTTCTGTTTTTTTTTTTCCCAGACTGTAAGTCCAGTCTGCCTCATATATTATTTTCTATTCTAAGCAGATTTCCACTGGCAAATCCATAGCAAGCTCTTTCTTTTATCCCAAACAAATTTGGAGCAGAATGTTTAAGAACTGCCATTTATTGCATAGTTACTATGTACCAAACACCATGATAAACACTTTAGATGCATTTTATCTAATCTACACAACCATCTTTTCTTAGGGGCTATTATCCATTTCACTGAGAATAACAGAAGCTCAGAGAAATAACATGATTTACCAAGCCATACATCTAAAATATAGTAGAGCTAAAATTTATATCTAGGCCTGTTTGACTGCAAAGCTGCACCCCAGTGCTATATAGTCTTTTGGTATACTCCAATATTCTCCTTTTATTAAAATAAAAATATTTTATGTTTAATATCAGATAACTTAGATGAGTATAACTGATGTACTGCACCATAGTTCATTCTCATTCTAACTTCTCCATATATATAAAACAGTTTGACTCTTATCAAGGGTTGTAGCTTACCTCTATTATAGACTTTTAATCACCTCAGCTGCCTATGAGTTTTTACCTAATACATGGAAAGTCTCATCTCTCTGGCATTAACATCTTCCTCTTTTATGCAAGCCTGCCCCAAACATACTGGTATAATTCAGGGATTTACAAATTGTAGTATGCCTCAGAATCACATGCAGAGCTTGTTAAACAGATTGTTAAGCCCCACCCCAGAGTTTCTGACTCAGGAGATCTGGGGTGGGGCCCAAGAATTAGCATTTGTATAACTTTTCCAGGTGAAGCTACTGCTTCTGTTTCAGGGACCTTACTTCAAGTATCACTGGTATAGTGATATGACTTGATCAAATGATCTTTAGTATTCTTCATGATATTGATAGAATTATAAATTAGATGTGAATTCCCACTTGCTTCATGAGTTTAGTAGAGCATATGGAGGAAAAAAGCATAAAAAAGAAAACAGCTGAAGAATACAAGTAACTGAAGTTATTCCACCAAAATATATTCCATCACCAAACAAACTTGAAAAACTCTATACATCACATCATTCATTTAGATCATTAGATCATCATATTAGTTTATGAAAAGCTATAATTATGTCAGTAAAGGTACTCCTCAAATTATATTTAACCAAGTATTTCTTAAAATCATCTGGAGGCAAAGCACTTCTCTTTTCTAGGTATAACACTCTGGTGTTTTTCAAGACATACTTTGAGAAATGCTGCTGTAAAATTATCTTTTTTACAGGAAAGGTCAGATATCCCTGAGGGTCTGCCAGAATCAGAGAAGCTTGGTCTCTGTTCAATTGCATTAAAATCATATGGAGGAGTGATTTACTTTGTCTAGAATGGAAGTCTAGTTTTCTCTAGTGTGGCTCTTGGAACATTGAAATTAGTTCTGAGCAAAATTATGCACAATTAAAATTTATCCACAAATTATCTATAGTTAAAATTTACTAAAGGACTGAGATTCAGAAATCAGGATAAGGGATAACCAAAGTTCTTTCAGAGAGCACTAATTTTTATTCTAAGTATGTGTATCATCAGGCAGCTGATAATTGATAAAGACTTTTGACTGAATTGATGTCAGACTAACTGTTTAGTTTGTAAACTTCATCATTCACTTTTTTAAATCAAAACAATGATTTTTCATATCTGATATTCTGAAACATTTACCAGTCTAATGTTTCCCAACAGCAGTTAAGCAAGCTCATCTTGAAGATCTGTCAGAAGGCTGGAATGGAGCTCTGCTAGATCAAGTGACCGGGACTCATTTAGTAAAACACAGGTGCTTTCATATAATATTTCATTTACTTGGGTTTCAGCTCTCTCTGACCAATGATCACTCTTTCCATATGAACACACTTCTCCTCGATCATAGAGAAGGCAGAAATAAAAAGACTTTAATAACTTCATTTTAACTTTCTACCCTTTGCCATTACGCCATGAGCCTCAATAGTGGGCCAGAGCTTCAGATAGACCTGGGCGTCAATCCCATAAAACAAGAGGTGGAGTACAAGATTAGTTATACATATAAAACATTACTGCTGGTGCTGATAAAATTCATTTGGTGTTAGAGTTATAATAACTTATATTGTTTAATATTCTAAGATAGTTCTGTACACCATTTTGGTAAATTTATTACTGATCTATTTTACCTCAGTGTTTTAGGTAATGAAGCTTTTTAAAAACCAGGTGCATCATATTTGTTTTCAAATTCTACTATTTTACAAAAGTCACATACATCATCTATGAGTAATTTATTTAAAAGCTTATACATGGGTAGTGCATTATAATTAGCAGACATTTTCTCATTTGATTCTAATAACAATTTTATGAGGTAGGCAAAATCAAGACTTTTTCAAATGATCTTCAAAACATCTGTCAAAATTAATGTTTTTTTTAATTACCAATAATGTATACAGCAAACATTCCTGATCTTTAGCCCATCCCTTACTCCTACCATCAATATGGAAAGTTTCATTTTCTACTTTGTACAACTCTTTAATTATTTGAATTTTTAAAATAAAGATGTATTTATTTGAGAAAGGGAGAGAGAATGAACAGGGGAAGGGGCAGAGAGAGAGGGAGAGAAGCAGACCCTGCGCTGAGTGCGGAGCCCAACATGGGGCTCAATCTGATGACTCTGAGACAATGACCTAAGCCAAAATCAAGAGTCAGTCATTTAACTGAACTAGCCATCTAGGGTCAGTCATTTAACTGACCTAGCCATTCAATTATTTGAATTTTTAAAGAATGAATTATTTTTATAATCAGGAACAATAGTTGTTTTTAAAAAATCCGTTAGAACTGAATTAGTTTCTAAGAGTTTATCAGTTCTAAGGGGAAATCAAATCTATCATATAAAAGAGTTTTTTTCAGTACTAAACATAAAATATCTGTATTACTGAGTAAAATGAAATAACTGCCAGAAATATAATTTAGGATTCTGTAAATAAGTCTGGAGCTGAGAATAAGGAATCAACTCTAACTATTCTATCCACCAACATGAGAAGGGTAGCATAATCATGAAGTTTGCAGAATGCAGTGTCAATCCCTTGAGTTTTCAAACAGGCAAATGCCATTATTAAACAGTCAAATATATTTACATGCATTTATTAATAAAAATAGATGAGAATATCATTTGCATTAAGGAAAAATAAAACAATTGGAGCTTCATATCATTGAAGGCACAAGTGATTTCTCAGAAAAGGAGCAGAAACTTTGATAAGAATATTGTTAAACCTCTCTGAGGTGAACTCGGGTGGTCAACATCTATTTCATAGTTAGATGTGGTTTATCTGCCAGATTATGCCTAATCTCATTTCTTATACACTATCCCTGAGCTTTAAGCTCTCTCTGTATCTCATACCCACGGATAAAGAAGAATATTGGGCAAGGCTGGAGGATATCACACATTAATTTTTGCCCAAGTGCATAAAGGTGATTGTCTCAAAATGCCATATATCGAAGAAATGTGCACAACAGGTATAGTCACCATTTTATGGATGAAGGAATTTTTATTGTTCATCTCCATTTCTATCTAGTAGGCCATCTCTAGGCTGCAAATATTAACAGTACTATGTTTATGTGTTTGTTTGCTTGTGAGTATTTTAAATCCAGATTTCAACAGTCAGAGCTGACTGGATGACCTCACTTACCCACTCCCTGTTCACACATAAAGTTTATCCAAAATGATACTGCTAAGGATATTAACAGGCTATTAGTCTGATATTTTGTCAGGCTGTTCGGCAGGTCACATGTTTCTAATTAAATTTTCATTGATTCTTGAGGAATAGCATTAAAATGAAAAAGGATTAGATTTGAAGCATACTGCACACAATGTAAATACACAATAATTTATTTTTAATAATTTTAAAGAGTTTTCAAGGTTCATTTTCAGCATTTTACTCTCTTCTCCCACATAAAAAAATCCGAAGATTCTTCTAAAGCCACTTACAAGCCAGCAGTTCAAAACTGTATTTTGATTTCCCACCTAGAAGATTTATTAGATTGCCAGATGCAGAACACAATTTTAAAATGTATATAGCAAAATAATACAGCAAATCAGAGCATAACCTTGAAAATGAGCTAAAATCCTAGACACACCATTTACTAGTTGTTTCACTTTGGGAAATGTCTGTGGCTTTCTGTGGCTGTGCCTCTGTTCGTTTTCTATACACACGCATAAAGTTGTAAGGATGACAGCTAATCCATGTGAAGCTCCTCATATAGTACATGGTCATAGTAAGTTACCACTAAATCACTATTTTTTGTTCACTTAGCAGATAAAAGACAGGCTAGCCAGCTCAATGATATTCTCCTCCTCTCCAAAATGGTGATGGTGTGCTAGGTTCTATGGTGTATATACACACTAGGAAGACGTCCCTTTTCTGAAGACACACTCGTTGAGTATTCTATAGTTCAGTGATACTGAAGTATCCTGCAGGGCAAAATTTGGTGGGTAAGTAGGCATTATGATTGTAATTTCAAGTAGTAATAAATATAAGTGCTGAGCATGTTTAAATCTTGTTTCATAAAGTAAGGCATCTTTCAGGACTTGAAGCTTCCTTAACAATTAGATACTAAAAAAGAAATCAAACTCAGTATTTCTTAGGGCACACATAAAATCAGGGTACATTCTTTTGTAAAAATGCAAAACAATAAACATAAATGCTGAAATGCAAAGCATTTGTGGGATGGCAAGATCTTTCTTGACCAATCTCCCAAATATAGACAACAATTCATTTAGACAAATCTACTTCAATATAAGTTAGAAAGTCATATGAGGCCTGGAGCAAGGTACACAGGTCCATAAACTAGAGTTGTTAGAAGGAGACCCCATAACAATCTTCCTTAAGTGAAATTACCTGCTGGGTTTTCCAAAGAATGCAAATTTATCTGTGAAAATTAGTGTGTTCCTATGCTAATACTTTGTGTTTTGGTCTGAGACTCTGGAATGATAATACCCATGCTTGTAATTCTCTTTAGTAAGCTTAAGAACAATGGGAAAGTCACTTTCATATGATATTTGTGACTTTTTTTTCTCTAGTAAGTTTAGACAGGAGCATGTCTTTGAAGCCTATTTACAGTTAAATGAATTTCCAAGACTGTGGACTTGGAAGCTCTGGCTTCAGCCCTAAAATTCTTCATTTCTGTTCCTTCCAGACTCCCTTACTTATTTGAATGCAGCCTTGTATCTCTGTGGCAGAACAGGGCCTCTCCTGGCAGGTAAACCTGCCAGGTAAATCCACCCCCGAGGGGCGTGTCTGTACCATTTCCTGGAGCAATCTCACAGGGTGGCTCTACTTTTCATTTGCGCTCAAATAACTTTGCTGCCTCCTCTGCAGCTGCCAGACCTGTTCCTGCTGCTGCTCAGGTAACTAACCTCTCTAGGGCACCACTACAGGCAGAGGAGGTTGATAAATGAATTCTACATGTGCCTGCTTGCCTTCGTTCTTACCCTTGTTCACGAGCTCGCTCTCTCTCGCTCTCTCTCTCTCTCTCTCGTTTGTTCTTTAGGGAGAGAGTCTGCGGAGTACCTTGCTGACCACTGAAAACATCATGAGTTCAAGCTATTGGAGTGAGATGAGCAGCAGCAGCTGTGGAACCCCACAGCTCCCAGAGGTGCTGCAGTGCCAGCCCCAGCATTACCACTGCTACCATCAGTCAAGCCAAACCCAGCAACCACCAGAAAAAAATGTAGTGTACGAGAGAGTGAGGACCTACAGTGGGCCCATGAACAAAGTGGTTCAGGCCTTGGACCCCATCGCCTCACAGGAAGTGCTCTCTCCTCTCAAAACTTCCTCCTCCTACCAAAATTTGGTTTGGAGCAACCATTCTCAGGTACCATAAAAATAACTATGTGTGATTTGTAGAGAGTGGATATCTTGAACCACATTTATTTTCTTTCTGCTTCTCTGCCTCTGTTCTACAGGATGTTATCTTTTGGTGGACTGCAGCTATACAAGCAATTCTATCTCTTGCTATGCTTTCATTTACTAGTGCCTGTCGTTGTTTAATAGCTTCAATGAGTTTTATAATCTAACTATAATCTGACTCATTTTTTGTTGGATTTGATTGAAATATCTGATCCAGGGTTTTCCTTTGCCCTTACCATAAAGCAATCCTCAACTTGAATACAATAATTTTTATAGACTAGTTCCCACTGATTCACTTTATTTCAGAAGTAAACAGTTTTTTTAGATCAAATATGGTAGTTCTGAGACAATGGCTTATATGGAGTGATGAACAGTTATTTGTGTTCAGCAAATAGTATGCTGTCCTTGGGTAAGTGACATGCGTAAATACCTGTTCAAATTGTCATATGTGTTTCATCTTCTGAAAATGACACACTAGTTCTTATAGAACCAAAGTGAATAATTTATGAATATTGGTAGAAAGGTGATTGAAAGAATGGATGTAGGATTTAGGAAGGCAAGATGTAATCAATTGTTATATAAATGCCTAAAAAAGCAGAACTCTAAGATACCCTTTAAAATGAAATAAAGTTATTTTTAAAGGGGTTATTTTAGCACCAGTATCTGTCCTAATAATCTTTTCAATGAATGTAAACGAACATTGCAAGACTATAAAAGCTCTATGTCTGTTTTCATTCTTTGAATCCCTTTACATTAAATTTGCATGACTTTAAGCATTCTGGAAACATCTGTCTAAACTAAAATTATGTTTTCAAGATAAAATTTATACTGTAAAGAGTTCAAAAAGCAACCATTGGGATGATATTATCTGATGTTGCATTATTTTACTGATCTGGAGTAACATGGATTATTTTTCCCAAAACCACAATTTAAAATAGGATATTAAGCAAAATTATTAAAGTATATAATAAAACTACTTTTAAAATAATTTTTAAAGACATAGATAACACAATTTCAAATTTTACCACAATTTTACTGATATTTCATGCTTAGCTTAATTTGAGGAAAAAAATATGAAGAAAAAATCCAGGATTTACTGTCAATAATTTCCTAGCTGAAAAAAGCTCCACTTGTATTGAAGTCAAAGGGAAAAAATATGAAGGTAAAAAATACTACTTTTCATAACTAATAATAATAATGTGGATGTATATTCCAATATTTAGTATTAGGATGTTAATGAACAACAAAGTGGGTGTCATCTATGTTCCTTAGTAACCCCAAAACAATGCAAAAACTAATTACCATTATTATAGAAATGTTAAAATCACCCTGTCATAGTTATTTAAAAACAATCTCTTTTCTTGTCGACTTGCTAATAAAGATAGATAAAAATTTAACAGCAGAAGTTTAACAAATTTTAAATACTGACTACAGAACAAGTTTTAAGATCACCGTATTGTATTTAGTTCAACTTTCCTTTTTAATAATGCCAGGACCAAGCTGGTCAAGCTTTTTTACAAGACTTTTCTTCTTTCTACTTGATAATTACTAAAGTGATCCTTATAAGACTATCTCCATCCTGAAACACAGCTCCCCATAGAAGAGTTTATAAAGAACCCTAAGGACAGAAAGTACGGCCACCACAAAAACTGGAATAAGAGATTGGAATGTAGTATTCTGAAGTTATAATTGAAAAGAAAGAAAAATAAGGGCTGTGTGAAGATGAGGTAGGTAGATGTGTAGTAAAGGAGATAAACCAAGAAGTTTCATTCCCTTAGTGATGAAACAAAAAGAAAGAAAATTTGATTATGAAATTTCAAACTGAGTTAGGTATCATAAGGCATTCACAAATCCACTAAAAGATAATTTGGCAAGAAAGCTTTGAGATAGTTGTCACAAATAATGTGATGAAGAAACTCTTCTATTTTTTTCTTTCTCCTTATTTCTTGGCAGGGTGGCATTGTATAAAGTCGAACCTATATTTGATCTGAAATTACCTTCATGTTAATGTAATGGGTAATATGAGGCAGCAGTTTTATTATATACCATGGCAAGCACAAGCAGACAGTACATATTACTCAAAACCCTTTTTTGTTTGTTTTATTTTTTTAAGATTTTATTTATTTATTTGACGGAGAGAGAGAAATTTATTTATTTGACAGAGAGGGAAGCAGGCTCCCTGCTGAGCAGAGGGCACACTATGTGGGACTCCGTCTCAGGACACTGAGATCATGACCCGAGCCAAATGCAGAGGCTTTAAGTCACTGAGCCACCCAGGTGCCCCTGTTTCTTGTCTATAAGTAATAGATACATTTTATTATTCTCTCGGTTATTATTTTATTTAGTTGATAGAGAAAATTGAATGTAGAAAACAGTTGCTGGTGAAATTGTCTAAATTAATTCTAGAATTAAAATTACCATGTTAATCCATATAGACAGGTAAAATCAAATATGGGGTAATCAAGGGCACAGATGCATTTTAAAACTGAATGCAGTCTTGTAAATAAATGAAGTTCTAGAAACGATATAAAACAAAACAACTTACCACTTAAACTTTTAAAAAGCTTAAACATTAACCTACCATTATTAACTCAAAATGAAATACTGCCTTAATGAATACCATTGATGTAAAGTCATTCAACATATATATTTCCCATCCATTAGTTTAGTTTTTCATGAAGTTCAAGATATTTTCCACGTGTGCAAAGGAACTCTGTTGTGTGAGAAAGAATTGAATCAAAATAAAATATTTTTTAGTAACAGTCATTCATTGAATTGAATATTTATTAAGTGCCTATTATACAGGAAACACTGTGATTATTTGGATAAATACCATTGGCTTATCCCAGAGAGAGTCCACTTTGAGGATAAATGTACAGGACCTGGTCTGTAGGTGTTCCATATGTCTATATTTCATTTTTAAATATTATTTTGTGCTTTGGGCATCAGTATTTTATTGAACAAAACAAGTTTTGTTGAAAGAAGGGACCTTTTAATGTGTGTGTCATGTGGGTTACCATTCTTTTGAAGTTAAAACAACCAAATTTAACTGTAGAAAGCAGCTGGGGAGAATGTGTTTTTATGTGTGCTATTGACAGCCTCTACTGTCAACAGTTACTCAGCTTGGGTTTATCTTTATTTACATGATTTTTTTCCCTTTTCTTTGGTTACAAAGATTGTGGATAGTTCCCTTGCTGTGCCAGTATTTCTATACACTATCAGAAAAATTTCCTGTTCTGTGGGAAGGGGTGTGTTGCTTTGATAAATTGTTGTTCAAGGGTGTGGTCACTAAAGTGAATGATTGTTCAGGGAAGTAGGTTGTAGAAAAAGTAATGAGGTCATAGGATAAAGAGGCCATGTTTTTAGCTTTGGTCAGCCCTTTTATGCTTGCAGTTAAATAAAGCTATAGAAATTGTGAATGCAACTAATTGCTGAGTAAAAATGCCCATGCCAATTGTCTCTTGTTTATGGGAGGTTTGATAATTGCTGGGCCTGTTTTCAGGCCATGACATTCACAAGCTGTCCTTGTGTGTGTGTGTGTGTGTGTGTGTGTGTGTGTGTGAGACAAGGTAGGAAAGGGAGGCAGGGCAAGGGGAATGGAGGTGAACTGGCTCTTTAACTGCTGCGATCCAAATTTCTTTTCTTGACGATTCATGGTAAAACAACCGGGAGATTTGTCATGCTCTTAAATCCCACTTATTTTTATTTAAAATTTTTTTTATTTGACTATAGTTGACACACAGTGTTACATTAGTTTCAGGTATACTACATAGTAACTCAACTTCTCTATACATTATGCTATGCTCACCACAATACAGCTACAATCTGCCCCCATACAATACTATTACAATATCATTGACCATAGCTCTTATATGCTATGCTTTTTATTCCAGTGACTTATTCATTCCATAACTGGAAACCTATATCTCCCACTCCCTTTTACCCATTTTGTCTATACCTTCCCACCTCTTCCCTCTTGCAACCGTCAGTTTGTTCTTTGTATTTATATGTCTGATTCTGCTTTTTGTTTGTTAAACCCCATTTAAAAGTGAAAATATTTGTAAACAAGTATACTTGAGCCAAAATTTTTTTTACACCAACAGGTATGGTCATAACACCTTTTTTTTTAATTTCCAACAGAGCATATATACTTCTAGTTTTTATTTTTATTTTATTATTTTTTTTAAAGATTTATTTATTTGACAGAGAGAGAACATAAGCAGGGGGAGTAGGAAAGGGAGAAGCAGGCTTCCCACTGAGAACGGAGCCCAATGCAGGGCTCAATCCCAGGACCCTGAGATCATAACCTGAGCTGAAAACAGACACTTAACTGACTGAGCCACCCAGGCACCCTTTATACTTCTAGTTTTTAAAGACAAAAAGCATGTACTACAAAGAGACTGTATACTTATTTTCTCTCCTAGTTTCCTTCAGAGAAAAAGAGAAAGAAGGAATCTCTTAAATGAGGAATTTCCTTTGGGGAAAAGAGATGAGGGGAAGAAGTTCTATTTCTAGTATATTCTAGTACATTTTATTGCTTTCTTAATATGAGAACAGAATTACAGATTTCATCCTAAATCAAGGAAGTGTTTGTTTCATCTGAAAAAAAAATCATTATAATTTATATGTTTCTTCCTGTACAAATTTCAGAACAATATTGAACAATAACCTAAGGCAAGTGTTTAACCATGTTATTGGCTTTGAAAGGTTTTAACAAAAGCATCTTTTAAACTATTCAGGGAATGTATTCAAATGGCAGTTTGCCTTGGCAAATTCTGTCAGCATAAATGTCAGTTGGTATTTAAAGATATTGCCTCTTTTGAAACTGTTGGTCCTAAACTCTTCCTAAGTCACTATTATTGCTTTCAGTGATTCTCATAGTCATTTTAGTGTGGAGCATAAGGAAAAACATGGAGGACATTGTGAGAAGGAAAGGAAGAGTGAACTGGGGGAAATCAAAAGGGGCAATGAACCATGAGAGACAGTGGACTCTGAACAACAAACTGAGGGTTTTGGAGGGAAGGGGGTGGGGGTTTGGGCGAGCCTGGTGGTGGGTATTGAGGAGGGCACGTACTGCATGGAGCACTGGGTGTGGTACTTGAACAATGAATCTTGTATCACTGAAAAAATAAAATAGAACTATTTGGGGGGAAAAAAAGACTCCGTCTTGGAACATTATATTATTTATTAATTTTTCAAAGTTTTAAAGTTCAAATTACATGCAAGTTCCATGTTCATTTCAACAAGCTTCCAAATATTTAGAGAACAAAGTCCTATACTGTGTATGTAATCTCTATTGCCTAATTCTCATTCCCAGCAATCTTGCCATCTCTCCTGTATTTATTGCACCAAAGACTTGAACTCTTTGATAAGAGTTACCAATAGTAAATGAAAGCTAATAGGTGTTGGCCGCAGAGGTTCATATTTTGCAGAGTATAAAGATGAGTCACAGAAAAGACTGTGTGGAGAAAATGCCCATACAAATGAATCTATGGGGAAAGGCTTATAGAGAACTGCAAATAATAAGTGCACAGTGATGAAGTAGACTTTAGCAGATCCAAACTATGAAACAGTCTAGTGTAGTGGCTAAGTGTGTAGGTTTGTTTTAAATGTCTTGGATTTAATTCCAGGTTCAGGGACATGCTAGTTATAGGTATCAGTTGCTTAACTCGTAAAATGAGACATTAATACCTAACTCATAGGATCATTGTTAGAGTCAAATTCGATAATACATGATGGAAAACACACAAATTAGTGTCTGACACATACTATTAGTGTCACAGAACCTAGAATAAATTTTGACCTCTCAGGATCTCAGTGTCCTCATTTGTAAAGTGGGGACAATAATTCCTTCCTTCAGGGTTTTAGTGAGTATTAAATGAGATAATATGTGAAGGTGTTGAGCACACTAGACACTCAATAATTCTTTCCACTTTTATCATTGATATAAAAATATAGCCAACAAAAATCCCTAGTTGCACAGACAAAATATGCTAATAGATAACTAATGAATAGGCTATAAAGTAAGAGTTCTTTTAATACTGGAAAGATTAGGTAAAGGCATATGCTTGAAAGGCTTATTAGGGTTCTACTAGCTAAGAAAGGCTAATGAGAAAAACCATTAAAGCAATTTTCTAAAACTCATGGTATATGATCAAAAGACTGGAATGGCAGGAATGTATTTATAATGTTTACTGGCATGAGACTCCTTTGGAAAAAGTAATTTGGAAGTTCCCATGCTCTTAGAGTCTTTGAACTTAAACCTTAATATTTCAGATGAAGTTTTTTTAGTTTGTGCTTATTTTTTTCTTTTTAAAATGCAATGACTTTGGGCATTTAAAACTTGTTTGCTATCTGCTTCTTACTTAATGTTGCCTCTAGAGCTACACTTCTAATAGGGTATAATGTGGCTTTTCATTTATATCTAATATAATCAAAATCAAATAAAATTAAATGTTTTGTTCCACATCGAACCATGCACATTTTAACTGTTCAACAGCCATATGTAGCTGGTGGTTACTATATTGGACAACACAAATGTAGAACATTTCCACCATTGCAGAGTGTTCTACTGGACACTGCAAATCTATACAGCCAGGCTACTCATTTGAAGATAGAATTACCTCTAAGATCATCACATTCAAGGAAATTTATGATGGTACAAATGTGTGATCAAAGTGCTGCCAATTTACATGATCAGCTATAATGGATAGATAAAAATAAAATAAAAATGAAGCTACAAACTCTCAAAGTTTAAGTTTAGAGTGACTATTTTAGGAGAAAGAGAATTAAATTCATAAACCTTTAAAAAAGAAATTCATAAACCTAAATAAAAAATTGTTATATGTGTATATATCCTTCTGTTTATCTATATGATTTTCCCAGAACTTCACTGTTTGGCAAAGCAAATGGTTAAGAAGAGGAAAAAGATAAAAATTGACCATCCTCAATCAAAATACATCTTTATTTCTTTTGGGCACATGATCTGTTTTTCATAACCTCTTTGGAACTACCTATCTTCCTTGACCTACTGAATTAATTTTAAACTTTAGTAAGTAAAATTCAAACATCATTCTCATTTTTACAGATGTGATAACTGAAGCACAGAGATGTTATATGACTTACTGAAGTACATATAACTAGTATGTGGTAGAACTAGGATTTAAATCTAGCAGTCTAGTTCCAGGTCTATGCTTGTAACCTCCATGCTATGCTATATATTTCTGGTCTACACATTTGACTCTTATTTATGTTCCACAGTAACATCTGATATCTGATTCCTATTTTTACTTCATGATAATGTATGTGCTTCCATTATGAACCACTTAAAATCTTTTGACACAGGGTGCCTGTGTGGTTCAATGGGTTAAAGCCTCTGCCTTTGGCTCAGGTCATGATCTCAGGGTCCTGGGATTGAGGCCTGCATTGGGCTCTCTGCTCAGAGAGAACCTGCTTCCCCTCTCTCCCTCTGCCTGCCTCTCTGCCTACTTGTGATCTCTTTCTCTCTGTCAAATAAATAAATAAAAATCTTAAAAAAATCTTTTGACACAAGACAGGGCCTAGGTAATAATGTAATAAACATGTCAATGTGTTAAAAGTTTGTTATTTCCCAAGAAAGCAAGACAGTTTTTGCTGCTGTTTAAAATTCTTTTTTAAGTATTTTTCTCATAAATTGTATTGATTGTTTTGTATCAAAATATATAAGGTTCTAGCACTGGGTAATAAGTTGATTAATTTTTAGTTATTTAAAAATTCATCAATACTTTAGGAGAACTTTGATAGAAATGTTATGAAGAAATAAAATCAGCTTTTACCTTACTGTGGGACTAATAATCTCAGCAATAAAATGTCATTTACTTTGTGCTATGGAATCTTTTCAAAAACTTTAGTAGAGTTCCAAAGGTAAGTTCAAACTCCTCATCTTGATGGTATCAAAGTATCTCCTTAGAAGAGTCCTATTCTACTTTTACTATGTTATTTCCCACTACCCACTTCCTCTCACCTTGTGTCCTAGACACACTGTACTGCTGTTTCTTGAAGAAACTGAGCATTTTGCCTCCCTCCCGCCACTACCTTTGTTCATTTCATTCCCCACTCTGGCAACAGCCACAATTCCTTTACATCTCTTCTCTGGAATTCTACTTATCCTTTAAAATACATTTGGAAAGTTTTCTTCTTAAAGACATCTTCTCCAGTCCTGAATCTTCTTACCCTCTCCTGAATGTAGTACTTCACTCCCACCTCCATCTCAAATGTGTTCTCCCAGATAGTATCACTTTTTATTATTTAACTATAATGTATTTATAATACTGAGTAATATATTATTGATGTGGTCCTTCTTCCCCTCCACCATAGACTGCACACTAATTGAGGAATAAGATTTTTAGAAGTCAAAATTTTTAAAAATTAGAATTCAAAGACAAATCAAAATAAATATTTTGGGGAATGGAATGGAACTGAAAATTCTCTCTCCCACTCTTTCTCTCATCTTCCTTTCCCCCTCTCCTCTCTCCCTTCTTCTCTTCCCTCTTTCTTCCATTCCCTCTCCCCTCACCCTTTGTGATTATGATTTGCAAAATACCTGAATATGGCTGTAAGCAATGACAATAATAAAGATATATGGCTATGATTATTTGTGAGTTTCACTCTTCTATGCCTTCTCTTTGAACTGAAAATGGAAAGTATGGCACAAATTCCTTCTTTAAAAAGGTGAAAAGCACAAAGTAAATATTAGAAAGCAATTTAATAGGCCAATTAGTTTCCTATTTTAGTTCTTGGGTCACATTAAGAATCTGGACCTGACTTGTTTATATTTGATTTATACTTCTTTCCTCTATGAACAAATATTTATCATTACTTATTATGACAATTTATGTTAAAGGGTTAGTGATTCTGATCTCTCATCATACTATTTCCCTGGGATCTTGTTGTGTTGCTTCTTTCAAGCAAATTAGTTTGAAGCTGTTAATTAGTCTACTTATAAAGGTGTTTCCTTTACTTCCCCTGCTACTTAAATTCTGTCTAGGTAAAGTGATTTTATTTATTGAATCTTGCTAAGTTATCCTATAATTGTTTTAGTATATCAGTTGTGTGCCCAAAGATTCCCTCATAAAAACTACTACTGCTCAGTACTCAGCCAACATTATTTTAAAATAGTCACAAACATAGTTATATCTAAGACTATGTTAATTAGAAAAGTTGTTTAAATTCCCTACAGATACCTCATATCACTCTTCTACTGAAGAAACCTTCAGTGACATTCAGTGTCTATAAATTTCTTAGTCTGACTTTCAAATTCCTTCATTATCTGGCTTCTAAGGAGCTCCCGTTCTAATATTCTGTTTCGGCAAAATGTTAACTGTTGTTCTCTAAATATAGGCCCTGATGTTCCATAAATATGCCTTTGGTCATGTTGCTCTTACACCAAAATGTCCCATCTCCCCATCCTCACCAATATAGATGAGTTGAAATTAAACCAATTTTTCAAGACTTTCCTCAGGTATAACCTTGGAATGAAATCTTAAGTTGCCCCAGGCTGAAGTCACCTCTTACCTCTCAAAACACTCATAATAAGTCCTCCATAGGACTTATAATGCTCATAATACTCTATTGTTATTTACACTAATAGTTTTTACCCCCTAAATAATTACAAGCTTGATGAGAGAAGACAGTGTATTCTATCTATGCTTTATATATCTTCCAATACATTACATAACAAGTATTGAACAAATTACTTAGTTATATGTATAACCAATCCAGTAAAAATAATTCCCTATAGTAACAGATGGTATTTTTATTTTTCAAAATTCATTTACATACATTATTTTTCTCTTTTATTTTATTTTATTATTTTTTTATTTTTTCCCCAAATACGGTTATTTTTTCAGTGTTACAAGATAAATTGTCATGTACCACACCAAGTGCTCCATGCAATAAGTGCCTTCTCAGTACCCAGCACAGGGCTCACCCAGTCTCCCATATCCTTCCCTCTAAAACCCTCAGTTTGTTGCTCAGAGTCCACAGTCTCTCATGGTTCAGCTCCCCCTCTGATTCCCCCCATTCACCCTTCCTTTCCTTCTCACAATGCCCTCCGTGTTTTTCCTTATGCTTCTCACGTAAGTGAGACCATAAGATAATTGACTCTCTCCATTTGACTTATTTCACTCTGCATAATCCCTTCCAGTCCTGTCTGTGTTGATACAAAAGTTGGATATTCATCCTTTCTAATGGAGGTGTAACATTCCATTGTATATATGAACCATATCTTCTTTACCCATTCATCTGTTGAGGAGCATCTTGGTTCTTTCCAAAGATTGGTGATTGTGGCCATTGCTGCTTTGAACATTGGGGTACATGTGGCCCTTCTTTGTACTGCATCTGATTCTTTGGGGTAAATACCAAGTAGTACAATTGCAGGGTCATAGGGTAACTATATATATATATATATATTTTTAATTTTTTATTAACATGTAATGTATTATTTGCCGCAGGGTACACCTCTGTGATTCGTCAGGCTTACACATTTCACAGCACTTACCATAGCACATACCCTGCCCAATGTCCATAACACAGCGACCCTATCCCTACCCCCTCTACCTCCCAGCCACATTTAGGTTGTTTCCTGAGTTTAAGAGTCTCTTATGGTTTGTCTCCTTCCCATCCCATCTTGTTTCATTTCTCTTCCGCACCCTCCCCATGACCCCCTGCCCTGCATCGCAAATTCTTCATATCAGAGCGATCATGTGATAACTGTCTTCCTCTGACTGACTTATTTTGCTTAGCATAATACCCTCTAGTTCCATCCATGTCATTGGAAATGGCAAGAATTAGTTTCTCTTGATGGCTGCATAGTATTCCATTGTATATATATACCACCTCTTCTTTATCCATTCATCTATTGATGGACGTCAAGGTTCTTTCCATAGTTTGACTATTGTGCACATTGCTGCTATACACATTTGGGTGCATGTGCCCCTTTGGATCACTACATTTGTATCTTTAGGGTAAATACCCAGTAGTGCGATTGCTGGGTCATAGGGTAGCTCTAATTTCAACATTTTGAGGAACCTCTGTTTTCCAGAGTGGCTGTACCAGTTTTCATTCCCACCAACAGTGTAGGAGGGTTGCCCTTTCTCCATATCCTCGCCAATATCTGTCGTTTCCTGACTTGCTAATTTTAGCCATTCTGACTGGTGTGAGGTGGTATCTCACTGTGGTTTTGATTTGTATTTCTCTGATGCCAAGTGATGTTGAGCACTTTTTCATGTGTCTGTTGGCCATTTGGATGTCCTCTTTACTGAAATGTCTGTTCATATCTTCTGCCCATTTCTTGATTGGATTATTTGTTCTTTGGGTGTTGAGTTTGAAAACTTCTTTATACATTTTGGATACTAGCCCATTATCTGATATGTCATTTGCGAATATCTTCTCCCATACCATCTGTTGTCTTTTGGTATTATGGACTGTTACTTTTGCTGTGCAAAAGTTTTGGATCTTGATGAAGTCCCAATAGTTCATTTTTGCCCTTGTTTCCCTTGCCTCTGGAGATGTTTGTAGGAAGAAGTTGCAGTGGCTGAGATCGAAGAGGTTGCTGCCTGTGTTCTCCTCCAGGATTTTGATGGAATCCTGTCCCACATTGAGGTCTTTGATCCATGTTGAGTCTATTTTTGTGTGTGCTGTAAAGAAAAGGTCCAGTTTCATTCTTCCGCATGTGGCTATCCAGTTTTCCCAACACCATTTGATGAAGAGACTGTTTTTTTCCATTGGATATTCTTTACTGCTTTGTCGAAGATTAGTTGGCCATAGAGTTGGGGGTCATTACTGGGCTCTCTATTCTGTTCCATTGATCTATGTGTCTGTTTTTATGCCATTTCCATACTGTCTTGATGATTACAGCTTTGTAATAGAGCTTGAAGTTTGGAAATGTGATGCCACCGAATTTAGTTTTCTTTTTCGACATTCCTCTGGCTGTTCGTGGTCTTTTCTGGTTCCATATAAATTTTGGGATTATTTGTTCCATTTCTTTAAAATAAAGTGATGATATTTTGAAGGGATTGCATTAAATGTGTAGATTGCTTTAGGTAGCATAGACATTTTCACAGTATTTGTTCTTCCAATCCATGATTATGGAACATTTTTCCATTTCTTTGTGTCTTCCTCAATTTCTTTCATGAACACTTTGTAGTTTTCTGAGTACAGATTCTTTGCCTCTTTCGTTAGGTTTATTCCTAGGTATCTTATGATTTTAGTGTGACTGTAAATGGAATCGACTCCTTAATTTCTCTTTCTTCTGTCTTGTTGTTGTTGTATAAAAATGCAAGTTATTTCTGTGTATTGATTTTATATCCTGAGACTTGATTGAATTCCTGTATGAGTTCTAGCAGTCTTGGAGTGGAGTCTTCTGGGTTTTCCACATAAAGTATCATATTATCTTCAAAGAGTGAGAGTTTGACTTCTTCTTTGCCAATTTGGATGCCTTTTATTTCTTTTTGTTGTCTGATTGCTGAGGCTAGGACTTCTAGGACTATGTTGAACAGCAGTGGAGATAGTGGGTATTCCTGCCATGTTCCTGATCTCCAGCTTTTCCCCATTCAGAATGATATTCACTGTGGGTTTTTCATAGATGGCTTTGAGATGTTGAGGAATGTACCCTCTATGCCTACACTGTGAAGAGTTTTGATCAAGAAAGGATGGTGTACTTTGTCTAATGCTTTTTCAGCATCAACTGAGAGTATCATATGGTTCTTGGTTTTTCTTTTATTAATGTATTGTATTATGTTGATTGATTTGTGGATGTTGAACCAACCTTGCAGCCCAGGAATAAATCCCACTTGGTCATGGTGAATAATCCTTTTAATGTACTGTTGGATCCTATTGGCTAGTATTTTGGTGAGAATTTTTACATCCGTGTTCATCAAGGATATTGGTCTGTAATTCTCCTTTTTGATGGGGTCTTTGTCTGGTTTTGGGTGCAAGGTAATGCTGGCCTCATCAAATGAGTTTAGAAGTTTCCCTTCCTTCTATTTTTTTGAACAATTTCAGGAGTATAGGTATTAATTCTTCTTTAAATGTTTGGTAGAATTCTCCGGGAAGCCATCAGGCCCTGGGCTCTTGTTTATTGGGAGGTTTTTTGATGACTGTTTCAATATCCTTACTGGCTATGCGTCTGTTGAGGTTTTCTATTTCTTCCTGGTTCAGTTTTGGTACTTTATGTGTCTCTAGAAATGCATCAATTTCTTCCAGATTGTCTAATTTGCTGGCGTATAGTTGCTCATAATATGTTCTTATACTTGTTTGTATTTCTTTGGTGTTGGTTGTGATTTCTCCTCTTTCATTCATGATTTTATTAATTTGGGTCCTTTCTCTTTTCTTTTTGATAAGTCTGGCCAAGGTTTTATCAATTTTATTAATGTTTTCAAAGAACCAGCTCTTAGTTTTGTTGATTTTTTTCTACTGGTCTTTTCGTTTCTGTTTAATTGATTTCTGCTATGATCTTTATTATTTCTCTTCTTCTGCTGGGTTTAGGCTTTCCTTGCTGTTCTTTCTCCAGCTCCTTTAGGTGTAGGATTAGGTTATGTATTTGATATCTTTCTTGTTTCTTGAGAAAGGCATGTATTGCTATATATTTTCCTCTCAGGACCACCTTTGCTGTATCCCAGAGATTCTGAACAGTTGTATTTTCATTTTCATTTGTTTCCATGAATTTTTAAAAATTCTTCTTTAATTTTCTGGTTAACCCATTCATTCTTTAGTAGGATGCTCTTTAGCCTCCATGTATTTGAGTTCTTTCCAACATTCTTCTTGTGATTGAGTTCTAGTTTCATGGCATTGTGGTCTGAAATTATGCAGGGAAGTGGGGCGCCTGGGTGGCTCAGTGGGTTGAGGCCTCTGCCTTCAGCTCAAGTCATGATCTCAGGGTCCTGGGATTGAGTCCCGCATTGGGCTCTCTGCTCAGCGGGGAGCCTGCTTCCTCCTCTCTCTCTGCCTGCCTCTCTGCCTACTTGTGATCTCTCTCTGTCAAATAAATGAATACAATCTTTTAAAAAAAATTATGCAGGGAAGGATCCCAATCTTTTGGTACTGATGAGACCTTACATGTGTCCCAGGGTGTGATCTATTCTGGAGATTGTTCCATGTGCACTAGAGAAGAATGTATATTCTGTTGCTTCAGAATGGAATGTTCTGAATATATCTGTGATGTCCATCTGATCCAGTGTGTTGTTTAGAGCCTTTGTTTCCTTGTTGATCTTTTGCTTAGATGATCTGTCCATTTTGGTGAGGGGCTATTAAAGTCCCCTACTATTATTGTATTATTGTTGATGTGTTTCTTTGACTTTGTTATTAATTGGTTTATAGACTTGACTGCTTCCACGTTAGGGGCATAGATATTTACAGTTGTTAGATCTTCTTGTTGGACAGTCCCTTTAAGTATAATATAGTGTCCTTCCTCATTTCTTTTTATAGTCTTTGGCTTAAGATCTAACTTATCTGATATAAGGATTGCCACCCCAGCTTTCTTTTGATGCCCATTAGCATGGTAAACTGTTTTCCACCCCCTCACGTTAAAGCTGGAAGAGTTTTTGGGTCTAAGATGAGTTTCTTGTAGATAGCATATCTATGGGTCTTGTTTTTTTATCCATTCTGATACTCTGTGTCTTTTGATTGGGGCATTTAACCCATTTACATTCAGGGTAACTATTGACAGATATGAATTTAGTGCCATTATATTGCCTGTAAGGTGACTGTTAACTGTATATTGTCTCTGTTCCTTTCTGGTCTCTGTTCCTTTTAGGCTCTCTCTTTTCTTAGAGGACCCTTTTCAGTATTTCCTTTTGGACTGGTTTGGTGTTTGAAAATTCCTTTATTTTTTGTGTGTCCTGGAAGCTTTTTATCTCTCCATCTATTTTCAGTGACAGCCTAGCTGGGTATAGTATTCTTGGCTGCATATTTTTCTCAGTTAGTGCTCTGAATATATCATGCCAGTCGTTTCTGGCCTGCCAGGTCTCTGTGGGTAGGTATGATGCCAATGTAACATTTCTGCCTTTGTATGTTACAGAATTCTTGTCTCGAGCTGCTTTCAGGATTTTTTCTTTGTCACTAAGACTTGTAAGTTTTACTATTAGATGATGGGGTGTAGACCTATTTTTATTCATTTTCAGGGGGGATCTCTGTGCCTCCAGGATTATGTTGCTTGTTCCCTTCACCAGATTAGGGAAATTCTCTAAAATAATTTGCTCCAATATACCTTCCTCCCCTTTCTCTCATTCTTCCTCTTATAGGATCCAAATAATTCTAATATTGTTGCGTCTTATGGTATCACTTACCTCTCGAATTCTCCTTTCATGGTCCAATAATTGTTTGTCTCTCTTTTTCTCAGTTTCTTTATTCTCCATCCTTTGGTCTTCTATATCACTAATTCTTTCTTCTGCCTCAATTATTCTATCAGTAAGAGCCTCCATTTTTTTTATTGCATCTTATTAATAGCTTTTTTGATTTCAACGTGGTTAGATTTTAGTTTTTTTATTGCTCCAGAAAGGGATTCTCTAAAATCTTCCATGCTTTTTTCGAGCCCAGCTAGCACCTTGATAACTCATTTTGAACTTTATTTCTGACATATTAATAATGTCTGTCTTAACTAGGTCTCTTGCCCTCGGTATTGTCCTTTGTTCTTTTTTTGTGTGTGTTGAGCTTTTCCACCTTGTCATTTTATCAATATAAGAATAGATGAGTGAGAGAGAAAAATACTCTGGAGTTCCACAGTTTTCACTGATTGATGAACTTGGTCTTGGCTGGATATTCTTGCTGATCTTCTGGGGGAGGGGCCTGTTGCCCTGATTCTCAAATGTCTTTGCCCAAGGCATAATTGCACCGCCCTAGCCAGGGGATGGGCCAAGCAATTTGCTCTGGTTCGCTCTTGGGACTCTTTGTTCCCTGAGTGCTTTCCGTACTGCCTTGGAGGCTGGGAATGCAAATGACAGCCTCCCAGTCTCTCAGGAGGAGCCGACCGCTCTGGGCCCCGCTCCTCAACGCGCCCTCAGAGTTTGGCACTCAATCACTCACGTCTCCCTGGTCCCCGCCAAAGCTCCGAACTAGCTGCCTGTGGTCGATTGCCTCTATCTCTGGCGGGTGGCCGTTTCTGGAGTCTCCAAACCCAGCAGATTCCTGCTGTGCGCTGCCGCACCGCTCCTCCTGGAGGTGGAAGGAGGGGGTCTCTCCAGAGCTGCCTCCTACAGGGTCCCTGCTCAAAGAGCCACGGCTTGTTTGTTCCTTGGATCATGCTATAAGGTAAGCCTGAGATGATAGTGCACTGTGTAGCTCCTTCTCTGCCGCCGGCTTCTCCACCCCAGTACCTGGGAGCTCTGCTGCACTCAGACGCCCCTGGTCCCTTTGTGACACCATGGACATGAATCCACACGGTTTCCGTGAGGGCTAACACCCCCCATCCCCCACTTAGCCTCTAGAGTGATGTCCCTAAGCGGAGAAGACTCTTAAAAGTTCCGATTTTGTGCTCCGCGGCTCTGCAGCTGCAGGGAGCCGGCCCCTCCCCCTGCGGTCTCTCTTTCCGTCGCTTTGGATTCACTTTTCCATACGTCCTACCTTTCGGAAAGTGGTCGATTTTCTGCTTCTAGAATTGCTGTTCTTCCTCTCCTCTCTCCTGTTGAGTTTGCAGGCTTTTAGAATGGTTTGATAACTATCTAGCTGAACTTCTGGGATCTGACTCTATCTAAACCTCCTACGCCTCTGCCATCTTGCTCCTCTTCTCGGTAGCTCTATTATTAATTTCTTGAGGAATCTCCACACTGTTTTGCAAAGTGGCTGCACCATCTTGCATTCCCACCAACAGTAGAAGAGTGTTCTCCATTCTCCACATCCTCTCTAGCATTTGTTGTTTACTGGCTTGTTAATTTTAGCCATTCTAACTGGTGTAAGGTGTTAGCTCAGTGTGGTTTTGATTTGATTCTCCCTGATAGCTAATGATGATGAACATTTTTTCATTTGTCTGTTAGCCATTTGCATTTCTTTTTTGGAGAAGTGTCTGTTCATGTGTTCTGCCCATTTTTGATGTGATTATTATTTTGTGAGTGTTCAGTTTGAAAAGTTCCTTATAGATCTTAGATATCAGACCTTTGTCTGTAGTGTCATTTGCGAATATTTTCTTCTATTCTGTGGGTTGCCTGTTTCTTTAGTTGACTGTTTCCTTTGCTGTGCAGAAGCTTTTTGTCTCGATGAAGTCCCAAAAGTTCATTTTCGCTTTTGTTTTCCTTCCTTTTGGAGACTTGTCCTGAAAGACATTGCTGTGGCTTATTTCGAAGAGGGTATTACCTATGTTCTCTATGGTTTTGATAGATTCGTGCCTCATGTTGACGTCTTTTATCCACATTGAGTTTATTTTTGTGTTTGGTGTAAGAGAATGGTCAAGTTTCATTCTTTCACATATAGCTGTCCAATTTTCCCAGCACCATTTATTGAAGAGACAGTCTTTCTGCCACTGGGTATTTTTTCCTGTTTTGTCAAAGATTATTTGACCGTAGAGTTGCAGGTCCATATCTGGGCTCTCTACTCTGTTCCATCGGTCTATGTGTCTGTTTTTGTGCCAGTAACATGCAGTCTTGGTGATCATAGCTTTGTAGTAACGCTTGAAATCAGGCAATGTGATGCCCCCAGCTTTGGTTTTTTTTTTTTTTTCAACATTTCCTTAGCAATTCGGGGTCTTTTCTGGTTCCATACAAATTTTAGGATTCCTTGTTCCAGCTCTTTGAAAAAAAAACGGTGGAATTTTGATTGGGATGGCATTGAAAGTATAGGTTGCTCAGGGCACTATAGACATTTTCACAATGTTTATTCTTCTGATCCATGAGCATGGAATGCTTTTCTACCTTTTTGTGTCTTCTTCAATTTCTTCCATGAGGGTTCTGTAGTTCCTCAAGTACAGATCCTTTACCTCTTTGGTTAGGATTATTCCCAGGTATCTTATGGTTCATGGTGCTACAGTGAATGGAATCAATTCTCTAATTTCCCTTTCCATATTTTCATTGTTAGTGTATAGGAAAGCAACTGATTTCTGTGCATTGATTTTGTATCCTGACACATTACTGAATTGCTGTCTGAGTTCTAGTACTTTGGGCGTAGAGTCTTTTGGGTTTTCCTTATAAAGTATCATGTCATCTGTGAAGAGAGAGAGTTTGACTTCTTTGTTGCCAATTTGAATACCTTTTATTTCTTTTTGTTTTCTGATTGCTGTCACCAGGACGTCTAGTACTATATTGAATTAAGAATGGTGAGAGTGGGCATCCTTGTCGTGTTCCTGACCTCAAAGGGAAGGCTGTCAGCTTTTCTCCACTGAGAATGATATTTGCTGTGGACTTTTCATAGATAGACTTTATGAAGTGAGGAATGTTCCTTCTATCCCTATACTTTGAAGAGTTTTAATTAGGAACAGATGCTCAATTTTGCCAAATGCTTTTTCTGCATCAATTGAGAGGACCACGTGGTTCTTGTCTCTTCTCTTATTTATTTGTTCTAACACATTGATTGATTTGCAAATGTTGAACCACCCTTGCATCCCAGGGATAGATCCCACCTGGTCATGATGAATAATCTTTTTAATGTGCTGTTGGATCCTATTAGCTAGGATCTTGTTGAGAATCTTGGCATCCATATTCATCAGGGATATTGGTCTGAAATTCTCCTTTTGGATGGGGTCTTTGACTGGTTTGGGGATCAGGGTGTTGCTGGCTTCATAGAAAGTCTGGAAGTTTTCCTTCTGTTTCTATTTTTTGAAACAGTTTCAGGAGAATAGGTATTATTTCTTCCTTGAATGTTTGGTAGAATTCCCCAGGGAATCCGTCAGGTCCTGGACTCTTGTTTTTTGGGAGGTTTTTGATCACTGCTTCAGTCTCATAAATAGATAATGGTCTATTCAGGTTGTCAATGTCTTCCCGTTTCAGTCTTGGAAGATTATGGGTTTCCAGGAATGCATCCGTTTCTTCTAGATTGTTTAGCTTATTGGCATATAGCTGTTGATATTAATTTTTGATGATTGTTTCTAATTCCTTTGGGTTAGTCATGATCTCTCCCCTTTCGTTCATACTTTTATTAATTAGTGTCCTCTCTCTTTTCTTTTGGATTAATTTGGCCAGTGGCTTATCGATCGTATCGATTCTTTCAAAAACCAACTTCTGGATTCGTTGATGTGTTCTACTGTTTCTCTAGTTTCTAACTTATTGATTTCTGCTCTAATCTTGATTATTTCCCTCATGGGGTTGGCTTGATTTGTTGTTGATTTTCCAGTTCTTTAAGGTGTAAAGAGAACTGGTATATTTGAGATTTTTCAATTTTTTTGAGTGAGGCTTGGATGGCTATGTATTTCCCCCTTAGGACCGCCTTTGCTCTGCCCCATAGGTTTTGGATCAATGTGTCTTCATTCTCATTGGTCTCCATGAATTGTTTAAATTCATCTTTGATATGCTGGTTGATCCCAGCATTCTTGAGCATGTTGGTCTTTAGCCTCCAAGTGTTCGAATTCCTTCCAAACTTTTTCTTGCGGTTGAGTTCCATGTTCAAAGCATTGTGGTCTGATAATATTCAGGGAATCATCTCACACTTTTGGTATCAGTTGAGTCCTGATTTGTGACCTAGTATGTGGTCTACTCTGGAGAAAGTTCCATGTGTGCTCGAGAAGAATGAGTATTCTGTTGTTTTAGGGTGGAATGTTCTGTATATATCTATGAAGTCCATGTGGTCCAATGTGTCATTCAAAGCTCTTGTTTCTTTATTGATTTCTGTTTAGATGATGTGTTTGTTACTGAGAGTGGTGTGTTAAGATCTCCAAATATTAATGTATTCATATCAATATGACTATTTTGATTAACAGCTGGCTTATGTAGTTGGCTGCTCCTATATTGGGGGCATAAATATTTACAATTGTTAGAACTTCTTGGAGAATAGACCCTTTATGAATGATGTAGTTTCCTTCTGTATCTCTGACTACAGTCTTTAGCTTAAAATCTAATTTATCTGACATGAGAATTGCTACCCCAGCTTTCTTTTGAAGCCCATTGACATGAAAGATGGTTCTTCATCCTCTCACTTTCAGTCTGGATGTAACTTTTGGTTCCAAATGTGTCTCTTGTAGACAGGATATGGATGAGTCCTGTCATTTTATCCATTCTGCAACCCTGTGCCATTTTATAGGAGCATTTGGGCCATTGACGTTGAGAGTGATTATTGGAAGATAAGTGTTTATTGACATCATGTTTCCTCTGTAGTCCTTGTTTCTATAGATTGTAAATTTCTGTTCTAAGTCATTCATGTGTTCTTTCTACTTTTATAGAACCCCCTTTAATATTTCTTGTTGAGCCGGTTTGCTGGTCACATACTCTTTTCAATGTTGCTGGTCTTGGAAGCTCTTTATCTCTCCATCCATTTTGAATGTCAGCCTTGCTGGATAAAGTATTCTTGGCTGCATGTTATTCTCATTTAGTTCCCTGAATATATCATGCCAGCTCTTTCTGGCTTGCCAGATTTCTGTGGACAGGTCTGACGTTATTCTGATGGGTCTTTTTCTGTGTGTAAGGAATCACTTTCAACTAGCTGCCCTTATGATCTCTTGTCTAAAATTACAATTTGCAAATTTTACAATTATGTGTCTGGGTGTCTTTCTAGAATCATTGATCTTGGCAGGCTTCCTTTCTTCCTCTAGGTCATGAACACTTTTCCATTTCACTGTTTGGGGAAATTTTCATTCAGAATTTGTTCGACTATGTCTTCTTGTCTTCTGTCTCTCTCTACCCCCTCTGTGATCCCAATAATTCTGACATTGGAATGTTTCATGGCGTCATTTATTTCCCTAAGTCTGTTCTCATGATTCCTGAGCAGTTTGCTCCAGCTCACCTCCTGACATTTCTTCTCAAACATTTTATCCTCTAGACCACTAATTCTATCCTCTGTCTCCATAACTCTGGCCATTAGACTATTTAGATTACATTGGATCTCACGAATAGCATTTTTAACATTTATACTGGTTCTCATTTCTATCCTTAGAGATTCTATGTTGTCATGGATGTTTCTCTCCATCCTAGCCATTGCCTGGATAATTGTTACCCTGAATTCCCTTTCTGACATACTGTTTATGTCCATATGCAATAGTTCTGAGGGAGAAGGTCCAGTCTCTGGGTTTTTCCTCTGTTGGGTGTTCCTCCTCCTAGTCATTTTGATGAGAACTGGATGAGAGGATGTATAACTGAATGTATCACCCACAATCCAGGCAGGGTGCACCCTGGAAGGTTTTGGAGCAATTGGCATTCACCACCAAAAGAAAGAATAAGGATAAAAAAAGATAGAGAGAAAGATAGAAAGAAGAAATCCCAGCCAGAATGGTCTCCAAAAATAAGATTTATAAGGTATGTAAACCAGCATGAACAAACATAAAGAGCAACAAAAGTAAATGACAAGAAATACAAGAATCTAGTCAGAATGAACCCCAAGAATAAGATTTATATAGTACCTGGAGAAAAGCAAATACATAGAAACATTGACAGAAGGATAAGATTAAGGGTGGTTATAACTCCTCACAGGTGAGGAAGATTATTTCACATCTTCCTGGGTTTATCATTGTATGAAGCCTCTAGTTGTAATGCTAAGTAGTTTAAAAATTTTTTAAAAAACCAAGAAATATGAAAACGAATGAATAAAAAATAGAAAGGAAATAAGAAAAAAAAAAACCTTGTATATATGAAATATACAGGTTTTAGGGTATTATTAGGAGCTTAATATATTTATTTCCCCTGATGTTGGGGATTTAAAATTTTATTTGGACCCTGCGGTTATTGTCCTTTCATTTTTGATTTGTATTCTGAGGGAGGGGCCTTCTGTGTTGTTTTCCAGTCAATCTTGCTTGGGTTGAGTCACCCTGCCCCCCAATCAAGAGGCTGTGCTCTGTGGAAAATGCTTTCTCAGTCTTTTGCTCTCTGATGATTTTTGGCCTTTTGTAGCTTTTTCATCTTTTCGGAGATTCCAAGCAAGGAATCTGCCGTTACGTACCCAGACCTCCGCATCACAGAGAAGCCTCAGTCTGCTCCCCTTTGGGTGGTCCAGAACACACACTTCCCTCCCCAAAATTCTGCTCACAGTGCAGCCTGTCACAGGTGGTGCGCACTCCCAGCCACGTTCAGTGGCTCCGGGAGTGCTCTCTGGGCTCCAGGCACATGCAGGGTGTACTCAGATTCATGCTGGGAATTAGGCTGCCCACCTGCGTTCTCTCTGGTGCCGGCTGGGAGCACCCAGACTCTGCCACAGGCTGCGAACATCTTACAGTCAGGGGTGCACTCAGTCCAGAAAGTGAGGCATGCAGAGAAAAGCTGCTGGCGCCTGGGCCACACCAGACTCTCTAAGGCGCTTGCAGGAGTGCACCCCGCCAACAAAATGGTGCAAGGAGCAGAAAGCTACAGGTTCATGAACCATAGACTGGACCTCCCCACCAGTCTCTCTTTCAGGCAAGTGGTTCCTTCCTGGGACCGTGGGCCCAGGCCCATGCCCACAACCACCCCCTTCCACTAGTTGCTCCTCAGAACCTTTTGTCTTGTTAAATGTTTTTAACTGGACTCTAAGTTAATGCTGGTCTCCAACCACCAGGCACTTTCCTTTGGGGTATTACTGTCCTTGAATCACTTCTGGTGGCTCCCTCCCCCTTTTGTTTATCCTCAGATAGAGGTTCCAGTGTTCCCACTTTGTTTTACCTCTCCACTGCTGTCTTCTCCTCCTGTAGAGATCCAGAAGTGAAAATCTTGCTCCTCAGGCTGATTTCATGGGTGTTCTGCATGTTCTAGTAAATATCCAGCTCACTTTAGGGGACAGGTTGCAACAGGATCTCCTACTTCTCTGCCATCTTGCCCCCTCCCTATTACATACATTATTTACCCACTGGAATTTCAAAAATTAAGTAGAAAAACATTATTACATCCATTGTACAAATTGTAGAGTGTATAAATAAAAATATGCATTGTGTATTATTTTTCTGTTGTACAAATGAAGAAATTGAGACTCATATAGTTCAAAATAACCTGTCCAAGTTATAACAGCTAGTTAATGAATGTCCTGGTTTAGAAACCAGCTCTTGATAGTTTCACTATATCAGCTATCAACCTTGATTAATCTTAGTTCAATACTAAAGTATTTTCAGTATAAACAAGTTTATATTTTTTGGTTTCAATAAGTCATTTGATGATTACCTTTACAGCAAATCATTTGATAGATTTCCCCATTCTAATATTCTATTATCAGAGTGGAAGTATAAAAAGTATATACATTAGAGAACAAAAATTTTCTGTTCTAATTTTCAAGGTCTTGCCCTGAAATAATCCTGGAATCAGAGTATGTCTTAAATTTTTAAGATTTTCCTTCTACCTAAAGGAGAATAACACCTCTCCAGCTTCTGCTTTCTCTTCTTTCTGCCCTTCACTGAGCTACTTGAAAGCTCTCTCACTAAGGTGAGTAACTGAGAAATTGGGGCCATTTGCATTCCATATGATTTGTTAATTCTGAAAAACATAGCTTTTTAACAAACAGAAATAAAATGTAGTTTTATGAATTCTCCCTAGGGCAACTAGATCTTCCCAGCTCTGATTTAAGGTATACCAAGGTATGGACAATTATCTCAGGTGATGTAGTGAAATTATCCCAAAAAGCAGACTGATTGTAGTCCACTCTGATTTTTTTTAAAATTTTATTTGTTTATTTTACAGAGAGAGACACAGTGATAGAGGGAACACAAGCAGGGAGAACAGCAGAGGGAGAGGGAGAAGCAGGCTTCCCGAAGAGCAGGGAGCCTGATGTGGGACTCGATCCCAGGACCCTGGGATCACGACCTGAGCCAAAGGCAGACGCCTAATGACTAAGACACTCAGGTGCCCTAGTCCACTCTGATATTAAAATTGGTAATGGCACATGTACTTTATAAAAGGAGGAGGAAGAGAAGGAAAAGGAGGAAGAGGGCTGATAGAATTCTATAAAGTTGAAAACCATTTCTTTAGGGAGTGTGGGAAAAGCAGCCTGGATTTTATACTAAGCCTGAGTCCACCTAATTATAAACAAAATTATTTTTTTATGAGAACTCTACCTAAAGAAAGTTGCCAATAAGACAATTGTTATGTATTTAGCAAATGTGAGCCACAGGAATAAAAATTCAATACTATGTTAAATATTTAATCAGAAAAAATAGGGCCTTCCTACAAAATCGAATATGACTATTAAAGAAGAATTCAATGTTTTATTGAATTTGGAGTACTGTGAATACAATCTGCAAATATATCATGTAGTCTAGCAAAAAAAAAAAAACCCTCTATTGGATTTTTAGAAGTTTAAGTTATTTAATCTAAGCTATTCTTTCACACACTTTTGGTAGGATCTCTTGTTTTCAAGCACTCAAAAGTTACTTTTGATAATAAATAATAAAAAAATCAAATATCTAGCCTCCTATTATAAGAACTAGTCAAATCTAACAGTAGAATTATGTTCAACAACTTGAAAAACAGAAAATATAGTGTGGCAACCTATAGATGCAGCAAAAATGAGCATTTAGTGGGAAAAGGTACATTTGCCTAGACCAATTCTAATAATGAAGGCTCAAAACAATTATGTAAATTGTAATTTATAGAATTAATGTACTGGCTTTCCAAATATAAGATTATTGAATAATTTTTTCACTTTAGGACCAGACAAGTTTTTGTACAAACACACCGATTTTCCTTTAAAATATCTACTGTTTTGGGGCTCCTGGGTGGCTCATTGGGTTAAAGCCTCTGCCTTCTGCTTGGGTCATGATCCTGGATTCAAGCCCCATATTGGGCTTTCTGCTCAGCAGGGAGCCTGCTTCCCCCTCTCTCTCTGCCTGCCTCTCTGCCTACTTGTGATCTCTCTCTCTGTCAAATAAATAAATAAAATCTTATAAAATATCTACTGTTTTGGCATCTGAATAAAGTAACCCTGTTTATACTAGTATATAAAAATAAATGTCCTAAAGGTGTGATGTATGTGTGTGTATGTGTGTGTGTGTTTATTCCTACTTGGGTTAATTTTTATAAGTTTATAAAACTTCTCAGTATACTCTCTTATCTTAAAAGCTAGTCTACTTGGCTAGTAAGTTTCATTCTGTTTAATTTGCTGATGTCATCAGTTTTGAATTTGTTAAAAGGTGGAAGAAAGAACTACCATTTATAGAACACCTACCAGGTGGCAGGTAGTGTAACAATTTGTCTTTTCAACATGATCCTGGTATTACTAGTCTCAGCCTAAAAAGGCTAAAAGTTTGCAGAAAAACATTCCCCAGACATAAGTACTTTTACACACTGCTAGAGGGCATGTAATTGGCATAGCCATTAGGGAAATCAATTGGCAGTATCTGTTAAAATGAATAATGTACATAACCTGTGTACCATCAGTCCTACTTCTTTGTGAAATTTTATAGAAATACACGCACAAGAATGCTTATTGCAGCATAGTGAAAACTGAAAACAATTTAAACATTGCCCATTAAGGAAATAGGTAAGTTATTAAACATCATGGAACACTGTATCAATTTAAAATAATGAATCAAGACATTTAATTTATAATACAAAAAATGCTTGACTTACACTGCAGAATAATAAAAGCAATAAATATTATTTATAGATACATATTTATGTGAATATATACCAGACAATAATGGTTATTTCTGGGTAAAGGATTTGGATAGAGAATGATTAAGGGAAGATCTTTGACTTTATCTGTATACATTTTTATGTTCACATGTATTCATGTACTATTGCATAACTAAAAAAATGCCTTTTATATTCTTACCTCTCTGAACCTCCTCCTCTTGGCTCTGTGGGCCAGACCCACCTGTACTTGGTTGTATTTATAACCATTATCCTGAGATGAAGACCATATACTTGTTTGGCCTACAATCTTTAATTCTCTGCATTTGTCTGAGAAATTCTCCTCAGATACAGCAGGAAATCTGAGAACATATTCAAAGGCTGCCTTGATATATTAAGCTTGCAATATTACTGCTGATGTAACAGGGAAAGGGAGGATAAAAATGTTACAAGGTGAACCAAAAGAAAAACAAAAAAGAAACTACAGCATGCAAACTATTTGGTAATTTGTTTTGAGAACGGCACATTACACTTACATTATAGCTATACACATTACACTTACATTATAGCTATACCTCCATATGAGTCTGCCAGTGTTTCCCTTGTAAGTCCGTGATTCTGTTGTAGGAATATATCCTGCAGTTCTGTCAATTGGTTGTAAATTATAGTAATGTATGAAGAGATTGAGTAACGCTATCAACTCTTTGCACACTAATAAAGCTATACAATTTTGCTGATTTGGGAAAAATGTAAAGAATGTCAGCATAATCAATAAAGTGGCTTTTATCTAATCATTATTAAAAATAATACTCAAACTTTTATAGACCATTTTCTTTTAACATCAGAGCCTGCTCTTTGAAATTTAACTAGAAGCAAATCAGAGAAACCATAATTAAAAGTCAGACTGAAGTAATCTAAGAGCAGTAGTCTTTTTTAAAAGTTTTTATTTTAATTCCAGTTTGTTAACACACAGGGTTATATTAGTTTCAGGTGTACAATAGAGTGATTCAGCAATTCCATACATCACCCACTGCTCATCACAAGTGCACTCCTTAATCTGCATCAACTATTTAACCCATTCCCCCTCCTACCTTCCCTCCAGTAATCATTACATTGTTCTATATAGTGAAGAGTCTCTTTCTCGGTTTGTCTCTCTCTCTTCCCCCTGCCAGCTCATTTGTTTTGTTTCTTACATTCCACATATGAGTGAAATCATACAATATTTACCTTTCTCTGGCTGACTTATTTCACTTAGCATTATATTCTTTAGCTCCATCCATGTTGTTGCAAATGACAAGATTTCATTCTTTTTTATGGTTGATAATATTCCATTGTGTATATATACCACATCTTCTTTATTTGTTTGTCAATCGGTGGATTCTGGCCGCTTCCATATCCTGTTAATTGTAAATAATGCTGCTATAGATGCAAGGGTGCATGTATCCCTTTGAATTAGCGTTTTTATATTTTTTGGATAAATATCCAGTAGCGCAATTGATTGCTGGATCACTGGGTAGTTCTATTTTTAACTTTTTAAGGAAACTCCATACCATTTTCCAGAGGGGCTGCACCAGTTTGCATTCCCACAAACAGTGTAAGGGGATTCCCCTTTCTCCACATCCTCGCCAACACATGTTGTTTCTTGTGTTTTTGATTTTAGCTATTCTGACATGTATGAGGTAATATCTCATTGTAGTTTTGATTTGCATTTTCAGGGCAGTAGAGTTAGTTGAGTTTTCAAAGGTAGTTTTCTATCGTGGCTAGAAAATTTTTATATTTTATGTTTTTGTGTTGATAAATTTTGCATCTTGTTAAATTACAGACCTATAATAACATTGGGGTGTATATTAGCAGAGATCTCAAAAAGAAAAGAAGGATGTAATCTAGAAGTACAAGAAGAATATTTTGTTATGAAAGTATTCTAGAAATGATTCATCATTAGATTACTAGCAAAGCTGACAAAGGAATTCAGTACTGTGCTTTTTGGCTATCATCTAAGAAAACACTAAATAAAGTTCTTCTGACAAACTGGGTTATTACAAAATTGAAGGAAATTATACCTAAAGAAGGTAAGACATTCAAATGACACTGCTTAGTAACAATTTTAGAACCCCTCCTTTTTTTTTCTCAACAGGAACTCCATTCTCCAACTCTGAAAATATCTACTTGTCCCCCAAGCAGTGTACATATAACCTCAAATACTGAACAGGTAAAAAACGTTATGGATTAGATTAGATTCTTTTCTTTTTATATAAGCCTTGCTCATGTGTTTAAGTAATCTTTAAGCCTCCTAAGGCTTTACACATTTACAAAATGTCAGGAACACAAAACTAGAAAGGGGATTATCATATATGATAATCAGCTCAACCAATTAAAGGAATGTGAAACAAGTGCTGAAACAAATGCTATGAACTGAGATTTTTCAGTTTCATTGTCTATTCAATCTGATTGCTTTTAGTATGAGTGCAGTTTATTTTTAGTCAAAGATCTAGTAATTATATATATTTTAGGACCCTTGATTTTAGCACAAATAAAGTACTTAGATTTTGGACTGGTCAAGGACAGTGAGTGATGGTGAGTGATGGTACTGTCAGTTTACATTCAGAGAGAATAGCTTATAGTGTCATAGCTGGCTCTTCTCAAAGGTACATAATTTTAAAGACATGCAAGGACCTAGTTCACTTAGTTTTTACAACTTAATAATCCCATGTTTAAGATTTCCCTGGAGTTTAGGCATTGTATATCCAAAAGGTGCCTTTAATATAATTAAATACCATGTGAACAAGCGTGTTTAATGAGTTAGTCACCATTCATTAAAAAGCAAATCCTAAGAAAAGAAAATAAATCCTAAATTTGTTACTACATCGGAGGGTAGTACAAAGGATATGGGATTTGGAGGCTAGGAGGGAGAAAGATGGCCTAAGAAAGCAGGCCTGCCCAGATGAGGTATCAGGGTATGAGCTTGAACAGTAAGGGAACAAATGGACAAAAACTGGTCTCTAGACTTTGGTACAGCAAGGAAAAGGTGCTCTTATGCAAAACAAATAAGATTATCAAAAGTTTGTCTACCATTTCCCAATTTGGCCTAGCCTAGAGCTGAGTTGGTCAGAGTCGGTTATTTATTTATTTATTTATTTATTTATTTATTTATTTATTATTTTAGAGAGACAGAGAGCAGGAGTGGGTAAGGGACAGGGAGTGAGGGAGAGAGAAGTCGACTCCCTCCTGAGCATGGAGCCTATGTGGCGCTTGATCCCAGGACCCTGAGAAATCAAGTTAGTCATTTAAGTCACTGAGTCACCCAGAGGCCCCTAGGGTCATGCATTTATTTAGCAAACATTTATTGAGTGCTGACTACATATCAAATATTGTACAAAGATGTATCAGATCCGATTACTATTCTCAAAGAGCTCACAGACTGGCATGGGTCACATACATAGCAAAACATAGGACAGTGGGATAAAGGCTACAACAGAGATAGAAATAGAGCCCTATAGGACCACCAAGATAGGATTACCTAAGAAAAGTAAGTCCACTTAAAACACAGAGCTATTCACTACATCTAAATCCAGGCAGCAAATTGCATTAGCTGTTCTTTTTCATAATGAAGGCTTTAAAATTGGGTTTACCGTATTTTATTTATAATAATACAAATAATTTTATTGTAGAGAATTTTGGAACCATAAAAAAAGGAGAGAAGAAGAAATAAAAATCACTCATGATCCTTACCCAGAGATAGTATTATTAGCATTTTATATTTTCTTCCATTCGAATAAAGAATTGAGATCATACCATATATGCAGTTCTATATCTTCATTTCTCACTTAACCTTATATAATATTATGAGCTTTCTCACGTGAATTTGTATTACTCAAAATCATTATTTTTAGTAAACATATACTTCAGCCTGTGGACAATTAATCTTTCCCCTCCCCTCCCCTACCCTCCCCTCCTCTCTCCACTCTCCACTAAGAGTAAGGTACTCCTCTTAGTATATCTTCATCAGTATTATTTTTTTAAAAAAATTTCCAGTTAAAATATAGTAGCTTTGTTATGTTTATTTGATTCTTAGTTTGGTTGAATATTTCTTGCTGTTTATTAAGTATTTGTTTTTCTTCTTTAATAAATGTTCATGCCATTTGCTCATTTTTCTATAAGTATGAATCTTTCTCTTATTGAGGTATAAAAATTCTATACTAATGATATTGACTCTTTTTCCATCAAGTTTACAAATGACTTTATTCTAGTGTTTTGTCTCCTTTTTAATATTATTTATGGCCCTCCCCACCACCACACTGAAGATTTAAATGTTTAAGTACTCACAAACACACACACACACACACTTTTCTGTGTCTCTTCCATTTTTAAAAAATATGAAAAAATAACTGTTAAGCTATATTTTCTTCTAATATTGTGGGGGCATTACAATGCAATGAATATTTTGAAAGTCTCCCTAACCCTAAACCCTAACCCTAACCCTAACCCTAAACCCTAACCCTAACCCTAACCCTAACCCCTAACCCTAACCCTAACCCTAACCCCTAACCCTAACCCTAACCCTAAACCCTAACCCTAACCCTAACCCTAACCCAACAGCTTGAAATATGTGATGAATTACCATGAAATGAGTATTTAATAGAGATACCTAGCATAGTGCTGAACACATAAACACATGCTTTCATGTATATTTCTAGGACTGAATTAACTAGAACCATAAATTCATTTCATCACTTATGTAAATGACTTTTAAAATTTCACTCTGAAAATTGCTCCCTATTATTATTAATGGCTTCAAGGTCATTAAGCAACTATAATTATATGCAGTTTTTATCTTTCTTTACAGGAACTCCATTCTCCAACAATGAAAGTCACTGCATATCCACAGACTACTATTAGGAGATACATAGTACAAAATCCTGAACAGGTACGCTATATCACACAAACTTTTGTCCCAACCTATAATTCCTTAGAAGTTGATAGCTTAAATGAGAAGGGTGAGTCAGTTACCAGATCCCTAAAATCAGATCATTGGGAGTTTCTTCTAGTTATAAAGGTAACTTCTGATCATTAGTATTAATAAATCATTTTTAAAATATTTTTAAAGATTTCATTTTTTTAATTTTTAAATTTTTTTAGTGATTCATCAGTTGCATATAACACCCAGTGCTCCCTGCATCAAGTGCCCTCCTTAGTGTCCATCACCCAATTATCCCGTCCCTCTACCCCCTTCCCCTCCAGCAATTCTCTTTGTTTCTTAGTTAAGAATCTCTTAGTTCGCTTCCTTCTCTGTTTTTATTTTTATTTTTCCTTCCTTTCCCCTATGTTCATCTGTTTTGTTTCTTAAATTCCACATATAAGTGAAGTCATATGGTATTTATCTTTCTCTGACTGACTTACTTCACTTATCATAGTACACTCTAGCTTCACCCACATCATTGCAAAAGGCAAGATTTCACTCTTTTTGATGACTAATATTCCGTTGTCTATATGTACCACATCTTCTTTATCCATTCATCTGTCGATGGACATTTGGGCTCTTTCCACAGTTTGGCTATTGTAGACTTTGCTGCTATAAACATTGGGGTGCATGTGCCCCTTTGAATCACTATTTTAAAAAGTCATTTTTAATTCCAGACAACTATGTGCCCATATACTCTGATTTAGTGGTGCAACAGTTCCAAGCAGCATAGAAATTCTTGGGTTATAAAATCTTTCTACTTCTATAGCACCACATTTATACTACAAAGGATTTTGTACCTTTTGAACCAAAGGAAAAAAAGACAAAGTTCTTTCACAGACTTAAAAGCTATCATCTGTTACATTAGGGGTTAGAGTCCTTAGTTTATTTAGATTTGCCATTGAGATATGGGCTAGGAAGAAGAAAATGAAAAATCAAAAGTTCTCCATGGGGCTCCTGGGTGGCTCAGTCATTTAAGTGTCTGCCTTTGGCTCAGGTCATGATCCCAGGGTCCTGGGATTGAGCTCCGCATCAGGCTCCTTGCTCAGCAGGGAGCCAGCTTCTCCCTCTCCCTCTACCTGTTACTCCACCTACTTGTGCTCTCTCTCTGTCAAATAAATTAAAATTTTCTTTTAAAAAAAAAGTGTCTCTATGCCTTTATTGCCTATGCTATGAACTTTTGTGCCTAACAATGAGCTCTTTTGAAAATTATAGTTATATTTTCTACTAAGGTAAGTAACCTTATATTTTACACAGTAGGATATTATTCTTTATCTCATTTTGAGAAGAAAATTAAGAAAACCTTTTCCCACAGAAAAGCTTTCCTCAATACACACACAAAACCATATACAACCCTTCTTTAGCTGCAACAGGAGGTTCTATGGGGTTATAAGGACAAAGTTTCACAAATAGAAACTGTGTTTCTATCTGTGTGCCACAGATAATAATACAGCAATTCTTTGTATTTCTCTTTATTTTATTTCTCCACGATTGCAGGAGAGAATCTTTCCCTCTCTCACAAAATAAAATCAATTATTTGCTTCAGCTGTGGAAAGCAAAGGATTAAATTAGGGTAACACACTTGATATTACTCCAGGTGCATGGGTGGGAGGTGCACTGTTTTTCTGTATCTGTCCTCCCCTCTTCTTTCTTTGTTTATTTTAAAGTCTTTTTCTCACCTCCCTTCAGCTACAAAGGCAGTTAGTTATGTATGTATGCATGTGTGAACATATGAGCATATAAGCTCTGTGGTGGGGGGGTGATTATCTTGAACATGTGCTTCAGTTTTCATGTATCCATTGTAAATATCAAAAACAAATGTGATTACATTAAAGCAATTGCTTGTGCCTTCTTTTGCAGAATCAAATGTTTAAACAACAAATCTCAGAAGTGTGTTGGGGAAGGGAGACATAAAGAAAGCTTGGGAGAGGAGAGTATGCATTTTTCTATAACATGGCCACTTTACCCTTTCTCCTTTTTCCTCCCTCATTCTCCTTTTTCTTTCTTTCACATACAACCTGGGGAATATGTATACTTAGATGCATATTACACTTGATATCCCTGACTTTCAAAGAATTAGTTCTGGATAGCACTTTTTTTTTCCATAATGTGAGAATTGCTGTGTTTAGCTAGGATATATTCACAGAGTAATTTTAAAATATCAAATAATTTGGATTCCAACACACTTTGCTAGTGCTTCTTATGTGACTTTGGATAAATTCTTATTCTTAAGTTAATGGAGAAAAGGAAGAATTAATGTTTATTGGATATATGCTCTATGCTAGGAAATTTAGATATTGTATCCCATTTAAACCTAAAAAGGTAAGAAAATAGAGGCACAAAGAAGTTCAGTTATTTATTCAATGAATATTTATCAATTGTTTACTATGTACTAAAAATTACTCCAAGAATTAGGGATAGAGCAGTGAACAAAACAAAGTCCAATGTTCTTGAAACTTAAGCTTTTAACTAGCCTCAAACATTCAGTTACAAAATAACAGAGTGGGAACAGAAATTGAAAAATGCTCATCTGGTAAAGATACATTTGCAAATTAAAGACAATTGAGGTTGTAGGTGAATTAGGATCCAGAGACTCATCTACATACCAACTTTCCCACATCATCCCCTGTAACAGTGTAATACAAAGGCAGAGAAATTAGAAGTATGTATGGAAATACATAACATATTTGTAACACTGAGTCTGCCCACGTAAAAGCTTATTATTATGGCTGTGTTCAACTACAAAGAAGTAAATAGTTTTTTAGGGACCCTCCCCCCATCTCCCCTGTAGAGGGTAATGATTATTTTAAAGCTTTTAACTCTTTTTATTATTGAGTAATAAAACAAATTTCAACCCCTATGCTTTGTAAACAAAAATAATCTGATTTTGCAGAGCAGCTTGAAAATCCTATTTAGATATACTCCTCATTTTATTTATCTAAGTATATCCCTTTTTGTTTGTCCTTTTAAATCCCCCCAGGAGAAGATTCTGGCTTAATTACAATATTTATAATGAGCTGAGCCTCCTAAATGGCAACTTTATCCTCTTTCACCTCCCAGCTTGTCTAATCCTCACTTTTCCTCCTTATAATTAAACTGATCTCAATCTACTTCTCTTATTATGATTTCCTTCTACCTCTGTTCAGCCTTTTTAAATTTTTGGTTGTTTGCGATCCTCTTTATTCTCCATTTATTGTCATTTTAGTCAAAGCTTTTATGCATTCTGGTATATAACTTGACCTAGAAATGAAGAAAATATTTTGTTCCATTGGAGAGAATCCAATTGATATTAATCAGTTTTATTAATTTTCTAGTTGTGGAACTCCTGGTATGGGGAGGGAACTTTACAGGTTTCATATGGGTGGGGGGAAGGAAACAAGACATGGCTCCCACACCAAAAGAGCTAACAGTTCCTCTTGGCAAAGGAAATAAGATATGTCCACAAATAGCTATGTAAAATATATGATGGGGTGTATGATAGATGAGACAAGAAAACTACAGATGAAGTCTTATTGAAGTTCCAGGGGCTGGAGATAACACATTTGTTTGGGAGAAACAGAGAAGGATTTATTGTGGTGTTTAAGGTACTATGACAGTTAACATTGTTGCCAGTATCATTTTACTAATGGGAAAACTAAAGCTTAAATAAATGTGATTGTTCAGGTCTTCTGACTCCAAATCTACTACTGTCTTTTCTGACAGTTATTTTGGGGTTAGTTTTGATAAAATTTGATAACTTATGTTGAATATGGAATTAAAAGAAGAAGAAGAAAAGCTGGGCGCCTGAGTGGCTCAATTGGTTAAGTGGCCGACTCTTGATTTTGGGTCAGGTCATGATCTCAGGGTCCTGAGATAGCACCCCATGTCAGGCTCCACTCTCGGAGGGGAGCCTGCTTGAAGATTCTCTCTCTCCCTCTCCCTCTGCCTTTACCCCCACTCATGCTCTCTCTCATTCTTTCTCTCAAGTAAACAAAAATAACTCTAAGAAAGAAAAAAAAAAGAAGAAAAGTCAAATATCACCCTAAGCTTCTCGGTTTGAGATACTGGGAGCATAGTAGCCCAATTAACAAGTGAGGGGGAGCAGAAGTTCATTTGGAAAGGGGCAGATCATAAGATCTGTTTGAACCCAGCGTTTGAGGTGCGTAGGAGAGATTACCACATGGGGAGTTAAAAATGACCTGGAGAGGGGTGCCTGGGTGGCTCAGTTGGTTAAGTGGCTGACTCTTGATTTTGGCTCAGTTCATTATCTCAGGGTCCTAGGATTGAGCCCCATGTAGGGCTCCATGCTCAGCAGGGAGCCTGCTTCAGGATTCTCTCTCTCCTCTCCCTCTGCCCCTCCCCCTGCTTGGTCTCTCTCTCTCTCTCTCAAAAAAAAAAAAAAAAAAAAGTAAATCTTAAAAAAAAATGACCTGGAGGGGGCATCCCGGTGGCTCAGTTGATTGTCTGATTCTTGATCTCAGCTCAGGTCTTGATCTCATGGTCATGAGTTCAAGCCCCACATTGGGCTCCATGCTGGGTGTGGAACTTACTTAATAATAATAATAATAAAATGACCTGGAGAAAGGCCAGATTTGAGATAGAGAGTTATTGGGAGTTATTCCTTTGAATGTTGTCATTGTACCTGTGAGAACGAATGAGAAAACTGGGTAATGGAGAGGGTTGAGGCACAGAACCTTGGAAATGCCTAATTTAAGCAAACAGAAAGGAGTCACTTTCATGGGCAGAGGAGTTATCAGAAAGAAATGTGAACACAGAGTAACTGAAACAAATAAAGAAAGGGGGTGGTAACTATCTCAAATAACCAAAAGGCCAAAGAGGATGAGGATAAGATTTGAGAATAGAGTTTGACCATTAAGTAATGGTGATATTTGAGAGTTTCCTTATACTTTTGGAAGCAAAAACCAGATGTGCAAAGTTAATGGGTAATAGATCAAGACGTGGAGGAAATAAATGAGGATTACTCTTCTAAAAAGGATATTGGTCAAAAGAAGGAAAGATGGGATGGTAGCTAAAGGAGAAAACAGAATCTTGGAGATCTAAGAGATTTATAGGCAGAGGAAAAAGAACCAGTAGTAAGACTAAAGATGCCACAGAGAAAGGGGACAAATGGACATAATTCTGGAAGAGACAAGAGGGGATAGGATTTCAAGTATAGAGAAGTGACTTCAGGATAAAAGGAGGAGTTTGTCTTTCTTGGTAATGAGATGGAAGGAGCAGAAATTGAAAATTTTGAGGTAGGGAGAAAGATGAAGGAATCTCATTGAATAGGTCTTTATTTTCTCAATAAAAAGAAGGGGAATGAGGGAATGTGAGCATAGGGGACTGAGGAAATTGGAAAAAAAAATTGCAACCACAGTTATAGGGAATTTGATAAATACAACTGTGACCATGAAGGTTAAAGAAGCTCTTAAAGTTAGATAACTTGCATTTGTACTGAGCCAAATCAACAAATATTTCTTTAACATTCTCCAGCAAGGTTTCATGGCCTGGGAACAGCAAAGTAGATGCTGGGGATTATGTACTTTGTTAGATGTGAGAACTACTGCCAGAGGTTCTAAAAGTAACAATTAAAATGATAAAATCAGCCATCTTTGAAGACAACTATTAATTTTTAGGGTGGATCTAGTACCAATTCAAATGTACAGATTAAAAAAATTTAGCTGCCAAAATAGTAAAGCTGTGTAACAGCTCATTTTTGAAAAATATAAGACTTCTAATTAAATTTATTTTGCTGAACTGTTTTACTAAGAATGATTTATTCAGATATACTAAAATTTGGTTTTACTTTTTTAATCATTTGGGGGAAATAATAGCTCCCAAAATTTAGAATTTTTTTTCAGAAATTCATTTAAAATAGTAAGTCCAACACACATTTTGGAGAGAATCAACACTGTTAGAATCCAAACCATTTTTCTTCTTTTCTTTTCTTATTTTATTTTATTTTATTTTATTTTATTTTATTTTATTTTATTTTATTTTATTTTCTCCCCAAATATGTTTATTTTCATTTTTCAGTGTTACAAGATTGATTGTTCATGCACCATACCCAGTGCTCCATGCAATACGTGCCCTTCTCAATACTCACCACCAGGCTCGCCCACCCCCCCGCCCCCTCCCCTCCAAAACCCTCAGTTTGTTGCTCAGAGTCCACAGTCTCTCCTGGTTCATCACCCCCTCCGATTTCCCCCCATTCACCCTTCCCTTCCTTCTCACAATGCCCTCCATGATTTTCTTTATACTCCACACGTAAGTGAGACCATAAGATAATTGACTCTCTCCGCTTGACTTATTTCACTCCGCATAATCTCTTCTAGTCCTGTCCATGTTGATACAAAAGTTTGATATTCATCCTTTCTGATGGAGGCATAATATTCCATTGTATAGATGTACCACATCTTCCTTATCCACTCATCTGTTGAAGGGCATTTTGGTTCTTTCCACTGGTGGCGGGGGACCAGCACACACCATTTTTCTTCTTAAAAATAATAATAGTTCAGCATTTATAGTGAACACGGGGAAATTTTCTTTTACTTTGTTTTCCCCTGTTAGAAGGTGCTTATATCCTTAAGATAAACATTCATATCATCTCTCCTCATCCAATCATCTGTTCATTCACTATGGGGTATTCAAGATGAATACAGTCCCTGTCTTCAATAAGCCTATTTTTGTATATACTTTATCTTGATATCTTAGAATAGTTCTAACAAGGCTTTCATTAACTTTTTAAAATGCAGTATGGACTTAAAATATTATATTATTAAAAACCAATATCATTTGTACATTAAAATCACAGATGAAAGGTACTTTAAAATATGTTCTTTTTCTTGATATAAAGTATTCTGCATTACTATGTCTGTGATAAGAAAACTAAGCCTCAGAGAAGGTAAATGACTTTCCTACATTTCCACAGCATGTAGGTGATAGAGGCAGAACTGAATACAGGTTTTATGACTAAAATTTTTTCAATTATGCCTTCTTCACCTAATTTTAGTAGTCAGATCCAATGGATCTGCAGTAGTCTGAATCCAATCCAATTTAGAATTATCACCTGTTGACATCTCTGAAGCATTTATACTGTCACTCACCTTACCACTGCTTTATGAAAATTCTTCTTCTCTTGATCTTATTTCATTTTTCTCTTCTGATTCTCATATCTCTTAAGACTTATATAGTTATGTTTTTGATCTTCACTTGCCTTTGCAGCAATTGCATGATTTTAACAAGACCTTCTAAGCATATGATTCTGAAATCTAGAACTAGAACTGTAGTCATGAAATCTCCACTCACCTGTGTGCTGGACATCTGTAACCTGAATGCCTTCCTATGCATTTTGATAAAAGTTTCTTTGCTAATTCTTTGCAATAATTTAATACATATTTAAGGGATTACTATGCACTGTATATTTACTAAATGTTAAAAGGAATAAAAACATGAATCAGACCTAGATTTTTACCAGGAACACATAAAATTTAATGTGTCTCAACTTTTCTTGTTTTTGTTTTTTACAAAAAAAATCTATGTAGTAGATTTCTCCGATTTAAGATCTTAGAGTCACCTTTGTAAAGCACTGTCCTTGATGATTTAAGATAGTCTCTTCACTGGTCTCACCTGTACTCTTTCCTTTCTCCAATAAATCTCCCTGAAGTAGATTTATGTTCACCTCAGTGCCTGCTTAAAAGCATTCAAGGACTTCTCACTGCATTCAGAACCAAGATCCATCTGCCATCTGTGTCCCTTACATATAATTTACACTTTTACAGACTTGGTTTCATGACTTATTTTGTTCACTTCATTTGGAGTACCATTTTCTTCCATCTCCTTATATGCAAAGCCCACCTTAACCTTTCCTCAAATGCCACCTGACCCAAGTAACTTACCTGAGCACTGCCAGATGGAATTCAATTTTTCCTCTTCTGAATTCCATCCCATAACTTATTTCTCTGTACCTCTTATAGGAGCTTGCTTCTTTCTACCTTGTATTATAGATGTTTCTGTTCATATATTATCTAGACCAGGTATCAACAAAAGTTTCCCATAAAGGGCAATACAGTAAATATTTTAGGTTTTTCTGTCACCATAAGGTTTTGGCCTTCTTTGTATTTACAGCCCTTTAAAAATCTAAATATCATTCTTAGCTTGAGGATATTATAAAAATAGGCTGCTGGATACAGTTTGATGAATACCGATCAATATTCAATGTTCCTGGTAATAACCTAAGTGTGATCCATGCCTTATAAAACTGAGCACTGGGTGTTACATGCAACTAATGAATCATTGAACACTACAACAAAAACTTATGATGTACTATATTTTGGCTAATTGAACATAATAAAAAAGAATTTCAAAATATCAAAGTGGAAAATGAGGAAAAGAAATGTATTTTTAGTAAGAAAGTGTAGCCATTTTCCAAAACAGATCATTGATATATAGTTTACATTTACACAAATGTGCATATTTCAGTCAAGTCACCTTTTATATTTTTAATCTTTACTATTACTAATAATATGTATTAAGCTAAAGTATATTGACATCACTTATGTTGACATTAAATAGATATGATGACTATATTGTTACAGTTTAAGGCTATTGTACTGCTAGATTTATACATAATTGTAAGTATTAGATATCTCAGTAAAATACTCAAAAAAACTTAGCAAACTGTATTGTGCATAGTAAGCTCTTAAATATCTGTTGTATGATTGCAAATAACTACCAAAAAGTGTTTTTTAAATTTTTTACAAAGACAAACAAACACAAAAGTGCTTCTAGGGGAATCCTTCTAAATATATCTACTTTTAGATTTAACAATTCATTGGCTAGCTAAATTTAACACTTACATATTTGTTTCACCAAATATTCCCCTAAATAGCTAAAGTACCCTTTATTCAAACTTGAATACAGTTTGAAAACCTGAATACAGCTTGCAAACTCTTAAATCTTTTGGATTTAAGAGTATCTTGCATTCTCAACAACCAGTATTTTCATCTAATTGTTTTAAGAGTTTTTACAATACCAGATGACAAAAACGCTAGCATATTTTGATTTTGAAATAGTCTTAAACACATTAACTAGTAGCAGGTTTAGTCAATCCCCTTCTATACTATTCTCCTGTATTACAAAAATAAATGAATGTAATTTTTCTTTGTAGCAAAACAACTGCAACTCCTCCCATACTAGTAGACTCATATGAAAACCAAAAGAAGGATAAGAAATACAGTAATATTGCATTTATTTTAAACTCTTGATTTGATTCTTATTAGTCTTTCCCTGATTATTTCAGATCTTGGACATGTCACCAGCCTTTATTTCATTGGCTGATAGCTTTTAAGCACTTGGATAATCCTACATCAACTTAGTTGATTATATGGGGATACAGTAGTGCTTAATGACTCTGTTCTCAGTATTCAAAACACATGTTGTAAAGAGACACTTAGCTTTGATTATAATCACAAGTAAGAATTGTACACTTCAAGGGCACCAAACCCAAGTTCCAGGAAAAAATCTTTAATATAGTTTTACCTACTTCACAGCTCAATGATGAATTGTTGTTTATTTTACATATCTCCAATAATACTTTTTCATAGAAAGAAACCTGCCAGTAAACTCAATTTAAATGAAGTTGACCTCATGCCTGTCTACCTCAGAGGAAACTCACTATATCTTGCCTTAAGAACAAGAGACACTCAGGGCACCTGGGTGGCTCAGTTGTTGGGTGTCTGCCTTCGGCTCAGGTCATGGTCCCTGGGTCCTGGGATCGAGCCCCACATCGGGCTCCCTGCTCGGCGGGAAGCCTGCTTCTCCCTCTCCTGCTCCCCCTGCTCGTGTTCCCTCTCTCACTGTGTTTCTCTCTGTTGAAAAAAAAAGAACAAGAGAAACTCTTTTTTATCCTCTGGAAGTTTTGTATGACATTGGGATTGTCTGTCTTGAGACTTTATTTAAAAACAAAACAAAACAGGAAAATAATTATCTTTCTCAGGCCCTTCCAATTTACCCTAAATCACTTTGTTAGGCCTAGTAAAAGGTAGTAGGAGAGTTCCAGATTGCTCTGTTTAAGAAAACAGACTATCTCTATTACTATTTCCTTATATCTTTCATAACCTTATTGGGCCGCCATTCCATTCTCCTAGTATGCTATAACTCAGAGTTTATTAGAGACTAGATATTTGCTTAAGTTAAGGTTCTTCTGAAAAGGTACCTTTCAAAACAAAACACCATCATTATTGTCTTTATAGGAACCACTTTCTCCATTCCTAAGAGGAGGCCATTTCTTCCCAGGAAACAATGTTATTTATGAAAAAACAATAAGAAAAGTAGAGAAGCTAAATACGGATCAGGTATGTAAAATTTGTTTTAAAGCTTATTAAATGTATACTTTTGAATTATCAGTATTTTAATAGAGTGAAAATGACACTCAATTTTCAAGTGCCAATCAAGGCCATTATGAGTCATAATAATACGTTATTGTGTCTACAGCCCCTCATATCATCCTTAAGACTTTCATATTCATTCTCCCATATGAAGTATTATTGTCCCTGTTTTACTGATAGGGAAACTAAAGTAAAAATATGTCAAGTCACATACAAAATTTATGGTAGAAACTGAATTTAATACAGATATCTCAATGCTTTGTATGTTTCTTTTGAAATGGTTTCACAAAAATTATAATTTAAAACATTATAACTTTGTCTTAATTGTGGGATTTGAGAAACAAAGCATATGAACATAGGGAAGGGGGAAAAAAGAGAGACACAAACCATAAGAGACTCTTAATTATATAGAACAAACTGAAGATTGGAGGGGAGGTGGGCAGGGGATGGGCTAAATGGGTAATTGGCATTAAGGAGAGCATTTGTTGTGATGAGCAGTGGGTGTTATATGTAAGTGATGAATCACTAAATTCTACTCCTGAAACCAATGTTATACTATATGTTAACTAAGTAGAATTTAAATAAAAAATTGAAAAAAATTGAAAATATATATAAAATGAATTTTCAAATGAACAGTATTTATGAACAGATACGTACAATACTATATTTTGTAAAAGTCTAGAAAACTATAGTTCAAGTCACATTTTAAAAATTTCATTAATTCAGCTACGAGACCAAGTACCACATTCAAAACTATAGCAGGGCAATGGTAATTCCACAGCATGTAGAACTACAGACCTACAAGCAGAGTTGTTTCTGTAGCCGGCAGAAGTTTCACATTGATCTGCTCAGTAGATACAAGCATGTATCTCAGTAGATACAAGCATGTATCTGCTCAGTAGATCCAGCCCAAACAGAGCCTAGGACTTGTCTCTTGGACATTCTTGAAATAGGGCAGTGTATTAGTTTCTTAGAACTACTGTAACAAAGTATCACAGTGTGGGCATTCTTGAAATAGGGCAGTGTATTAGTTTCTTAGGACTAGTGTAACAAAGTATCACAGTCTGGGTGACTTAAAACAACACAAATTTATTGTCTCACAGTTCTGGAGGCCAGAAGTATGAAATCATTGTGTTGGCAGGGCCATGCTCCCTTTGAAGCCTTTAGGGAAAGAGCTCTTCTATGCCTATCTCCTAATTTCTTGTGGTCTCAGGTGTTCCTTGGTTTGTAGATGCATAACTTTAATCCTTTATCTTCACATGGCATCCTTCCTGTATGTCTTCATGTCATCTTCTCTCTGTGCATGTCTGTCTCTGGGTTCAAATTTTCCCTTTTTATGATAACGCCAGTCATATTTGATTAGGACCGATTCTAATTACCTCATTTTAACTTCTTACTTCTATAAAAGCCTTGTTTCAAGGGGAAAAAAAGAAGCCCCTGTTTCTAAACAAGGTCACATTCTGAGGTACTAAGGATTAGGACTTTAAACATTTGCATTTCCTTGGAGGGACACAATTTAATCTACAACAGGCAGTTAAATGATATCAAATGAATTTTATCACAAAATCATTTTCTCATATACTAATGAAACATTAAGATACACTAAATTCTTTTTAATTTTCTTGACATAAGAACATCTTATTTTTATGAGTATTTATGGGCAGTTGTTATCAGATTCATAGGAATTAATACATTATTACTTATTTGATGCTCATTAAAAATAAAATAGTGTAAACTCTCAGAATCATAAAAATCTAAACCTTTAAGACTCTGGTCTGCTTAAAAAGTTCGATATATTAGAGGGTTTGATATAGTATGTATTGAACACATATCTTTCAGAAGAACAACAGAATATCTCTGGATATTATGATTCCAAATAGAAAAATTTTATCAAATATGTCAGTTCTTTAAGGGGCACTTTCCTCAAGCTATCAAATTATAACATCTGTCCTTTGTCCAACTGGACTGACAAAACAATAAGTTTGACACACTTTAAATAGTAAGAAATTCTTGAGACACATCATTTCATGCTCCTTTTAATGTCTTGTCTCAAAAAGGATAAATACAATCTAAATCTTGGTTCCCAGAGAAAAAGACTGAATATCCTGTACATTCTTATTGCTATACATATGGAATGGTTAAAGAAAAATTCATTTGAAAGAACAGTACAGTTACTATTAATTTGAATATTTACGTTTTTACATACACTTTTTTTATTAGTGACTTAAATGATTTAGGATTTGGGGACTGCCATGAGAGACTACCCAAGGTAAAAGGAACCATGCATATGGAGCAAACTATAATTGCCTTGACCTAGTTGAGTTTCCTCAAGTGATAGAGATGCAGTAGAACAAGTTGGATAAAGATAGAGTCTGTATGCCATGGTTAATGTTACATGAGACTAGTTCAAATAGGACTAGCTCTTAGGAGATAAGACCTGCCCAAAAAAGACGTCTTTGTCATGGAAGGGTGGTAAATTGGTGCTATTTGCAAGATAATTATGTAGTTCATATGAACTGTACTTTGTATCTATTTTTCTCTATCAAAGAAGACAAAATATATGATAAATCAGAAATATTTGATCTTGTTTACATTAAAAATCCACCTTGTGGTACACTTCAAAAATATGAGTAATATATGAATATCATGATTTAGAACAATAATTTTAGTAATCAGGTGTGATAATTGAAACTGAAAATCTGCTAAGACTTCATTGATACTAATGAGTGGTTCAGAGGCCACATAGGCTCAGGAAAACCACAAGACACTCCAGATGGAGAGACTGTCAGCATTCTATTCAAGAGCCAACTGATATATTAATAAAGACAGATGATTGAGAAATGAGTTTTTGTTTATCTTATATCTTTATTATCTTAATATCTTATATTGATATGTCATTCAAAGTGTCTCCTAACTTGCTTTTTAAAGAACACATTACTTTTTTTTTTCAGAAGGAATTCTATTTCAGTAGTGTACAAGTTCCCTGCTGGGTGAAGGTTTCTTTAGCCTATCACTCTGACTTTATTCTAATCCAGTGTATGAGGTATTTTGTAACATAAAAGAACAGATAATACATTCACCCTTAGAATTTGTACTAAAATGGTTTATAGTACACGGTCTGACTTCTAAACTGTAGAGATCTAAGTGCTAGCATATAAAGTGAGTCATATTTGAAAAGATCTTGAAGAAAATGATTCTATGAGCGGATTCTATGACCTTTATTATCAATTACTACTAAGGTAGTTTCTATTTGTAAAATATGTTTCTTCACATATTTTTCTTTCTTTCAAAATAATTCTGTACACATAAAAAGATAATTTGTATACACGTTAAAAATTTCAAAGCATAAAAAGTATAAAAAGGTCCAAAAGTACATAAAAGTAGAATAAAAATATATATAGTAGTTAAAAACATAACAAAACAAAACAAAAACAAAAACAAAAACAAACAAAAACCTCTCTATCCTAACTCTTTTGTTTCTCAGTTCCTCTTCCCAGGGGCAGTCACCCTTAAAAGATTTTTGCTCTATGTATTTAAAAGAAGCTGTGTATATTTCTAAATATACACATATGTATATATATTTTTAAATTTATGCAAAAGAGAGCATAGTATATTCCTTCTTATGTATCTTCCTTTTTTCATTTAATATAGTTTGAAAATTGTTCCACATTAAAAAAAATTAAAGGGACTCCTGGGTGGCTCAGTCATTAAGCATCTGCCTTCGGGTCAGGTCATGATCCCAGGGTCCTGGGATGGAGCCCCGTGTGGAGCCCCGCATCAGGCTCCCTACTCGGCGGGGAGCCTGCTTCTCTCTCTCCCATTCCCCCTGCTTGTGTTCCCTCTCTTGCTGTGTTTCTCTCTGTCAAATAAATAAAAATCTTTAAAAAGAAATTTTAAATTTGAAGTACTTTCCACTGTCAAAAGGAAATAGAGCATTGAATTTATACTTCCAAAGCTAAATGTATATATACATATATATATGTATATATACATATATATTTGACAGAGAGAGAGAACACAAGCAGGGGCAGTGGGAGAGAGGGAGAAACAGGCTTCTCACTGAGCAGGGAGCCCGAAGTGGGTCTCGATCCCAGGACCCTGGGACCATGACCTGAGCTAAAGGCAGACTCCCGAGACCATGACCTGAACCAAAGGCAGACACTCAGTGACTGAATCACTCAGGTGCCCCGAATGTAGCATTCTGATTCATAATAGAGAATGTTTTTCTTTGAAAACTGGCTTTCAGATGCCTGTTATCAAAGTAGAATAATAGAGGAAGCAAACACACCTGAAATCTTCAAAACTGAAACAACCTGATATCCTTTATTATTATATGCCCTATACTTTATCAGAAAAAAAGCCATGACAAAAGAAAAAGCAGATAGTAAAGAATTAGTTTAAAAATAACAAGTTAAGTCCCAGACTGTTTTGAGGACAGTAAAAATGCAACTTTATGTTTTGAAAGAACTCTGAGCTAGAAATCATGAATTCCAATCCCAATTTTTCTAAGAATTAGTCAAGTCATTATGAGTAAAGAATCTTACCTCTCTGGACCTCAGGGTTTTTTTTTTTTTTCCACCTGCAAAATTAGTGGGGTGGATGATGATTAAGTTTATGATGACAATGATAATGAAATAATAATATAATAATGAATGTTTATTACCCACTTACTTTGCACTAGACACTTTATAAACATTAGCTCATTTACTCCTCACAGCAACCCAATGAGGCACATATTATCTCCATTTTTGCAAATGAGGAAACTGAGGCTCATAAAGATTGCATAGTTTCCCAAGATCACAGAATAGGTGGTAGAATCGTTAGAATCCCTGTTTTCTAGATCTGAAGCTTCAGTCACTGTTTTCCAATCTTTTCCCTTAGTTTGTGCTTGATTTTCATAAGCATAAGAATTGTCTGCCCCCACTTTGATTCTAATATACTTTCTGATATTGAAAATGACTGTATTATATTATTTCATATCCATCTACATCTTCAGTATGATAGTATTATTATGAAATTAGATGCTGAAATACCTGTTGAATCATCAAAGAGTAATTAATATTCATTATAGTTTCAGTGTTAAGTATAACTGGAATATCAATTTAATCAGAATATGCAATTCCCTGGCCAATTTAGGTAAGTATTTGGATGGTTACAGCCACATGATCAAACAAAAATAGAATTCAATACAATTTTTCCTAATGAAATAATTTGAAAAATATAATATGCCATATACTAAAACTACAAATCCTAGAAATTGAATTAACTTGTGAAAGAACACATTAAATTTTTAAAAATGCATTCAGTGGGCTTTTCTCAATTAGTAATTTGTATTCTCAGTGGCTATTTTGGCATGTATGTGTGTTTTAGGAATGCTATCCACAGATCCAATGCCATCATCACATTGTCCAGGAGCCTCAGATTATCCACTCTCCACACTGTCAACAATCCCATTCTAGCCAACAAATCCAAACCATCACAGGAAGTGATTCAATTTCTACAAGCACTGGAAATGAACTGTGCTATGGTGGATCAAGCCATATACATGATCAGGTAAGATTAATCAGATGATTCCTTATAAAACTGAAATAACACTCTTAAACCATTCTCACACCACTGTATAGTAACCCACATTGAATTTTCATCAAGATATTGAGGTATTTGTGTTTTGTTAGTGGCATTTTTAAAGCAAAATTTTCTACTTCCTCTCAGAAGACAAAATAACTCAGGTATATTAATGCATTAAATCTATGAGAAAAGTTATAAACTGGTTAACGAATACCTAATTTCTAGCTGATCCTCAGTTCTAAAATAGGTTCAATGGTTGTGCAACATTAAATATTTTCATAAGGCATGGTATTTAAATGAACAATGGATTGGAAATGATATTATCTAAGGATTACAATGGTCACATTTCACAAACTGGCAATTAATTCCTATATGCATTCTGTGAAAATATGCTATATTAACTCAAGTCAGAAAATGCATACATTTTATTGTATATTACATCAACAAAATAAAAACTAAAACTTGGTCGCTAAGGAGAAATCTCTCAGGATACAATCATCAGTGACTAATTTGTACTCTGAAGACTTTGGAATCTTGGAAACATCTGTTATACAAGTGTTAAAGGAAAAAAATTGTTTTTTTTTTCTTGTATCTTGGTAAAACTAACAACAATAACTGAAACAGTGGGGAATCAGTCATCATTTGCATTTTTTCAGATCTTTTTTCCCAGTAAGGAATAACTTACCCAAATTGACCTCTTTCACAGGAAGCTCTTACTGAAAGATAGAAGGAAAAGAATAAGAAAAAATACAGTAGGAGCCTGAACACATAAGAATTTTGATTGTTTTATATTAAATATATGTGAGATTATTTCTAAGAACTGAAACTTTGAAATATGTACTTTGACCATATTGGTCAAAAAATAAACATAAAAGATTTAAAATCCATATTTTTCCACCCTAAAAAACCTAAATTTATTTTCTTTGAAATTAATTTATGGAAATATTGTCATCTAGGATTACTCTAAAACATGGTTCAGATGGTGTTGAACTTCTTACATTAAATGGATTGGTAATAATGCTTAAAAACTTTTTATTAAGTTGAATCATTTGAAATTGTCATTTTTATAGGTCAATATTGGTCAAATAGCAATAATTTCATACAGTTTAGTCTAATTCTTTGCTTTGCTTCAATTTCCTCATCATAAAATAGAGATTTATCATAAGTTACTTGCAAAGATTTGCACAGCTAGCATGCAGTAGAGCCAAGATTCATACAGAGAGATGTGGGGAATCCTTTATCAATAGTGTAAACATAGAGCACTGGACTATAGAGCCTGCCAGTGGAGAGGTATGGGTGATATAACAGAAAGTGGACCAGCTTCAGAGAAGCAAGAACTGGGTTCCAGTCCCAGGCTCTGTACCTTTCAAACTGTGTCTTTTTAATAAGTACCAAATTTCTCAGAAACATCCTCATCCATAAAATTTAGGTAGTAATGTCTACCTCACAGGGTTGATGTAAAGTCTAAATAAAAACATGTTGCAAGTTTCTTATAAATTATAAAGTCTACAACATAATAAAATGACATAGAGAAGATTTTTCAGGGATTATTAGAAGCTATTTCAAGTGTAAAACATAAGCTAGAATAACAACAATAAGAATGGAGTGAGGGACAATTATCAGAGATGGAAACAATATCACAGGATTAAGAATCTTGTACAGTGGCAATGGTGATGCTATATCCTTTCACTAACTTAGTACAACTAATAGTATATTTGATCATACTAGATATTATCTATTTTGAAAATGGGAAGAGTTGAATAACTAACATTAATTTATTTAATTATTTATGTTTTAGTTTGAGATTCTGATGTAGGTTTGTTAAATATTGAAGGGGTTTTGTATAGATTAAATTTTTCTGGTTTTTCTGCTGAAAACAGAGTAGTGCCCTGGGAAGTGTGGAGCTAGTAATTCACTTATATGGATTGCATAGGATTCACTCCTGGTCAGATGGAGGATGGGGTAATCTGGTTGTGAAGATCCCATAGATAAAGGAGGGAAGAAAATGAGTTCTCAAAACTAGACTCCTTGAGATATATATATATACACACATACATACACACGCACACACATATACATATAAAATAAGTCATTCACAAATGATAGAATCTCTGGTCTGGTTCCCTCAATGAACTCAGCAGTTCTTCCTGTTTCCTCTCTCACTAAAATGTGGTTAAAGTCCTTCTTCATATTTCTTGCCTTCTTCATCCCTATTGTTGAAAATGAGGGGTTATTTTGTGCAAACCTCTATCCCATGCTAACTCCTTCCAAAAATTTAATCCGTATCTGTTTTGGGCCCATCTTTTCCAAACTCTACCCTTATCTGTCTCCTACTACTTCCTGCACTGGTGCCCTTTTAAACTCTGTTTTGTTGCAAACAAGCATTGTTACTTTCAAAAAACAGTTTTTATGCTTTTAAATCAAAGTAACGCATGTATATAGCTTAAAAATTCAAATAGTACCAAAAAGCATATTTTAGTAATTCCTTATCCCAACCCTTTTCTTGCACACCCGTTCCCCAAAGACAACTATTTTCAACTCTTAGCTTTTTCTTTTGGTATTTACCTCCAAACAGCTAAATAGTATGCAAATTCTTATGCTATTTCTTGATGTATCAGTGTTGTATATTATCTGTTGATAATTCCAGGTAAATAAGGTTTTAGTTCTATTAATCCTTCATCCGTTTCCATCCCTTCCATCATCCCAATATAGTTAAATCCCCACTTCTTGGCTAAAGCAGTGTTCAGTGTTTATATTAATGCTATGGAACTATTATTTACTGATGAACCAATTTGTGTACTATTTTGCTTCTTTTATTAATACAACTATTTTTTTGCTGGTGTTAATAATTCCCTAATTTTTTTCATTTGTTTTGTTTTTTATATATCTGTTGCTAATTCTTTTCTCAATACAATTTTATACACTCAGGTGGTTTGGGTTTTTTTGATCAACCATCTCTTCTCTTTAAAACCCTGCAAACCATATATAGCATATATTTTGGTTTGAATTGTCACTATCTATTGACCTAGTTACTCTCCCCATATTTTGACAATTTCATTGGTAGGTTTACAATCTTCTCTCTATTTCACACTAACTCCTGCCCTGAAATCATCTAAGAAAACTTCATCACTCATTATCAATGATATTCCTCACACTGTCATCATGGTTCTTTATCACCCTCAATTTCTTCATTTCCTCTACATCTTCAGCCCTCACAGACTTTCGCTACTCCTTGAACCTCATCAATTAAAACTGTTTAATGTCTGTTTCTCTTATCATCACTTTCTTACTTCATCTCTTACTCCCTCATTCCTACTGAACCTCACCATCATCAAGCTCTCCAGCTCTCAGTTCCAAGCCAGGCTGGACTCCACTGTTGTCCAATTTAACTTTTTTAAACCATCCAATGCTTTTGCTAAGAACCCTTAAAATTTGTGTTGTCTTCTCTGATTACCATCGTCATTTTGCTGATTCCTTACTTTGGGTAAGCTACCGTCCACTTTATCTGCCCCTAGATTTTGACTTCTTTGTGATGTAGAAAAAGTCCACAAACTAGGCCAATTTAGTCTAAAACAGATTGTCTCTATCTCGCTGGACTCCCTCTGTTGCTAGACATTCTTTTTAATTCATTCTAATAAACTTACTACCACAGTCGTAAATATCTAATCCTTATCTTTCTGACCCTTGTCATATTCTGGGTTCCACTGCTGTTCTCTTTCTCTCTCTGCAGGTGATTTTACCTTCTACCGAGAATGGCCAGTGGGACTCAAATTTCATTGTGCACCATAATCATCGGAGGGCTTGTTTAAAGATTTTTTTATTTATTTTATTAGAGACAGAGACTGAGAATGAGAGGGGAGAAGGTCAGAGGGAGAAGCAAACTTCCCGCAGAGCCGGGAGTCCGATAAGGGACTCGATCCCGGGACTCCAGGATCATGACCTGAGCCAAAGGCAGTCGCTTAACCAACTGAGCCACCCAGGCGCCCTTGGAGGGCTTGTTTAAATAGAGATTGCTGGCACTGGATAATTTCCATTTTCAAGTTCCCTAATTATCCTAATACTATTGGTCCAGGGACCACAATTTGAGTTCACTATGAAAATTCCTTCAATGCCCCACTTCAGTGAAAATTTTTTCTGCATTTTCAGCAGACTTCTGATTCTTTTGATTTTCAAGAATTAAGAATTAACCTTGTCTTTAAAGTGACTCCCTTAGTAATCCTACCATTCTGTTGACTTATGTTTTCATTTCCTTCAATCTGCAAAATTCCTGAAGGAGGAAAGCATGCTCACTATGGCCGTTTTTTCAGTACCCACACATTCTTTAACACTTTGAAAAGCAGATTCTAGTTTCAACCTGCGCCTATAAATGCTTTTATTGACCTGCAAGTTGCAAATTCCATTTCCTTTTCTTTTTTCTTATCTTATTCCCGTTCTACAGCATGTGGCATTGTTGATCCATTCTATTCTTGATATTTTTTCTTCCCATTATACTGTATTGATGCTTCCGAGGCTTGTTCTCATGCTCTTCTTCATTTCTTCATCAGGTGAACTTCCCAAGGACCCATCCATTGTTTCCTTCTCCTTTCTCTACCCCCTCTCCCTTGACTATATGATATAAAATCTTGACTTCTGAAACATTTATATGCACAGCTGCACATGATTATCTTTACATGAACAACTTCCAAAACTTTCTTCCTCAGCTCTAATTCATCATTTTTAAGGGACTAGTTGACATTTCTACTTGGCTGTTCCACAGTCACCTCCAGCTGACTCCATAACAGTTTTTCATTCTATGTCCCCTATTTATATTAATATTTCCAATGACCTAATCACAAGGCTTAGAATTCAACATTATTTTTATTTTCCTTTTCCTTTGCCACTCCAAACCTAATCAGTTATCATAGTCTGAAGATTCTTCCTATATATAAAACCTCCCTCATATAGCTGAAAGTTAAGTTTCCTTCTTATAACTCCCTTAGTATTTGACCTTTGACTCCCCTTCTAGCCCTTACTAATTACTAAATCTATTCCTTATGTTAAAGTTACTTAGGTACATATCTTAGCTCTTCTAAAAGAAGAAGAAATTCCTCCAATGGCTTACCTTACATAAAGATGTGATTTGATTTCTTGAATAAATTATATACTAAAAAATGTCAGGATATATATGATATATATGATAGAGAAGTGGAAAGGAGACAAAGGTAGCAACAAAGATGTTACCAAGAAGTTATATATTAAAAAATACATATTCATTTAAAATTAATTTCTTTGGTATATATCCCACATCACTACAAAAAAAAAAAAAAAGAATTTCAAGTAGCTTAAGAGAACAAGCAAGAGGTAATAGAAGAGAAAAAGATGTCAAGGACAATGTAAATATAATGGAGCAAAACAACCAGAAGGAAAGAGAGTACACAGACATTCAAGCCATGGAGTTCCATGTCATTGGTAAAACTGGGCCAAAAACATGACTCTGAGCTTCCTCAAAACTATAGGGAAAAAAAGGTTGGGAAGAACCCGATTAGTGACAAAGTTTCTATTGTCCATGAGAAAAAGCTTCATGAATTCTTGATAGCCACTTGTATTATAGGAAAATATTAAATATTTTATTTTCTAGTCAGAAATAATGTAAGCTTTCACAAAATGTTACAAATTCAATCACCTGTATTCATTATAAAATGACAATCCAAACCATCAGCTTTTTTTTCACTTGGTTGGGAGTGAAACAATCATTTTATTTCATAACATAATGTCAAAATGTACACACACACACCAAAAAGGAGCAAAGACAACTTTGATTAGGTTTCACTAAAGTTCATGTTCAATGTGCTTTGTTAAAACACCTCTTTCAGCTACTGCTTTTCCATCTATCATACTTAATATTTGGCCCCAACTTCATCCTTTATTAAAAACAGCTTTCTTACTATTTACCTTGCAACAAATGTTTACTTAGTATCTACTATATTCAGGTACTGTTGGTGGCATTAAAGAAAGATATAAAGACAGCATCTCTACTCTCAGGCAGCTGAGAGTTTTGTAGAAAATTTACAAGAGTCTTCTACTCCTATTCTATTCCAGTAGCCAATTGTCCATTTTCTTTAGGTGAAATAAAACCATTAATTTGTATGATGGTTTGACAATTTGCCAAAAAATGTGATATTTCCAGTAATTTTATAAAATAGGTACTAAATTACCTACATTTTACAGTTGGAGTTGGGGTAAACAATATACTTAACCTCCAACTAGGAAGTGGGAGCTCCACTTTTGGCTCCAATTTCCATTCTCTCTCATTGCAACATTTTGCTGCCTGTGTTTACTCACACGGAAATTTAAATTAGGCTTTTATTTCAGGTACAGAACTGTGGCTATGAGTAAAGTCTTACTTTAAAATTGTGATTGTTGTATAATACATTCAATTCAGTGTCAACGTTTATTGGAAACTTTCTACATATCAGGTACTGTATAATGCAACTTTTCTTTATTAAAGTATCTATGGAGATTAAAATAGAAGTGAAGATTTTCAGAACCTAAAATTCTGACACTTTTTATCCTGCTAGGATTTCTTCTTGTGGTACAACATAGGACAAGACCAATGATGTTTTTTACCTTATTAGCCAAATGATGTACCTAAGATGCATTTAATTTCACCAGGATTAACTATGGCTTCAATCAGTCTGAATGCTATTAAATGTCCCAAATCTAAGCAAAATTAATGAAGCAGTAACATTATTTATCTATAAATGTCACTCTATCATTACGAGCTTTGCAGGATAATAATCTATACATTGCAAACTTTTATTCATATTGATGTTTTCCATTATCATGTAGCAAAAAGTTACTACTCAGTAAGGTCTAGACACAGCAGACCTTGTTACTTAAGAAGTTCATGACCTTTTGGGGCACCTGGGTGGCTCAGTGGGTTAAAGCCTCTGCCTTTGGCTCAGGTCATGATCTCAGGGTCCTGGGATCGAGTCCCACATCTGGCTCTTTGCTCAGCAGGGAGCCTGCTTCCCCCTCACCCCCTCTGCCTGCCTCTCTGCCTACTTGTGATCTCTCTCTCTCTCTCTGTCAAATAAATAAATAAAATCCTTAAAAAAAAGATGTTCATGACATTTTGGAGGATTAGACATTTATGTATAATCACTTTTATGTAACATGACACTTAAAGCACTTTATAATCTGCTATGCAACACTTCTAAGTAAGTGAAAAATGTAGACACTTAAGCCAGTTACCCATTAGAAATAAATTTAATTAAGCCAATGCTCTGTACTACTGGGTTGTGTTTTATGCCTTGATCACAAACTATCCCTTGTTCTGAGGAGCATTCTCACAAATGTGTGTCATTAAGCTTGAGAGGCACCTGGCAAGAAAATATAGATGGCTCAGCTGAAATCCACTATATGTCTACTGTCTGCAGGAGCTCTATAATCACTACCACTGAACTTTTAAATATGTTTAAAGGTATCATTTTTGAATATCAAAATTTATATAATATGGATCTAGGAAGAAAATTCCATTCCTGGAATATCATAGATGACAAATAATAAACAAAACCCCAAACTGAAACCAGGACAAAAAACTTCCAAGGCAGGAGTAAGGCAAGGCCCATGGTTTCCCTTTATAAGATACTTACTTCCTACAGATTTTCTGAAAAATGAACATTAATCTGCCTCTGGTTTCACTCCTTACTATCGTTGCCTTGCCTTGGGTTTGTGGCAGAAATTCTAATTAAAGGGTTTTTTTGTGTTTTTTTTTGTTTGTTTTGTTTTGTTTTTTTTTTTACTGAAATCAGACATAAGAAGTTGGACTGCCCACCATTATTACACTCAAATAATAATCTTATTGAAGGCACTTGATTGATGCATGCTAAAGGATCTTTAAGAATTTTTTAAATTTTTGGAGAAATATCATATTCTGTGTACCTGGGAACAACTATTCTTCAGCATAGCTTGTATTCCTGCCTTATTTATATGTGAAAACCTAAAGCTGTTATCTAAGATTGACATTTAAGTTAGCTCTCATTCATCAGGCAGATGAGTAGTTATGGGTATACTTATATCTCAAGTATCCTATCAATTCAATATTTATCACAGAGAAAACCTCTATTCATTAAAACTACCATTATTCTGACCCCAAAATCCATGTTTTCTTTGGAGGCACCTTATCTTGGCCTTTTCAAAGCAACAAGAACATGGATTTGAGCCAACTCTAAAAGATATGTGACAACATACACTAAAACAGTTCCAATAATGCTAAGGAGCTCCAAGGACCTATGATTTAGTAACAAAAAATTATTTTCTATTAACAGGAAAATATTTACAGAATATTTACAGAATAGTAACATAAAAATATTTCTAATTAGCACATCACAGTTTATGGTTAGGAAATTTCAACTTATTGTTAAGCATAGTTCTGTAAAAGACTTAACACTATATTAGAATCTGACTTCTGTCTATCCTCTCCCTACAAACTTTTGAATCCAACTGGGTTTTGGTTTTTACTAAGTATCACTCAAATGTTAATGTAAGTTGTAGACTGTACAAAACTGAGAAGAAATATACACATAAAGGAGTGATATCTTATTTCCTGCTTTTCCATCTTGACATTTCTTTTGCCAAAAGAGCCCCTTCTTCAATTCTAATGCTCTTACTTTTTCTCCTCCATAGCTGATTAAAATTTATTACCTGAAATTCAGACCTATTTTGAAGAGTTTCACACTAATAAAATCAAACTCTTACTATTTCAAGTCCTAGCCTAACTAAACTCCAAAATAATGCAGTTAGGGAGAGTGTAATTCCAAAGTAGCGGCAAAGACAAATATAAGAGGTCATCTAGGGAGACAATATTATGTAGTGGTTATAAGAAAGCATTACCTCATTTAATATTTATGTAGAGTTCATAGCACAATGTCTGGCATATAGTAAGGACTAAATAAATATTAGTTATTATCATTTCTCAATATAAAATCACTTTTCTTTGGTAACTTTAGCACCTCTTTACAGCTATAAACACAGATACATTGTTGATGTAAATCATTCCTTACCCTGGACTCTGTGATTCTTTATTTGGGTGCCTAAATCCACCAAATAGAAATTACATGATCAAAAGTTTTACCAATGGCACTAAAGATTCATGTGGGCAAGGAATTATGTACCTAAAGAGTCTACTAGTGTGCAGTGCAATGTCAGGAGAAATTTGTGCAAAAAAGAAAGAAATAATAGTTTATTATTGTTAACATATAATGTATTATTTGTTTCAAGGGTACAGGTCTCTGACTCATCAGTCTTACACAATACAAAGCTGTCACCACAACACATACCCTCCCAATTTCCATCACCCAGCCACCCCATAACTCCCAGCCCCCTCCAGTCCAGCAACCGTAGGTTTGTTTCCTGAGATTAAGAGTCTCTTATAGTTTGTCTCCCTCTCTGGTTTCATCTTGTTTCATTTTTTCCTCTCTCTGCCTCTATATCCTCTGCCTTGTATTCCTCGTATCAGTGAGATCATATGATAATTGTCTTTCTCTGATTGACTTATTTCACTTAGCATAATTCCCTCTAGTTCATCCACATCATTGCAAATGGCAAGATTTCATTTTTTGATGGCTGCATAATATTCCATTGTATATAATATATTTCCATTATATATATATTCCACTATATATATACCACCTCTTCTCATTTTATATATATATATGTATGTATATACCACCTTTCTCTGCTTGACTTTTTTCACTTAGCATAATACTCTCCAGTTCCCTATCCATGTCAGTGTAGATGGTAAGTATTTATCCTTTCTGATGGCTGAGTGATATTCCATTGTATATGTATGTGTGGTATGTGTGTATGTATATATATATATATATATATATATATATATATATATATATACACACTACCTCTTCTTTATCCACTGATCTGTCAATGAACATCTGGGCTCTATCCATAGTTTAGCTATTGTGGACATTGCTGCTATAAACATTGGGGTGCAGGTGCCCTTCAGATTACTACATTAGTATCTCTGGGGTAAATACCCAATAGTGCAATTGCTGGGTCATAGAGTAGCTGTATATTCAACTTTTTGAGGAACCTCCATACTGTTTTCCCAAGTGGCTACACCAGTTTGCATTCCCACTAACAGTATAGGAAGGTTCCCCTTTCTCCACATCCTTGCCAAAATCTGTCATTTCCTGACTTATTAATTTTAGCCATTCTGACTGGTGTAAGGTGGTATCTCATTGTGGTTTTGATTTGTATTTCCCTGATGCCAAGTGATGTTGAGCACTTTTTCGTGTCTGTTGGCCATTTGGATGTCTTCTTTGCAAAAATGTCTGTTCATGTCTTTTGCCCATTTCTTGATTGGATTGTTTGTTCTTTGGTTGTTGAGTTTGATAAGTTCTTCATAGATTTTGGATACTAGCTCTTTATCTGATAAGTCATTTGCAAATATCTTCTCCCATTCTGTTGGTTGTCTTTTGGTTTTGTTAACTGTACCCTTTGCTGTACAAAAGCTTTTTATCTTGATAAAGTTCCAGTAGTTCATTTTTGCCCTTGCTTCCCTTGCCTTTGGCGGTTTATTCTGCTGTCATACTTTAAAAGATTTCTGTCCAAATGTCTGATGTATAAGATGCAAAAGTACCATATTTAATAATATCACTTACTGTTTTGTGCATTGCAGATTATAATTCATGGAAAAGTTTTTTAAAAACGTGTTTTCTAAAAAGAATTTTTGCTCAGGATTCACAATTTCTGCAAATTTCATATACCTTTTGAGTTCAATTACTAAAAATGTAATCTAACAATTATTTCAACCAGATTTTTGTCTCAATTTTTAGTGCCATTAACACAAATCTATAAGAGATTATCTTCTTAAAGAATTCTTCTACAAATCTTATTTTGGAGTTTGGGCAGTCACTCTAACCTTTTATTTTCTTCATATCCTTTATATACCTCATTATATTTGGGCTGAATATGTTTATTGTGAATGTTGTATATTTTGCAGTTTTTCTTTCTCTTAAAATTTTGGTTTAGCAAAATTGACATTCTGCTATTAATCCATCCTCAAATTGTGTGACAAATTTCCAAACAACTTTTTTCTTAAAAATTTCATGGCCTAGGGGCACCTGGGTGGCTCAGTGTGTTAAAGTCTCTCCCTTCAGCTCAGGTCATGATCTCAGGTCCTGGGATTGAGCCCCGCATCTAGCTCTTTGCTCAGCAGGGAGCCTGCTTCCCCTTCTCTCTCTCTGCCTGCTTCTCTGCCTACTTGTGATCTCTCTATCTGTCAAAAAAATAAATAAAATCTTTAAAAAAATTTCATGACCTAAATGGGATGAAATACTGTTCCTGAAAATTATTTCATTTAATTTTATGCATTTTAATCCCCTAAGTGAATGTTTTTAAGACTAAAAAAAAATGACTCATTATTTTTTTAAAGATTTTGATTTATTTGTTTTAGAGAGAGAGCAGGAGAGGGGCAGAAGGAGAGGGAGAGGGACAGGATCTTAAGCAGACTCTCCACTGAGCTATGGAATCTGATGAGGAAGCTCCATCTCACGACCCTGGGATCATGACCTGAGTCAAAACCAAGAGTCAGATGTTTAACTGACTGATCCGCCCAAGTGCCCCTCATTCTTTACTCTTAAGTTTATTTCTTCAGGGTAGGGAGAGGATCCTGAGAGAACAAGACTTATATACATAAAATAATATGAAAACAATTTAATATAATGGAGCACAGAGAGCTAAATTGAATTAGCTCATCGCCTGGTGTACTTTCAGTTTTCATGGTGGTATTAAATCTTGAGATGGTTTTCAAAGTGTGGGTAAGATTTGGATACACAGCAAGACGGAAAGAGTATTCCAAGGAGTGAAAAATGTGGGTAAAGACTAGAGACAGGAATAACTCAATGTGTGCCCAGGACAGTGAAATCCACTATGGTTGGAACAGAGAAAATGTTGGGAAATAGAAAGTGTTGCTATGTATTAGCATTTGAAGGTTTTATATTGAATATACACAAGTTAGTACTTCTATGACATGTAAACATATGATAATATCGACTTTACCAGTTTATCTACTTATGCCTTTATATAGGAGACTTGACTCTTTAGGAGGCAATCATTACTCCTCTAATAAACCAACTTCAAAGGATATGTGAACAAGATAACACTGTGATGTATTCATCAAGACTTTTAAAATGTGAAAAATATATGTATTTTTTATTTAGAATAGCTTTTCTTTTTTTAAATTTTTATTTGATTTTTTCAGTGTTCCAAGATTCATTGTTCATGCACCACACCCAGTGCTCCATGTAATAATACATGCCATCCTCAATATCCACCACCAGGCTCACCTAATCATCCCCCCCTTCAAAACCCTCAGTTTGTTTCTCAGAGTCCACAGTCTCTCATGTTTCATCTCTCCCTCCATTTTCTCCCAATTCACTCTCTTAATGAAAACATGAAGATAAAGATACTATAACTGTACTTTGAATATGCCTTTTATATTTATCTGTATTTTTTTAATTGTCTTTATTTTAAGGAGAGAGAAAACATGAGTGGGAGGGGCAGAGGGAGAAGGAGAGAGAATCTCAAGCAGACTCTGCCCTGAGTGAGGAACCCAACATGGGGCTCGATCTAATGATCCTGAGATCATGACTTGAGCTGAAACTAAGAGTTGGATGCTTAATTGACTGTGCCACCCATATGCCTCAATTTATCTTTATTTTATAAATGATTTACCATATCACAGACATGGTTATGAAAACTCATCTTTGTTTACTTTGCAATATTTTAAAATCTTCCATTTGCCTCAGCATGTCTGATTTTTTAGGGTCTGCATTCAGAGGACAGGTTGAAAATGAAGTAATAGTGGTCAAATTTGAAATCCATTTATCATATATGTACTTAGGAATAAATGCATTTATAGAACACCTTTGGTCCTACATGCAATGTCAAAGGTAGTATGGAATGCAATCTAAGTTATTAACCACCAGGTAGTGTTTTGGAGATGGAAGACAAGGTGGTCAACATATTTGAAAGACTGGTACCAGGGACGCCTGGGTGGCTCAGTTGGTTGGGCAGCTGCTTTTGGCTTAGGTCATGATCCCAGCATCTTGGGATCGAGTCCCGCATTGGGCTCCTTGCTCTGCAGGGAGCCTGCTCCTCTCTCTGCCTCTGCCTGCCTCTCTGCCTGCTTGTGTTCTCTCTCTGTTAAATAAATAAATAAATAATCTTTAAAAAAAAAAAAAGAAAGAAAGAAAGACTGATACCAAATTACATGAAGCCAATAGAATAGGTCTTATTTAGGACACTGTTCATAGTAATTTGTGTTTAGGATTTCAAATGTCTTTGAAGTCTATGATTTATCTACAATTGGCCCTTCGCTACTCTTTCCCATGTCAAATTGACTAGATATTCAGTCCAAATAATAACTGGAGGGAATATAAGAAGAAATACATAAAAACATATTGAATTGAGAAGGTTAACTTAATCTAACTTTAATATATGCTAATAAATGAAGCTGCCTTTCACTGAGAAGATACAAGTCCATATAAAGTTAATTTTTTTATGTCAGTATAATTCAAATAATTCACATGTTCTTTTCCAACAGGGAACAGAAGAGTAAGCCATGTGGTGATAATGGGCAATTTAGAGATTTTGATTCACTTATTTTACTGTTTTATAAATAAATAAATATAAAGAATTTTTATATAAATTATTCAAGTTTTGCATCATTAGATCACTTAGATTAGTGAAATAAAATTGAAAATTTTATTGTAATGTTTCTTTTCCTTTAAATTCCTCTCATATTGAAAAATGTGTACCTCAGTTGTAAAGAAAATTTAGTGAGTTGGTTCATGTGATGACTTTGTAATGAGTTACTTGTATTAATAGGTTATGTAATTTTTTCTCATTTGGCATCAAAACATCTATCAACTTAGAAATACTTAATGTTGTTTATAATGGTGCTTGATTCTTTCTTCAGGTGATAATTCAAGATGATGGCCCTGAAAAGTTGGACCCCAAATATTTTGGAGAGTTACTTGCTGATCTAAGCCGTAAAAATACAGATCTGTATTATTGCTTATTAGAACATTTGAAGAGAATTGGAGGAAGGTATTGTAAATATATAATATCATTTGCCTTGGTGTTGTAGCTATCAAACATTTTATAATACTTTGACATTTTTAAATATACTTTATTTTTTACAGCAGTTTTAGGTTCACAGCAAAACTCTAGTACATCTTTTTTTTTTTAAGGTTTTATTTTTAAGTAATCTCTACACCCAACAGGGGCTCAAACTCACAACCCCATGATCAAGAGTCACATGCTCCACTGACTGAGCCGCCAGGTACCCCAAGACTCTAGTATTTTAATGGAGAAATAGGGTAACTATATGAGCAGATCTGAGCAAATATCTCATTTTGAGAATTAATGTACTTCATGACACTCATCAAAAGAGATCATACCAGTCCTCTTAGGATCAGTAAAGAATTCTGTGAACTATCTTTTGTAACATACTTTGATGGCAAATGCAACATCTTGGACAGGGAGCTCAAAAAATACATGTTATAAGATGACTTGTTATAAGATATTTTACTGATGATACAAGATACAATCCATTGTCAATACACTACTATTCAACTTCCATTGATTTATGCCCAATGTACAAAGGCCAGAGTTTAATATGCATTTAGTGTTATATATATAAAAATGTTATGTATTTTAATATATATTACATTACCTATAATATATTGAACATAAATTATGTAAGTATCTGTAAATTAATATAAATATGTATATTTTATAATTACATACTAAATAATTATATGTATTTAAATATATACACATAATTTATCAACTATTATCAACAATTCATGCATAGATGAGAGCATATTATGTCATGAAATGAATTCCATAAGCTAAAAATGTTGCCTTTTATTACATAGTCACATCCCATATATGGCCAACTATAAGATAAATTCTAGGAATGCTCAACAAATTCAGAAAAGTATGTAAGATAAAAGAAAGTTGGTAGATTTTTTTTTCTAGTTCACACTTCACTAACTGGATTCTTCTACCTCTTAAAGATTTTTAATCTCTTATCCATCTTTTTTCCTCTCCATTTATTACACTCCTTTCTCTCCATTTTTAACTCCATTCTCTCTAACTTTTCTTGCTTTCATATTCATGACTGCAACCATTCTTATACTATCATCCTCAATTGCCTTACCTTCTTATCTTATTGTCCCTCCGATTTAGCAAAATCCCAATTCTTGAGTAGTCTAGCTCTCTGCTTTATTTATTGTTTCTTTTTACCACTATCTACTCCATCCAATACATAACACTACCCTTAGACCCTGGGGCAAATAATACATTATATGTTATTAAAAACAAAACAAAACAAAACAACACTACCCTTAGAATTCAGAGGGCTCTGCGAAGGCTGTTTTATCTACCCTGGTTTCCTTGGTGTTTAGCATGGTAATTAGTTTAGTGTGGTGCTCAATAAATATTTGTTGAATATATGAATGCCTTCTTTTTTAAAATTTTTAAAGTTTTTATTTAAATTCCAGTTAGTTAACACATGGTGTACTGTTAGTTTCAGGTATACAATATAGTGATTTAACACTTCCATACATCACCCAGTGCCCATCATAAGTGCCCTCCTTAATCCCCATCACCTATTTAACACACACACACCCCACCCAACTCCTTCTGGTAACCATGTTTGTTCTTTATAGTTAACTTGTAAAATTCAGCACACAAAAAACAAATAATCCAATTAAAAATAGGCAGAAGACAAAGGATACATGTATCCCAATGTTTATATCACCATTATCAACAATAGCCAAACTATGGAGAGAGCCCAAATGTCCATCAACTGATGAATGGATAGAAAAGACATGGGGGGGGCGCCTGGGTGGCTCTGGGTTAAAGCCTCTGCCTTTAGCTCAGGTTATGATCTCAGGGTCCTGGGATCGAGCCCCGCATTGGGCCCTCTGCTTGGCAGAGAGCCTGCTTCATCCTCTCTCTCCCACCTCTCTGCCTACCTCTGATCTCTTTCTCTTTGTCAAATAAATAAAATCTTAAAAAAAAGAAAAAGAAAAGATATGGTGTATATATGCAATGAAATATTATTCAGCCATCAAAAAGATTGAAAACTTGCCATTTGCAATGACACGGATAGAGCTAGAGTATATTATGCTAAGTGAAATAAGTCAGTCAGAAAAAGACAAATACTGTATTATCTCTCTCATAATTTGAATTTAAGAAAGAAAACAAATGAACATATATGAAGGGGGAAAGAAAAAAAAAGGAGAGAGAAAAACAATCCATAAGTGACTCTTAACAATAGAGGATAAACTGAGTGTTGATGGAAGGAAGTGGGTAGGGGATTGACTAGATGGGTGATGGGTATTAAAGAAGGCACTTGTGATGAGCACTGGGTATTGTATATAAGTGAGGAATCACTGAATTCTACTCCAGAAACCAATGTTGCACTACATGTTAACTAACAACATTTAAATTAAAAAATAGGCAGAAGACATGAATGGACATTTTTACAAAAAAGATATACACATGGCCAACAGACATATGAAAAGATACTCAACATCACCAATCATCAGGGAAATGCAAATCAAAACTATGCTGAATGCCTTCTTTACTGCTACTTCCATGCAGTTGAACACTGTTAGAGAAAAACACAGGCATTTATTTGAATTGGAGTCATTGTAAATGCATGATTTCCATCTTCAGTTAGGCCTTCTTCATCGTCTTATTCTAATAAACACCTTTTCTCATTACTCAAACAACTATTTCACACAACCAGCCATTTGCATAAGGTCACTTCCTTAAAATCTTCCCCCTCACTCTGAGTAGTCAATTATTTATTGAGTGTGCACTATGTGCCAGAGACATTGTGCTAAATACTTTTTCTATATTACCTAATTTGTACGGTAACCCTAGAAAGTTTCAAATAGAGAACCAAAGGGAGTAAGTTTTTAACTTAAGGTCACAACAGCTACTAAGTGCTTGAAACATATTAAACATTTTTGAGTACTTATTAACCTATAAACTGTGACTCATCTTTTCTACAAAGCCTCCCTTAGATATTTAGTTTGGTCAAGTGTTCGTCTGCTGTGCATTCATCATGCCCTATGAATATTTCTGTGAAAGTATCACATTGTAAAAGCCAGAGCATATAGAGAGACTTAGTCTTAAGTACCCTGAAATTTGAGAATCACTTACCTAAGGCCACAAAGGTCAAAAATTTGGAATTAGAACCCATATTCTGAGAACCTTTTCTCCTTAGGCAAATCACTTAACCTTTCAGTATTAGATATATATCTCCAAATTATTTAAGATAATTAAGACAAATTGAAGAAACTGTCAATTTTTTGAGTCATCAAATTTGAAAAGCTCACAGTATTTAGACTGGTTTGACATTGTTCAAATTTTGTCTTGGAACGATTATTTTTATATGAAGTAAGACAGTATTTGTGATTCAGAACACATGGATTTGAAAGTTGCTACTCAATAAAGGGTTATAGAATGAGAGTTAAATATATTCCAAATGTATTAGTTTCATACTAATTAGAAGTGGACAAAGTAACTGAGCAAAAGGAAGTTACGTTATTTCATAATAATTATTCCAGTAATCGTGTAATTCGTGGTTTTGGAACAACTCTTTTATTGAGGGGTTTTGATAAACATACATGGATGACTTAAATATGTGATTAAGCAATAGAAAACCTTGAATTTAATTCTTAAAGTACCTAAAAAACTACACACACAAAAGAAATAGAAAGGTAGTGTCTCCACATTAATAAACACTCCACAGTGGAGAAGGTATTTTAAAATTTTGGTGATTAAGACTTTCTATTAGAAGGTTGTCAGTTTCTTTCTCTTTATTCCCTCCCTCTTTTTCACCTTACATTCCCTTTTTGTTTGTTTGTTTTTCCTTATTATATTCCTTCCTTCCTAGGTGAGATGACATATAGTAAGTGCCATTGTTTGTTTTTATTTATTTATTTATTTATTTATTTATTTTAAGATTTTTATTTATTTATTTGACAGAGAGAGAGAGAGATCACAAGTAGGCAGAGAGGCAGGCAGAAGGAGAGGGGGAAGCAGGCTCCCTGCTGAGCAGAGAGCCTGATGCGGGGCTCGATCCCAGGACCCTGAGATCATGACCTGAGCCGAAGGCAGAGGCTTTAACCCACTGAGCCACCCAGGCGCCCCTGTTGAGGGTTTTTATCATGAATAGATGTTATACTTTGTCAGATGCTTTCTTTGCATATGTTAAAATGATTATATGATTCTTATCCTTTATTTTATTAATGTGGTATATCATGTTGATTGATTTGTCAATATTCAACCACCCTTGCAACCTAGGAATAAATCCCACTTGATTATGGTGAATGTTTTTTAATGTATTGTTAGATTTGATTTGCTAGTGTTTTATCACAAATTTTTGTATCCATGTTCACCAGGAATATTGTTCTCTCCCTCTGTCTTTCTCTCTCTGTCTCTCTCTCTCTCGTGGAATCTTTATCTGGTTTTGGTATCAGGCCTCACGGAATGAATTTGCAAGTTTTCTTTTCTGTTTCATGCAATATTTTGAAAGGAATAGGTATTAGCTCTTCTTTAAGCTTCTCTAAGGTAGAATTTTTCTGTGAAGCCATTTGGCCCTGGACTTTTGTTTGTTGGGAGTTATTTTTGTTTTCTGATTCAATTTCTTTACTGGTTATTGGTCTGTCCAAGTTTTATATTCCTTCCTGTTTCAGTTTTGGTAATTTGTATCTTTCTAGGAATTTATCCATTTCTTCCAGGTTGTCCAATTTCTTGGCATATAGCTTCTCATAATATTCTTTTATAATTGTTTGTATTACTGTGGTATCAGCTGTTATTCTTCCTATTTTATTTATAATTTTATGTATTAGCACACATTCTCTTTTCTTTTTGATAATTCTGACTAGAGGTTTATCAATTTTACTTTTTTTGAAGAACCATTTCCTGGTTTCATTTACCTTTTCTATTTTTTTGTCTCACTATCATTTATTTCTGCTCTAATCGTTATTATTTCCTTTCTTTTTGTAGCTCCTTTAGGTGTAAGTTAAAGTTGTTTATTTGAGATTTTCCTTGGTTCGTAAGGTAGACTTGTATTGCTATGTATTTCCCTTTTAGGATCACTTTTGCTGCATCCCAAAGGTTTTGGACAATTCTGTTTTAATTTTCACGTATTTTTTTTATTTTTTCTTTCATTTCATTTCCCGTTTTTCTGATTCATTGTTAGGAACATGTTGCTTAAACTCCATGTATTTGTGGTCTTTCCAAGTTTTTTTCTTGTGGTTGATATATTTTTCAAAGTGTTGTGGTCAGAAAAGGTACATTATATTATTTCAAATTTTTGTATTTGTTGAGACCAATTTTGTGACCTAATATGTGATCTATTCTGGAGAATGTCCTATGTGTACTTGAAAAGGATGTGTATTCTCCTGTTTTAGTATAAAAGGTTCTAAATATACCTGTTAAGTCCATCTGGTCTAGTGTGTCATTCAAAGCCATTGTTTCCTTGTTTTTTGTTTGGATGATCTGTCCATTGATGTATGGGGTGTTAAAGTCCCCTACTATTATTGTATTATTATCCATTAGTTTCTTTATGTTTGCTATGATCTGTTTTATATATTTGGATGCTCCCATTTTGGGTGCATAAATATTTACAATTATTATATCTTCTTGTTATATCCTCTATATCCTCTTTATGATTATATAGCCCTTCTTTGTCTCTTGTTACAGTCCTTGCTTTAAAGTTTAGTTTGAGTGACATGGGTATTGTTCCTTGGGCTTTCTTTAGACACCCATTTGCATGACAAATGTTTCTCCATCCCTTCACTTTCAATCTGCAAGTGTCTTTAGGTCTAAAATGGGTCTTTTATAGGCAGCATATAGATGGGATTTGTTTTTTAATCCATTCTGACACCCTAAGTCTTTTGATTGGAGCATTTAGTCCATTTACATTCAAAATAATTATTGGTTTATATGCATTTATTACTTTTTTCATTGTTTCTGGAGATTTTCTCTGATATTTTCTTGCCTTTGTCACTGTTGGTCTCTCCTTTGCAACCAGAGTGCCCTTGAATATTTCTTGCAGAGCTGGTTTAGTGGTCATGAACTCCTTTAAAAGTTTTTGTTTGTTTGGAAGGTATCTCTCCTATTCCGCATGTTAGCCTTGCTGTATAGAGTATTCTTGACTGCAGATTTTTCACATTCAGCACTTTGAATATATCATGCCACTTTCTTCTGGCTTGCCACGTTTCTGTTGAGAAATCTGCAGCTAGACTTATGGGTCTTCCCTTGTAAATTAAGGACTTCTGTCTTATGGCTTTTAAGATTTATTTTTCTCTTTCACTGTGTTTTGCAAATTTAATTACATTATGTCTTGGTGTTGGCCTGCTTTTCATTATTTGATAGGAATTCTCTGTGCCTCCTGAATCTGGATGTCTGTTTCTGTAGATTAAGGAAATTTTCAGCTATTATTTTTTCAAATAAATTTTCTGCCCCCCTTTTCTCTCTCTTTTTCTTCTGTGACTCCTATAATATGAATGTTATTACATTTGATGAAGTCATTGAGTTCTCTAAGTCTATTCTCATATGCCACTAATTCTTCTTTCTCTCTTTTGTTCACTTTTATTATTTTCCATTATTTTGTCTTCTGGATCACTAATTCATTCCTCTGCTTCTTCCAGCCTGCTGTTGATTGCATCAGGCTTGTTTCCAATTCATTTATTCCATTATCCATCTCTGACTGATTCTTTTTTAACTTTTTTATCTCTGTGGTAAGAGTCTCACTGATGTCCTGAATTCTTTTCTGAAGCCCCTCACTGGGTTATGATTGTTGCTTTAAATTCTCTATCAGGCATATTACTTATATATGTTTCACTTAGATCTTTGGCTGTGGCCTTATTTTGTTCTTTCATTTGGGATAAGTTTCTCTGTCTTGGTATTTCATCTTACCGTCTGCTTTCTTTGTGTTAGAAAATCCAGTTATGTTTCCTGTTCCTGAAATTATTGGCCTTATGAAGAAGAGGTTTTCTAGTGCCCAGGACCTAGCACTTCAGGGAATGTCTCTGGTATATGCTGTGTGCACTCTGCTGTGATCTTTTGGCTGTGGTATCCTTCAGGCCAGTCATATGCATAGGCTCTCCTTGACTACTCTAGGCAGTGTTTGGTACCTGGCCTGAATGTGGTAAGTTTTTACTCAGTGTGATCAGGTCTGCTTATGAAATGAGACCTGAACCAACTCTACCAGGAGTTAAGCCCTACATATCTCTTGTTAGGAGATATGGTGTGAGCAGGAGTTTAGGCTGGTCTTCTGGAAGAGGGACCCACTATGCTGGTACTAAGGTATGCTTGACTTAGAAGGGTAGTCCCACCAAAACGCAGGCAGATAGGTTTGGTATAAGCAAGTTAGGTAACCAGCATTCCTGCTGAGCTGCTTACTATATGTGGCTATTTATGCTGGGGGTATAAATAACCCCCATGTGGGGGTAGGCAATGTTGTCAGCTAGTTCCTTTCTTCCCAGAGAAGCCTCTCTGTGAAAGCTGCCTCTCAGAACAAGTCTCTGAGAAGCCTGTATAATCTCCCTACTGTGTGCCCCAGGCATACATTAGATCTTTGATGCCATATCGTCTGCCCCCAGATTGTTTGCCTTTCTTCTCTCTGGGAGCAGAGCAGTGATCTCAAGGCTCTACATCAGCCAAACCTGCTGTCCTTTATTTATTTTTATTTTTATTTTTTTACTTTTATTTATTTTTTGTATTTTATTCTATTTTATTTTTTAAATTTTATTTTATTTTTCAATGTTCCAAGATTCATTGTTTATGTACCACAGCCAGTGCTCCATGCAATACATGCCCTTCTTAATACCCACCACCTACTGTCCTTTAAAACCAGGCTTTATTTCACTCCGCATAGAATGAAGTAAGTCAAATAGAGAGAGTCAATTATCATATGGTTTCACTTACATGTGGAGCATAAGGAAAAACATAGATGACATTGTGAGAAGGAAAGGAAGGATGAATTGGGAGAAATCAGAGGGGGAGATGAACCATGAGAGACTGTGGACTCTGAGCAAAAAACTGAAGGTTTTGGAGGGGTGGGGGGTGGGGGGTTGGGTGAGCATAGTGGTGGGTATAGAGGTATATATACATGAACAATGAATCTTGGAACACTGAAAAAATAAAATAAAACTAATTGGAAAAAATAAATCTACATATATGATAAAAAATAAAATAAAATAAAAACAGGCTTTAATCTACATATATGATAAAAAATAAAATAAAATAAAACCAACCCTGCTGGTTGCAGGTCTGACTAAATTCAGCCCTTCTCATTTTCCAAATCAATGGCTTTGGGGAAAACATTCTCCATGTGGGTTTCCCCTCCTCCCCTTTCTCTTTCACCCTTCTTTGTGACCATGGCTCTCCCCTCCACATCACTCAGAATCTGTTTCTCCCTTAAACCACATCTCCACACTTCCTACCTTTTTTTTTTTTAAAGATTTTTTATTTGTTCATTTAACAGAGAGAGAACACAAGCAGGCAGAGAGGCAGGCAGAGGCAGAGAGAGGAGCAGGCTCCCCGCAGAGCAAGGAGCCCGATGCAGGACTCGATCCCAAGATGCTGGGATCATGACCTGAGCCAAAGGCAGTTGCTTAACCAACTGAGCCACCCAGGCATCCCCCTACCTTTTTGATGTGACCTCTTGTCTCCCTTTAGTTATAAAGTTTGTTCTGTAATTCTTCAGGTTGATTTCTAGGATGTTTAGGATGATTTGATGGTAATCTAGTTTTGTTCAGGGAATAGAGGAACCTAGGGTCCTCCTACTCTGCTGCCATGTTCCCCTCCTCTCCTGCCACTATTTTTTTTTCCCTGCCCATTGTAATTCTAGCCACCATCCTCTGGTGGGGATGGAGGAGTAATCCACATTGGCCTCTCTACTTCCTTGCTCTGCTGTCTTTGTTTTCATTCTCTCTCTTTCCCTCTCCTTTTGTCCCCACTTTTCTTCTTTTTCCATGTTATGATCTGGCAATGAGTGGGTTCAGAGTCAGAATTAAGGAAGGTTGTCTCACAAAACCATTCTGGTTACTTTAAAACATTGCACTATTAAGTGCTGTTGATTTTTCATTGCTTTATTTCTTTGTTTTCTTTTCTTTTTTCTTTACTTGAATGAAAATAGTTATTTTATTATTATTGTTTTTTAATTTTTTGTGTTATTTTAGTCACCATACAATACATCATTAGTTTTTGATGTAGTGTTCCAAGATTCATTGTCTACATATAACACCCAGTGCTCCATGTAATACATGCCCTCCTTAATAACCACCACCAGGTTTCTTATTTGTAGAAAGAAATGACTAGGGACATGTGTACTAGCTTGGCTTGGAAAGTGGAATTTTTAACATAAAGTTCCATTAATACTGTGATAATTCCAGTTAGTAGTAATGGAAGATGACTAAAACAGCATTGATTCATATTTTAACTTGTTTTAACTCCCAGTGTATGCATGCCATTACTTTAGTAAAGCATTCAAAACATATATGATACTTTATTTGTTTATATTTCTAGGGCCTCCCCACAATTTCTATTTTGAGCAACACAGGGATGCCACATACATACATCAAACAACTGCAAATATGTAATCATGCTTCAGGAAATTGAATCTTCAGTTATCTTCCTCCACATTATCTTTTTTTTGACATATGCAAGATATTTTATACAGTGAATGACACTCTTATCTCTGTAAGCAATATATTACTCATAAACACTTAGAAGGTAAAGGTAGGAGATAATGTCCTAACATATCTCTAAAATACTTTTCTGTTATACTGAAGATAGGACACTTATATACCTCTGATTTTATATGACTATCTTTAAAATATTCTGCCTTGCTGTCAGAACACGTGTACTGTTTTTGTTTGAGACATTGACCATATCTTTTGTGCCCAGTACTTCAATTAAGCATAGATGGAACAAGTAAGTAGAAATAAAGGCCTGTCTCTTTCCACTGACACTAGAATTGTACCCTTTTCTACTTTCATTATTCCCCAAAGGAGCAAGTACCAGATTAGCATAATCACTAACAATTCTTTTTGCAGCATATGCCTACCTAACATGACTTCACAAAAGATCTTCCAACCCTGGTGCCCAAACACTCATTTTGATGCTGACAGTTCTAACGTCCCACTAGAATTTTGATCATGTTGCCTAAGGCTCTGTCCCTATATAAACATTCAAATACCTTTTGAGTTTTTTCACTATCATATATACTATAGTATAGATGGAATGAGTTAGCCTTGTCTTTCAGGTTTTGATTTTGATGAAAAGGGTGTAAATAACTTGGAGACTCTATAGAGAGAAGCTGGACTCAGCCCTGAAAGTAAGCAATACAGGAGAAAAGGGAGGTGGAAATAGAGAATAGCTATTATTGTTATTCATTCACTCAGGTAAGATTTATTGCAGTGCCAAGGACTTGTACATCTATCTGGAAATGGACAGGTGCTAATGGATGGCAATAATTGATTCTCTATATTCTTTTGGTTATTTTGATATTGTTCATTTTTAATAGATTAGCTAGTTCCAGGAAATTATTTTTTCAAGTTCCATTTTAGTTAGCTTAAAAGTTCTTATTCAGAAAAATTGAAAAGTTGCTATTATGATATATCAAAAAGAAAGATAAAATAATTTGAACACTGGCATTTATATATGATCATTATATACATTTTCTTAAGATTGCCTATCTTTTTTTTCACTCTTACAGCAAAGAGGACTTTGAATCTACAGATGAGGTAAGTGCAAAAATAGCTGAAAATCAAATACAGTTGATAACAAAGCAGATTCTGATATTTTCACTAGTGATATTGTTTTAGTTTGGTACTTTTATTAGACTGGAAACACGGATTAGTGAAAGACATGATGATTATTTTACCTTTAAAATGATAGAATTATTTATATATTTGTAATGGCTATAAAAAGTAATAATCATTGGGTTGCCTGGGTGGCTCAGTTGGTTGAGCTTTGAACTCATTTCAGTTCAGGTCATGATCTTAGGGCTGTGGAATCAATAGCCACATTGGACTCTGTGCTCAATGTGGCATCTGCTTAAGGTTCTCCCTCTCCCTCTTCCCCTCCCCCCCACTGTCTTTCTCTCTCTCACTCTTTAAAATAAATAAATAGATAAAATCTTTAAAATGATAGTAATAAAAGTAATAATTATTCATGTCAAAATGTTTTATCAGCTGTTATTTATGATTTAATTTGTCTTTGCTTATCAAAACATTTAAAATATCATTGACCAAATACTCTCTGCTTTAGAAAATTGAAACCGAGATGCCTGGGTGGCTCAGTGAGTTAAGGCCTTTGGCTTCGGCTCAGGTCATGATCTCAGGGTCCTGGGATTGAGCCCCGCATCAGGCTCTCTGCTCAGCAGGGAGCCTGCTTCCCCCTCTCTCTCTGCCTGCCTCTCTGCCTACTTGTAATCTCTCTCTCTCTGTCAAATAAATAAATAAAATCTTTAAAAAAAAAAGTAGGTTTTAAAAACGATTGAAACCTACATTAACTAAATAATAACAAATTTAGTTTTAGTGTATTTTGAAATCTTATATGACCCATGCCAAATAGAGAGCAACTTAAAGTACATTTTTTCAAGTATTAATTCTATTATGTACGCCCTTTTTGTTAATAATTACTTTTAATGGAATAAGTCATCAAATCCAGAAAACTGATTTCAATGTAATAAAAAGGCACAGTGGCCCCCTTTGTGTTATTTTTTCTTTATTTCCACTGTATTGATATACTGTATTCATTACAATAATTCAGAAAGCCTAGATTGCTGTTAAAGAAACACTGACTTCATTAACATATAATGTATTATTTGCTTCAGGAGTACAGGTCTGTGAATCATCAGTCTTACACAATTCACAGCACTCACCATAGCACATACCCTCCCCAATATCCATAATCCAGCCACCCTATTTCTCCCCCCCACCCCCTAGCAACCCTCAGTTTGTTTCCTGAGATTGAGTCTTTATATGTTAATAAGAAAATAAAAAGTAAAAAGTAAAAGAGATAATAGAAAAAAAAAGAACCACAGTAACAAGCATCCTTGTCTTGTTCCTGGTTTCAAAGGATATGTTGTTAAGCTTTCACCATTAAATGTTATGCTTACTCTAGGTTTTAGATTGATAGCTTTCTTCAGTTTAAAAGTCTTTTTTATTACTAATTTGCTAAGTTTTTAAAATAAATTATTAATGGGCGTTTAAAAAAAAAGAAACACTGAATTCAGTTCAGCTTCTCACTTAAAATTAGTTGAAGCTTCTAACCAAAGGGTAAGTCAATGCAGTGATAGATAAAATAGATAAAGGGGCTTAAGAGTACATTTAATTTGATAAGCACTGAGAAATGTATATAGTTGTTGAATATTATACACCTGAAACTAATATAACTGTATGGTAATTGCACTTGAATGAAAAAAAAGAGATAATGATGCTTGAAGGGCTAGGCATGGGATTTGTGGAGATAAGTGTCTGACTGTGATACCTTAGCTTCAGTACTTGGCTCTCTCTGTTTTATTTATTTGTTTGTTTGTTTGTTTATGAAATAGAGCATGTGTATGAGTGGGGGTAAAGGCAGAGGGAGAGGGGGAAAAAAAGAATCTTTTTTTTTTAAAGATTTTATTTATCTATTTGTCAGAGAGAGAGAGGGAGAGAGAGCACAAGCAGGCAGAGTGGCAGGCGGAGGCAGAGGAGAAGCAGGCTCCCTGCTGAGCAAGGAGCCCGATGTGGGACTCGATCCCAGGACCCTGGGATCATGACCTGAGCCAAAGACAGCAGCTTAACCAACTGAGCCACCCAGGCATCCCAAAATAATGACTGAAAAAAAAGAATCTTAAGCAGGCTCTGCACTCAGCACTGAGACCAAGGTGGGGCTTGATCCCAGGACCCTGAAATCATGACTTGAGCCAAAATCAAGTGTCAGACACTTAACTGCCTGAGCCACCCAGGTACCCAGCAATCTGTGTTTTTGTAAGGACATCATCATTCTATGGTTTGGAGAAGAGATACTGAAGTCAGAGTTACTGGATGGTATTGTAATGAACTTTTCTTGCAACAACCATAGAGAAAGGTCACCCCCTATGGAAGAGGGCAAGATATGCTCTGAGGAAGTGGATTCTTGGTCAGTCATCCAAGGAGGAGGGTCTTGGTCAGGTGCAGGGGCAGACCCTGCCTCTATTAGAATCTCCCTCTCTTGGATCTATATCTCACAAAGGGAACTGTATGGATATGAGCTTCAGAATGAGGGCAAAAAGATGATGTGGAAGACAGAATAATGCCCCTCCCAAAGATGTCCACATCCTAATCCCTGACCTTTGAGTATGTTACCTTAACATGGCAAAAGGACTTTGCAAATGTGCCTAAGTTAAGAATCTTAAAGTAAGGCAATTACCCTAAATTATGTGGGTGGATCCAGTGTAATCACTAAGGGTCCTTAAAAGAGGGAGGCAGGGGGTCAGAGTTAGATCTGCCAAGAGAAGCCAAGGTTAGAGTGATGAGGCCACCAGCCAAGGAATTTAGGCAGCCTGTAGAAACAGAAGTGCAATGGATAGATTCTCCCCCTACCCAGAGCTCACCAAAAGAATGTAGTCCTGCTGACATGTTAATTTTAGCCCACTGACTTCCAATCTCTAGAACTATGAGATAATAAATTTGTGTTTCTTTAAGCCAAAAAAAAAAAAAAAACAGACTTAGTTAAAGCTTCTCGATATTGTGGCAACATCTTAATTTTTCAGAAGTTATCATGGCTCAATGTAAATCCTCAATAAGCCCTTAATTTTATTTCCCCAAATTTTCATTATTTAAAAAAATCAGCCTTTAAAATATCATATTTACCACTCAACACAGCTTCCAGTTGTTGAAAGATACACTGAAATAAAGTGTTTAATGGGATTTGAAAACCATCTTTTTGTTTTTTAAATTCCTTTTTTAAAAATGTAGAAATGTAACATCTGGTTGGTTGCACAAAACTTTTCCCTAAAATACCCGGAATTCAAAGTTCTTTCCATAGTGTATATAGTACAATCAACTTTTTAAAAGTAAGAACTGATAAGGCTAAAAATGAAGTTGGTAGCAACTATTGCCCAGAAAGTGAAATAATCTTTTGATGTTCCTAAAAATATGCACTGCTGCACAGAAGTCTAAAAATAATATCTAAAAATACTATTTTTATAAAATAGTATTTTCTAAAAGAAATAGAAAATACTATTTCTTTTATATTGTCAAATTTATTATCATAAGATGATAATACTAATATGTATCTGTTAAATAGATAACTTTCTCTTTTCTTACAGCCAGAAGACATTGAATCCTTGATTCCTAAAGGATTGTCAGAGTTTACAAAACAACAAATTCGTTATATTCTGCAGGTGAGGTGGGGTCAAGAGTGAGTGTGAGTTCAACAATGACAAACCACTAGCCAAGGATGCTTCCCTTAAATAAGAACAGAAAGTTCTAAATAAAAATTTTGTTTCACAAGTGTTGATTATACTTTCATTAAACAAGTGTTGCACTGTAGTTTGTTCAGACTTTCACTTACATTGAATAACTAACATTTAGGTAAGCATTCCAGAAATACTGTTCCCTACTGTGGAATGGCCTTATTCTCTCCTCACTGCTATAGCACAATTTGACTCTAATTTATAGCTTTGCCTTCATCTTCACCATTTTCCATTCTATATACCCCCCACTGCCACCCTTTGTGATAAGAGATGGGAGAGGCCAATGCCTTACTTTTTTCTGATTTTTGGAATGATAGAGATTACTGGAGCAGTAAATTCCCCTACAATGAAGAGAGAAATAGAAGAAGATAGATGTTAAGAGAATATGGTTAATGAATACATCTTTTTGCAAGAAAGAATTATAAAGATAATCTAGCTCTGTTTAAATGAGGCCAATTTCTAAATTATTGGTCTTGGGTGTGGTGCATGAACAATCAATCTTATAACACTGAAAAAATAAAATAAACATATTTGGGAAAAAATAAATAAAAAAAATAAAAGATTCAAATCCCTAAAAAAAAAAAAATATTGGTCTTAGACTTTTGTGGTTCGTCCAAATATTGGACCTGATGTCATTTTCATGAAATTTAAATAAAGTATTTTTAGTAGCACACAGTATGTATTATAAAAAGACAATGGTGTAGGGAACACATAAGCTTTGCAGAATCTGAATCTTGGAGACATCCTTGATATTATATCTGGTGGTGGGATGTCTATTGAAAGTGAATTCAAGGCCTATATCTTTGAAAAACTCCTTCAGAGGATTTTTACATCAAAGTTCATGAGAAACATTGGTCTATAGTTTTCTTGTATTCTCTTTGGCTTTGGTATCAGAATATTAGCTTCATAAAATGAATTGGGAAGTGTTTCTTCTTTTCTATTTTCTAGAAGAGAATGCATGTAGACTTGGTATTAATTCTTCTTTAAACATTTGGCAAAAACCTTTAGTAAAAATATCTGGGCCTGGAGATTTTTTTGAGAGTTAAAAAAAATTCCAAATTCAACTCCTTAATAGTTGTAGGCTTATTCAAATGATCTGTTTCATATTGGATGAGTTGTGGCAACTTTTATTTTTCAAGGAAGCAGTCTATTTCTTTTATATTGTCAAATTTATAGTATATAGTTGTTCATAGTATTCCCTTATTATCTTTTTGATGTCTGCAGGGTTTGTATTGCTATCCCCTATTTAATTCTTGTTACTAGTCATTTGTGTCTTCTTTTTTCTTTGTCAAGCTTGCTGGAGGTTTATCAATATTATCAATTTTTTTCAAAGAACTAGACTTCAGTTTTATTGATCTTCTCTATTATTTTCCTGTTTACACTTCTACTAATTTTTGCCCTTGTCTGTATTTTTTCCTTCCTTTGCTTGCTTTTGATATATTGTTCTTTTCTTTGGTTTCTTGATATAGAAAGTTAGATTATTGATTTGAGACATTTTCTATTTTCTAATGTAAACATTTAGTGCTAAAAATATCCTCTCAGCATGGCTGTAGCTGTGTCCCACAAATTATGATATGATTTTCATTTTCTTTCAGTTCTGTGTACTTTTTAGCTTCCTTTAAGACTTCTGCTTTGACCTGTGAATTATTTAGAAGTATATTATTTAGTTTCAGAGTGTTTAGAGACTTTCCTGTTGGCTTTCTAGTAATGATTTCTAATTTGATTCCACTGTGGTGAGAACATACTTCATATGAGATAAGTTTTTTTGAAATGGTTAAGTTTTGTTTTATGGTCAAGGACATGGTCTATCTTGCTGTGTGTCCCATGGGCACATGAAAGGATTAGATACTTTGGTCAGTGGGGTCGTTGAGTTCTTTTATATTCTTGCTTATTTTCTGTCAAGTAGTTCTTATCAGTTGCTGAGAGAGGCATATACAAATCTTAAATTATAACTGCGGACTTGTCTTTTTTTCCTTTCAGTTCTATCAGTTTTTGCAGTTCTATACATTTTGCACCTCTATTGTTTGGTGTATAAATGTTTAGATTGCTATGTCTTCTTGGTGGATTGACCCTTTTATCATTATGTAATGGTCTCTTTTTGTCCTTGGTAGTTTTCTTTGCTTTAAAGTCATTTTTATCTAATATCAATATAGCACTCTTGCTTTCTTTTATTATCTTTTCCCTCAACCTTTTACTTTCATTATATATTTTAAAATTTTCATTATATTTGAAGTTAGCTTCTTATAGAAAACTTGTAGTTGGATCAAATTTTTTATCTCACTCTGTAAATCTCTGTTTTTAGTTAGTGTATTTGGACCAAGTTGTAATTATTGATACATCAGGGCTAGCTCTGCTATTTTTATTTTTTGTTTTCTGTTTGTTCTTTTTTGTGTGTTTGTTTCCCATTCTCTTCATCTTGCTTTCCTGTGGATTAGTTGAAAATGTTTTTAGAATTCCATTTTTATTTATCTTTGATACTTTTGAGTGTATCTCTTAGCATAACTTTTTTAATGGTTGCTCTAAGAACTACATTTTATACCCATAATTTATCCCAGTGTATTGATGCTCAACATTTTGTTAGTTTCAGTGAACTGTATAAAATTTTGCTTCCTTTATCACTCTTTACTCTCCACATCTATAACATAATTGTCTTAAATATTTCTTCTTTGTGCATTGAGATTCACTGTTACAATTTTTGGCTTCAACTATCAAATATAATTTAGAAAATGAAAGAGGAAAATAAACCTACTCTATTTTCTCATATCATTACTTATGATTCTTTTTCTTCTTGATGTTCCAAATTCCTTCATCATTTTCTTTCTCTTCAGAGAACTTCCTTCACCCATTTCTTATGGTAAGTCTGTTAGTGACAGGTTTTGACAGGATTGTTGTTTTTTTTTTTTTTTTTTTTTCAGTTTTCTTCATCTGGTAATGTGATTTCCCCTTCATTTCTAAAGGATATTTTCATTAGACACAGAATTTGTAGTTGACAGTTCTTTTCTTTCAGCACTTAAAAATGGTGTGCTATGTCCCTCTGTCCATTAAGATTTCTAATGAAAAATGTGCTGTCATTTGAATTGTTATTACCAATAGTTAAGATTTCTCTTGCTGCTTTCAGGATTTAAAAATTTATATTTAGTTTTAAGAAGTTTGACTGATTTGTCTGGGCATGGATTTCTTTGGGTTTATCCTGTTTGGGATTTCCTCAACTTCTTGAATCTATACATATGCTTTTTGCTAATTTGGGGAAGTTTACAGCCATTATTTCTTCAAATACTTTTTTCAGTTCCACCCTCGTTCTTCTTTCCTTCTAGGACTTTTATAACATGTATGTTAGATATGTTAGATATGTCTTATACTCTTACATGTCTCTGAGGCTCTGTTCAATTATTTTGCAATTTATTTTCTCTCCGATGTTCTGATAAAGTACTTTCTTATTGTTCTATCTTCAAGTTTACTCATTATTCATTCTGTTCTTTCCATTTTGCTTTTTAGTCCATTCATTGAGGTTTTTGTTTTTGAGCTTTACAATTCTAGAATTTCTATTTAGTTATTCTTTACATCTATTTCTTTTCTGAGATTTTCTGTTTTGTTGCTTGAGACTTTCTATTGTTAAGTCTGTTTGTAAATTTTTATTGAAGTATGTTTATGATGGGCTGCTTTAAAATTCTTGTCAGACTATTCTAACATTTCTGTTATCTTGATGTTGGCATCTGTTAATTGTTTTTCTTATCAAGGTAAGATTTTCCTGATTCTTAGAATGACTAGTAATTTTTTTAAATTGAAACCTAGACATTTTGAGTATTATGTTGTAACTCTGAATCTTATTCAGATCTTATTCAGACCTCATTTGATACTGAAACAAAAGATCACAAGGGGGCACTGCCTGTTACTTCTAGTTGAGGGTGGAAGTCAGGTTCCCCACTCAGCCTCTACTGACACCAATTGGGGAAAGAGCTCTTTGTTCCTCCTGGGCAAGGGTAGAAATTGTGATTCTCTATGTGGCCCCCACTGATTTCACCCTGGTTTGGATGTAGAGGGTTATCTTCTTACTGCTCCTAAGTTGGCCTTCACTGACACTGCAAGGTAAGTGGCCTCATTTTTGTTGCACAGTGATGAAAGTCTTGACTCTTAATTGAGAAAACTTGGACATCACCCCAGCAAGTAGACAGAACAGTATATTATTACTACTGGATAAGGTGAAAGCCTAGGCTCCTTTCATACTCTCAACTGAACCACAGTGCTTGAGGTCTCATATTTTTTCCTGGTGGGGATGAAAGTCCTGTCTCTCCACTCTGTCTTCTCTAACACCAACCTGGTAAATGGTGTTGGTAGACCTTTTTAGAGCCTAGTGATGGAGAAAGTCTATGTTCCCTTTGGTTTTATGGTTTGGGTGGAAGTATAAAGTTGAAGGTTATCCTCTGTGGTGTTTGGCTGGAATAGAGTGATTATTATCTAAAAGTTTTCTGCCTTGCTAGGCTGCTATTTTCAGCTAAAATAGCTGAAAATCCTTTGGCTAAAGAGAGCAGGCTTTTCTAAAGACTTTTGTTGTCTGTATCCAATGGTGTTTCTCAGTTACTGACTTCTCCAACACTAGTCTGTGATACATGAAGCAAAAAGAAAACCCAGGAACTCACTTCTGTGTCATTTTTGGGGGGTTGTAATGTTTCTAACCAGACTTCCTTCTTCTTTCCACCTTTATGAATCTTTTCATGTTTGTTTTATACATAGTAACGTCCAGGGCTTTCAGTTATACTTAGAAGGAATAGGGAAAAGTATTCTACTCCATCTTTCCAGAAATGAAATTGCCCGTTTTTTAAACCACTTTTTAAATAAGTGAGTTTAATCTAGTAAAAGTGCTTTTCCCACTACTCTTTAAAATTTGGGATGTTTCTATACTTCAAGGTTAAACTTAATTAGTATTATATTCTTCTCACCTCAGGAAAAATCCATACATTTGGCAGCACACTTAAAGATATGCATTTTATTATTTGAAGTTTGACTGCCTCATCTTCCTTAATCTTTAAATAAAGAATAAAAGCAAATTTAAGATTTTGCTGATAGAGTCTGTCTTGTCAGAAAGATGATACTTCATCGTGAAAAAATAATAAACTCTTGTCTATTACATAGTTACGGTGTCTTCAGGAATACTGATTAGATTACTTGTACATGTTATTGACAAAATGCCATGTATCACTATTCTAATATTGCTATACAAAAATAAAACTGTTAATAAGTTTGCTTATGGGAACAGAAAAATAAGACTACTATCACTTATATTGTCTGTTTGTAAATGGCAGTAAATACAAACCATCAATCCTTTTCTTCCTCCAGATGAGGGTTATGTCTGATAAATCACTCCGGCTAGTGCTGTCCACATTCAACAACTTACGGGAGGAGCTTGGACATCTTCAAAATGACTTGACAGTAACATTTATTTTGATTTTTCTTTCCAAAGCCTTCCTAGTACCTAACTTCCTAACATAGAAATGAAATCATTTAGTCTGCCTTTCAAAATTTAATACAATGCAATAATATGCTCACCCAGACATAATTATTTTCTTGAAACAATTAATTGAGATTGAAAGAGGAGATGAGAGCTTTCCAATGTCAAAATAAAATAAAGTTAGGTATGCACTTACTATTTAATTTACCACTAAGGTAATTTAATGCCTATAGCCAGGAAATAGTCTGCAAAATTAGAATAACCTAACTCATTGAATGGGAATTTCCCTTTTTTCTGTAATAATAAAGCATACTCTCAATTTCTGTGAATACTTGAAAACTTCTTTCTCCAAGAAGTTAACCTTTTCTATTTCCCATTTTAGTTGGTGTTCTTGATGCCATCAGCTAAATACATTTGAAATACCTTCCATATAATAAATAACTCCCTAAAAACTGGAGCAGGTCATTTCATTTTTGGGTTCTGATGAAAATATCTAGACTCTAATTTGGAAATTCACCACCTGCTGGAATTAACAAGGAGTCTTTGTAGATTCAGACAAAACATTAAAATGATTTGAAGGTTCTGTTTCATTGAACTTAGAATTAGTCAATTCATCAAAAGGTCTCTAAGAAGTTTTTAAAGTTTCATACATTTGTATCCTATATTTTGCTTGACTTTTTAGAATCCTGTTTCATCAGGCAACTGTAAGTGAAAGAAGTGCTTATTTAAGCCTTCCAATGTAAACTAGTCTTTGTATTATGTAACTGTTGACAAGTTTCTGTAATTCTGTATCTTAACACGTAATTTTGCTTCTAGTCACTGGAAAATGACAAGATAAGACTTGAGAAAGATGTGGCATTCAAAGAAACTCAAATAAAAGAGTATGAAGAACTGTTAGCATCAGTGAGAGCAAATAATCGCCAGCAGCAGGTAAGTTGATATTTTCATTGATGATAAACTAGATTAACAGTTTTTCATATGCAGAACTACTGACACACTATAGTTATGACATACAATCCAGACAGAATTAAAATATGATGGCTGGAACAATTTATTCATATAAGAATTGAGTGGCTTTGATTATTTCCAATGGCTAAAAGCTCTCTCATATAAACAGGTAACCTTGTATACTTTAGATATAAAGTATATACTAATCCACAATTATCTGTGCTGTTGGGTGACAAGAATTGTATAAATATTGAAAAACTAAGTTCACTCATTCATTTATTTTTCCCCCAAATATGTTTATTTTATTTTTTCAGTGTTATAAGATTGATTGTTCACGCACCACACATTCATTTAATCTACTAATGTGTTGATAAAAAAGGTTTTGTTGGTCTTAACACACATTTGTGCAGTGAATAAGTGAATTAACTCTAGAAATACTCTCCAGATGTCTGAGCAGAGATGATTTCTAAGAAATTGTAATAAGTCTCAGACTGATCTCTTTCTAATCTTCATTCCCACGACAGTCTCATTTTTTTTCTGTTTCCACATAAATAATCAGGCATATGGTCATATTTGTGCCTACTAGAAGGCAAAATATTGTTGAAGAGTACTAAGAGTCAGACTGCAAAATTGGAACACTGAAAATTCATCCAGTATTGATTCCTTCTCACTCAAACATATCAGACTAGGGGCAAGAATCTCTTTCATGGCTGATTTAACTTACCATTTAAGGGTAAATATATAAGAAAACTGGGCATGGAAAACTTTTTGCTTTATTTCTTTGAATTAATCAACTAAGAGAGCACTGTCCTCCAAAAAAGTAGAATCCCTTTGTCTTACCTACTTCTGTCTTCTTTATAGCAAGGACTTCAAGACTCCACCTCAAAATGCCAAGTATTGGAAGAAAACAATCTCTCTCTTCGACATACACTATCAGATATGGAATATAGACTGAAAGAACTGGAATACTGTAAGCGTAATTTAGAACAAGAGAATAAAAATCTTAGAATACAGGTACTAAAATTTTGTTTTAAATATGTTATTGCCTTAGTTATACCATTTTATAGTATATATATCCTATTCCTTTTAAGAAAATACATGGACTGCCTTCTGATTATCTTATATGTAGTTATGTCTCATCTCACTGCCATTTGAGCTGTGTAGTGCAATTCCTAAAAATCACTCTTATTATTTCAATGCCCCATTTAATCATTTAGTTTTCATCTAATAATAAGTCTTATAATATTATATGTATTTCCTTCATAACAATCTAGTTAAAGAAAGTTATTTTGCCTTATGTAGGTTTCTGAGACTTGCACAGGCCCAATGCTGCAGAAAAAAATGGATGAGATTGGCAACCATTACATGGAGATGGTAAAAAACTTAAGAATGGAAAAAGATAGAGAGATCTGCAAGCTAAGGGTATGTTGATACTACAGTGTATAAATACACAGGTCAACCCAAACTTTCTAATAAGATAGTGATGGTTTCAGTTTAAAGTTACAAGGAAAAATCAGCTGAAGATAGAGTCAGGAATATGACATAGAAACTTTTGTTTAAATACATATTACTGTGTATAGTATATTGCTAAATTGTTTTCTAATTTAGGTTAATCAAAAATAGGGTGATATTTTTGAGAATAAGTGTACATTGCCTTATCTTATATTTCTAAATTAAATTGACTCTTAATTTACCGATTCCTAAAGTTAAGTGTACTAAGATATTTAATGGGAAAACCAACCATAGCTTTTTCTCTCTAATAATCACTGTAGAATTTTTTCCAAAAACCAAAATGAAACAAAATATAATCTGTTAAAAAGCCTACCATGTTTTCTAGCAGATTTCCTTTACTTATTTCTTTTTCATCCCAAGATTACTTATAACACTTTAGCTTAACAGCCATCTGTGCACACATAATGTAGTAAAGAGGAAAATGGGCAAGATTTGGAGTCAGAATACCTGTGTTGGAGTTGCAGCTATGTTGCTTACTAGTTGTGGGACTGTATATCATGTAACCTCTCTGGTAATCTCAGTTACCCATTTTATAAATAAGAATTTTAATATTTCACAGGGCTGCTGTGAGAATTGAGATAAATCATGCAGGACGAATATTTTGTGAACTGCAAATCACAATATAATATTAGTTATTAGTGAGTTTTCTTTAATAAGTATTTGAAGGAATCTAAAGTACCTATTTTCTTAGCTTTATTTTAATTCTTGTGGCTCAGGACTGTTACTTAAGTAATGCTTAGCCCAATAGTAAAAAGGTACCTTTAAAAAACGAGAAATGCCTTATTGGCATTTTTATTCATATTTTACATTCATCAAACTCTACAAACATTTACAACAATTGGCACTTTGCTCTTCATTTCATAATTTGCTGTATGACTTTATGTCAGTGAATCTCTTGGAATTCAATTATCTATCTCATAAATCAGATTTATAATAATTCTCCTTTCTTTTAAATCACTAGACTCAATTAAATCAGTACCAAAAAGATGTTTCAAGAAGAGAAGGAAGTTGCAGTGACTTCCAATTCAAGCTTCATGAACTGACAAGCTTGCTGGAAGAGAAGGATTCCCTTATAAAGCGTCAGTCAGAGGTAAGAAGGGAAGTGGTGGAGGTAGAGAGGAACTCAATTAAGTATGATAAATACTTCCCATGAACTAGAGAAGGACACATTCCCAAAATTCACTTTATTCATGAAATAGAATGTAACTGACTGTGAAGAAGTGGAAGACTCATATTTTAGGAGATATAATTCAAATGAAAACAAGAATTGAAACAAAAAAGAGCATTATTGTGTGTTTAATATTTTTTAAAGATTTTTTGAGAGAGAGAGAAGAGAGAGAGAATGAGCAAGGAAAGCTGCAGAGGGAGAGGGAGAAGCACACTCCCTGCTGAGTAGGGAGCCCGATGCAGGACTTGAACCCAGGACCCTGGGATCATGACCCGAAGTGAAGGCAGACCCTTAACCAACTGAGCCACCCAGGCATCCCATGCATTTAGTATTTTTAATGTTATATCTCATTAGCAATGAAACTCCCAGAAAGACTGGGAGCTGTTTGCTCTTTATTATTAGATGCTTCAGCAAAGGACTGTGTTATATTCCTCTCTGTAACTGTGGCATAGGGCCCAGGATCTGTTATAAAATAAGTACCGAAGGAAGGAAATTCCAAAAATGGTGGCTAATATTATATCGCTGTTATTGAACTAACAGTGCTTGTGGTAATGATCAGTGATAGACCTTCTGTTAGGAAACAATATCTGCTTCCATATTGAAGTTTCAGTACTTTTCTGCTATGACTATACTTTTCAAGCTTCTTAGGACAAGAACTTTCTCATCTTTATCTTGAAAACCATGCCAATTCAATATCATATTATCCCTTAAATATAGAAATCCTATACCAGTTAGTGAATTCTTGAAGAGGCATATTATGTAATGTATTAGGTACCATAAAGCAATAATATATAGTTTTCAACAGGTAGGATTAAAACATTCTCATGTCCAAGCTAAAAGGGAAGGGAAAAAGTAATTATTCTTAGTAACCTTGTTAAATGATTGAACATACTTCTTACCTCATGTTTCTACTGTTTTCAAATAATTATATTGTCTTTTATTTGTAAGGAACTCTCAAAGTTGAGACAAGAAATATATTCATCTCATAACCAACCCTCCAGAAGTGGAAGGACTACTATTACCACTAAAAAGTAATGTATTTTTTAATGAATTTTGAATATGACTTTGGCTGTTATTTAATCCAAGTTATAGCATGTTTAATTGATATATATACCCTTAGACAGAGTTTATTTTCTTCAGGACAGTAAATCTACTGAAGGGTGAATATTTACAGAAAGACATAGCTATCATGGTAAATAAAATTCTGTAGCACATATTTCCTCTATTCACAATATATCAAATACAATGTAAGTGAAAAACAAATAATTTGTTGTTTAACCAACCATTTGAGTCAAAATTCTTTCAGTAGCACATGCCAGAAACCAACTTAAACTGGGAATTAGTTAATTCACTTAATTCGGATTGCTTGGTGTCCAGATGGATTTGTGTGATCAAAATATGTCTTCAGAAATATGTCCTCCTTTATCTTTGGCTCTGCTCTTTCCTATGTAGACATCATTCTTAGGAATCTCCCTTCATAATAACAATCTGACCACCGCTGACATCCCAGTAATTTAGCAAAATGAAATAGAAAGTGACTCTTTAGGAATAGTTTCAGCAAAATTCTATTTTGGATATTTCCTTTAAATGATATATATAAAGATATATATTTCATATAAATGGAATACAAAATGTAGTCTTTTGTGACTGGATTCTTTCACTTTGCATAAGGTTTTCAGGACTCATCCATTTTTTCACATGTGTCAGTACTTCATTGCTATTGTTACTAAATAATATTGCATTTCATGGATATGCAACATTTTATATTTACACCAGAAGTGGGATTGCTGGGGTACCTGGTAACTCTGTTTAACTTTTTGAAGAGTTGCTAAACTGTTTTCCAAAACAGCTGCACAATTTGACATTCCCACCAGCAGTGTATTGAGGGTTCCAATTTATTTCCATCCTCCCCAACATTTGTTATTGTTGATCTCTTGGATTATAACCATACTAAGGGTGAGAGGAGGCATCTTACTATGGTTTTCATTTGTATTTCTCTAATTAATGTTTAGTATTTTTTCATGTGCTTATTGACCATTTATAGATCTTCTCTGGAGAAAATTCTTTGTCCATTCTTAAATTAGATTATTTGCTTTTTTACTGCTGAATTGTAAGAGATATTTGTATATTCCGTATACAAGTCTCTCATCAGAGATATGATTTTGCAAACATTTTCTTCCATTCTATGGGTTGCCTCTTTACTATCTAGATAGTATCATTTGTTGCACAAGTTTTTAAATTTGAGGAAGTCCAATTCACCTATTTTTTTTTTTTTTTTACTTGTGTTTTTAGTATCATATTAAGAAACTGTTGCCTAAGGTCATGAAAATTTGCACCCATGTATTATCCTAAGAGTTTTATAGTTTTACCTATTACATTTAGATCTATAACCATTTTGAGTTATTTTTTTCTATGGTATGAAGTAGGAGCGCAAGTTCATTCTTGTGCATGGGGCTATCTGGTTGTCCCAGTATCTTTTGTGGAATATGCTATTCTTTCATCCATTGAATTAACTTGGCATCCTTGTCAATAATCAAAAGACCATAAAGGTAAGGGTAAATTTGTAGATTCTCAGTTTTACTACATTGATCTATTCATTTGTCTTTATGCAAGTACCACACTGTCTTAATTACTATAGCTTTTTAGTTACATTTTGAAGCCAGGAGTGTGAGCTTTTAAACTTCTTTTCAAGATCGTTTTAGCTATTTTTGGTCCTTTGCTTTTCCATATGTATTTTAGGATAAGCTAGTCAAGGGATTTTATTAAATATGTAGAAAACATTGGGTATTATTGCCATGCTAACAATATTAAGTCTTTTAATCCATGAGCATGGGATCCTTTTCTATTTAGATCCTTTTTAATTTCTTAAAACAGTATTTTGTACTTTCATTGCACAAGTCTTACACTTCTTTTTGTTAAATTTATTTATAAGTATTACATTTTTGATGTTATTATAATAGAATTGTTTTTGTTGTTACTGTAAATAGACTTTCTTTTTTTTATGTTTTAAGTTTTTATTTAAATTCTAGTTAGTTAACATATAGTGTAATATTAATTTCAGGAGTAGAATGTAGTAATTCATCACTTACATATGGCACCCAGTGCTTTTATTTGAGTGTAGTTGACACACAATGTTACGTTACTTTCAGGTGTATAATGCAGTAACTCAACTTCTCTATATGTTATGCTACATTCACCACAAAGGTAGTTACCACCAGTCACCATGCAACACTATTACAATATCAATGACTATATTCCTGTGCCTTTTATTCTTGTGATTTATTCATTCCATAACTAGAAGCCTGTATCTCATACAGACCTTCTCCCATTTTACCCATCCCCCAACCACTTACTTTCTGGCAACCATTGGTTTGAATTCTGTATTTATAGGTCTGATTCTGCATTTTGTTTATTTGTTGTTGTTGTTATTGTTTAGGTTCCATATATGAATTAAATCAAATGGTATTTTTCTTTCTTGGTCTGACTTATTTCACTTTGCATAATACCCTCTAGTTCCATCCAGTTGTTGCAAATGGCAAAATCTGATCCTTTTTATGACTTAGTAATATTCCATTATATATTGCTTCTTCTTTATCTATTTCTCTTATCAATGGACACTTATTTTGCTTCCATATTTTGGCTAAATAATGCTACAATAAACACAGGGGTGCACATATCATTTCAACTTAGTATTTTTGTTTTTGTGGGTAAGTACTTAATAGTGAAATTATGGATCATATGGTATTTCTATTTTTATTTTTTATGGAAATTTTATGCTGATTTCCAAAGTAGCTGTACCAATTTATATCCCCATCAACAGTATATGAGAGTTCCTTTTTCTCCACATCCTTGCCAACACTTGTTATATCTTGACTTTTTTATTTTAGCCATTCTGATAGGTGTAAGGTGATATCTTATTGTGGCTTTGCTTTGCATTTCCCTGATGATGAGTGATGGTGAGCATCTTTTCATGTACCTGTTGGTCATCTATCTGTTTTCTTTGGAAAAAGAAGGTTCTCTGATTTTGTTTTAAAAAAATTGCTGGGGCGCCTGGGTGGCTCAGTTGGTTGAACAACTGCCTTCGGCTCAGGTAATGATCCCGGAGTCCCGAGATCGAGTCCCACATCGGGCTCCCAGCTCCATGGGGAGTCTGCTTCTCACTCTGACCTTCTCCCTTCTCATGCTCTCTCTCACCCTCTCTCTTTCCCAATAAATAAATAAATAAAATCTTAAAAAAAATTGCTGGTTTTTAGATGTTGAGTTGTATAAGTTCTTTATATATTTTGGATATTAACCCTTTATCAGATACATCCTTTGCAAATATCTTTTCCCATTCAGTAGGTTGCCTTTTTGTTTTGTTGATGGTTCCATTTGCTATGCAAAAGCTTTCTATAACTTATTTTTGCTTTTATTTCCCTTGCTTTAGGAGACATATCTAGAAAAAAATTTTGCTATGGCCAATACCAGAGAAATTACTGCCTGTGTTTTCTTCTAGGGTTTTTATGGTTTCGGGTCTCACATTTAGGTCTTTAATCCATTTTGAGTTTATTTATGTGTATGGTGTAAGAAAGTGGTCTAGTTTCATTCTTTGTGTGTCACTGTCCAGTTTTCCCAATACCATTTGTGGAAGAGATTGTCTTTTCCCCTTGTATATTCTTGTCTCCTTTGTCATAGACTAATTGACCATGTAAGATTGGGTTTCTTTCTGGCCTCTCTATTTTTTTCCATTGACATATGTGTCTGTTTTGTACCAGTACCATAATGTATTAATTATGTACTTCGAAATATGTCTTGAAATTTGGAATTGTGATACCTACAACTTTGTTTTTCTCACTCAAGATTACTTTGGCTATTTGTGGTCTTCTGTAGTTCCATAAATATTTTAGGATTATTTATTTAGTTCTGTGAAAAATGCTGGTTTTTTTTAAGGGATTGCATTATATCTGTAGATTGCTTTGGGTAGCACAAACATTTAAAAAATATTAAGGCTCCCAATCCATCAGCAAGGCATATGTTTCCATTTGCTTGCGTAGTCTTCAATTTATTTCTTCAGTGTTTTATACTTTTTAGAGTACAAGTCTTTCACCTCCTTAGTTTATTTGTAAGAATTTTGTTCTTTTTCCATCCTCGCATACCCAGAATAAATCCCAGTTGATCATAGTGAATGATCTTTTTATGCATTATTGAGTATGGTTTGCTAATATTTTGTTAAAGATTTTTGTATTTATGTTCATCACAGATATGGGCTTATAGTTTTCCTTTTCTGTGGTGTCTTTTGTTTTGGTGTCAGAGTGATACTGGCCTCCTAGAATGTATTTGGAAGCCTTTCTTCCTCTTTTTGGGGGAATAATTTGAGGAGAATAGGTATTAATACTTCTTTTTTTAAATTTAAATTCAATTTAGTTAAAATATAGTGTATTATTAGTTTCAAGGGTAGAATTTAGTGATTCATTGGTTGCATATAACACCTAGGGCTCATTAAGTGACCTCCTTAATGCTCATCACCCAGTTACACTATCCTCCCACCCATTCCCCTCCAGCAACCCTGTTTGTTCCCTATAGTTAAGAGTCTCTTATGGGTTGTTTCCCTCTCTGTTTTTATCTTATTTTATTTTTCCTTCCATCCCCCTATGTTCATCTATTTTGTTTCTTAAATTTCACATGAGTTAAATCATATGGTATATGTCTTTCTTTGGCTGACTTATTTCACTTCCCATAATACACTCTAGTTCCATCCACATTGCAAATGTCAAGATTTCATTCTTCTTGATGGTCGAGTAGTATTCCATTATTTATATATATATAATATATAAATATATATTTATTTAATATTTAAATATATATTTAAATTTTAAATATTTAAGTATATATGTTTATAGCCACATCTTTTGATCCATTCATCTGTTGATGGACATCTGGGCTATTTCCATAGTTTGGCTATTGTGGACATTGCTGGTATAAACATTGGGGTACATGTGCACCTTTGAATCACTGTGTTTGTATACTTTGGGTAAATACCTAGTAGTGAAATTGCTGGGTCATAGGGTAGCTCTATTTTTAACTTTTTGAGAACCTTCCATACTGTTTTCCAGAGTGGCTGCACCAGTGCATTCCCACCAACAGTGTGGGAGTATTTCCTTTTCTCTGCATCTTCACCAACATCTGTTGTTTTCTGTGTTGTTAATTTTAGCCATTTTGACCAGTGTGAGGTGGTAGCTCATTGTGGTTTTGATTTGTATTTCCCTGATACTGAGTAATGTTGAGTATTTTTCATGTGTCAGCCATTTGGAAGTCTTCTTTGAAGAAATGTTCATGTCTTCTGCCCACTTCTTGACTGGATTTTTTTGTTTTTTTGGGTGTTGAGTTTGATATGTTCTTCATAGATTTTGGAAACTAGCTCTTTACCTGATATATCATCTGTGAATATCTTCTCCCATTCAGGTTACCTTTTAGTTTTGTTGATTGTTTCCTTTGTTCTGCAAAAACTTTTTATCCTGATGAAGTCCCAATAATTGATTTTTCCTTTGTTGTGCTTGCCTCTGGAGATGTGTCTAGCAAGAAGTTGCTGTGGCTGAGGTCAAATGGGTTGCTGTCTGTGTTCTCCTCTAGGATTTTGAAGGACTCCTGTCTCATATTAAGGTTTCTCAACCATTTTGAGTTTATTTTTCTGTATGGTGTAAGAAAGTGGTCCAGTTTCATTCTTCTTAATGTGGCTGTCCATTTTCCCAGCACCATTTGTTGAAGAGACTATCTTTTTTTCCATTGGATGTTCTTTTCAGCTTTGTTGAAGATTATTTGGCCATAGACTTGAGGGTCCATTTCTGGGTTTTTTATTCTGTCCCATTGATCCATGTGTCTGTTTTTGTGCTGGTACCATAATGTCTTTATGATTACAGTTTTGAAATACAGCTTGAAGTCTAATTGTCATGCCTCCAGCTTTGATTTTCTTTTTCAATATTTCTTTCGATATTCAGGGTTTTTTTTTCTGGTTCCATACAAATGTTAGAATTGTTTATTCTAGCTTTGTGAAAAATGCTGGTGGTATTCTGATAGGGATTGCATTGAATATGTAGATTGCTTTGGGTACCAAAGACATTTTAACAACATTTGTTCTTCCAATCCATGAGCATGGAACATTTTTCCATTTCTTTGTGTCTTCTTCAATTTCTTTCATAAGTGCTCTATAGTTTTCAGAGTACAGATCGTTACCTTGTTGGGTAGATTTATTCCTAGATATCTTATGGTTTATGGTGCAGTTTTAAGTGGGATCTATTCCTTGATTTCTCCTTCTTCTGATTCATTGTTAATGTATAGAAATGCAACAGACTTCTGTGCTTTTATTTTATATGCTGCAACTTTACTGAATTCCTGTATCAGTTCTAAAATTTTTGGGGTGGAATATTTTAGGTTTACTACATAGTATCATGTCATCTGCAAAGAGTGAAAGTTTGGCTTCTTCTTTGCAAATTTGGATGCCTTTTGTTTCTTTTTGTTGTCTGATTGCTGTCACTAGGACTTCTAGTACAACGTTGAACAAGAGTGACGAGAGTGGGCATCCTTGTCACATTCCTGATCTCAAAGGGAAGGCTGTCAACTTTTCCCCATTGAGAATGATATTTGCTGTGGGCTTTTAATAGATTTTATAAAGTTGAGGAATGTTCCTTCCATCCCTATACTTTGAAGAGTTTTAATTAGGAAGGGATGTTGTATCTGATCAAATGCTTTTTCTGCATCCATTGAGAGGACCATGTGGTTCTCTCTCTTCTCTTACTGATTTGTTCTATCACACAGATTGATTTGCGAATGTTGAACCCTTGAATCCCTTGCATCCCAGGGATAAATCCAACCTGCTCATAGTCAATAATCTTTTTAATGTGCTGTTGGACCCTGTTATCTAGGATCTTGTTGAGAATCTTGGCATCCATATTCATCAGGGATATTGTTCTGAAATTCTCCTTTATGATGTGGTCTTTGCCTGGTTTGGGGATCAGGGTAATGCTGGCTTCATAGAAAGAGTCTGGAAGTTTTCCTTCTGTTTCTATTTTTTGAAACATTTTCAGGAGAATAGGTACTATTTCTTCCTTGAATGTTTGGTAGAATTCCCCAGGGAATCCGTCAGGTCCTGGACTCTTGTTTTTTGGAGGCTTTTGAAATCTGCTTCAATCTCATTACTAGATATTGATCTATTCAGGTTGGCAATTTCTTCCTCTTTCAATCTTGGAAGATTATGGGTTTCCAGGAATGCATCCATTCTTCTAGGTAGCTTAACTTATTGGCATATAGTTATTGATAATAATTTTTGATGATTGTTTCTATTTCCTTTGGGTCAGTCATGATCTCTCCCCTTTCATTCATAATTTTGTTAATTTGGGTCCTCTCTCTTTTTTTGGATTAGTTTGGCCAGTGGCTTAGTGATCTTACTGATTCCAAAGCAACAGGAAGAGAGACTGCAGGAGGAGGGGCCGACTCCCAGCAGCCACAGAGCAGCAGAGCACAAAAGTGGAACTTTTAGAGTTTGCTCCACTGAGGGACATCACTCCAGAGGCTAAGCATTGGGGCTTAGCCCTTGTGGGAACAGTGTGGTTGCTGGACCCATGGTGTCACAAAGGGACCAGGGGTGTCTGATTGCAACAGAGCTCCCAGGTATCTGGGCAGAGAAGCCGGTGGCAGAGAAGGAGCCGCTCAGTGCGCCATCAGCTTGGGCTTATCTTACACTATGATCTGAGCACAGTTGGGCCACTGTTTTTCGAGCAAAGACCCCACAGGAGGCAGCTCCAGAGAGACCCCTTCCTTCCTTTAGGAGGGGCAGCACCGGAGCACGCGGCAGGAATCTGCTGAGTTTGGAGACTCCAGACTGGGCCAGGTGCCAGAGATAGAGGCGCACCATCACGGGCCATTGGAGCTCGGAGCGTAGAGTGCGGATTGGGGACGAGGGAGACAGGAGTAATTGACTGCTTTCCTCTGAGGGTGCGCTGAGGAGCAAGGCCCCAAGTGCTTGGCTGGGAGGACGCCATTTTCAGTCCCAGCCTCTAGGGCGGTATGGAATGCACTTAGGGAACAAAAACTCCCAAGAACGAACCTGAGCAAATTGCTTGGCCCATCCCCTGGCAAAGGCAGTGCAATTCCGCCTCGGGCAAAGACATTTGAGAATCATGGCCAAAAGCCCCTCCTACAGAAGATCAGTGAGTGTATCCAGCCAAGACCAAGTTCATCGATCAGTGAAAACTGGAATTCCAGAGTATTTTTCTCTCTCACTCATCTATTCTTATCTCGATAAAATGGCAAGGTGGAAAAACTCACCACACACACAAAAAAAAAAATTACAAGGGACAGTACCAATGGCTAGAGACCTAGTCAATATGGACATTAGTAATAGGTCAGAAATAGAGTCCAAAATGACAGTTATCAAGGTGCTAGCTAGGCTCGAAAAAAGCATGGAAGATTAATTAAAGAATCCTTTTCTGGAAAAATAAAAGAACTAAAATCTAAGCAAGTTGAAATCAAAAAAGCGATTAATGAGGTACAATAAAAAATGGAGGCTCCTAATGCTAGGATACATGAGGCAGAAGAAAGAATTAGTGATATAGAAGACCAAATGATGGAGAATAAAGAAACGGAGAAAAAGACAAACGACTATTGTACCATGAGGGGAGAATTCCAGAGATAAGTGATACCATAAGATGCAACGATATTAGAATAATTGGGATTCCAGAAGATGAAGAAAGAGGGAAAGGGGTGCAAGGTATAGCGGAACAAATTATTTTAGGACAAAACAAAGAATTTCCCTAATCTGGCATAGGGAATAAGCAGTAGAATCCATGAGGCACAGAGAACCCCCCTCAAAATCAATAAAAATAGGTCTACTCCCCATCATCTAATAGTAAAAATTAGAAGTCTTAGTGACAAAGAGAAAATCCTGAAAGCAGCTCAGGACAAGAAGTCTGTAACATTCAGTGGCAGGAATGCTAGATTGGCAGCAGACCTATCCACAGAGATCTGTCAGGCCAGAAAGGACTGGCATGATATATTCAGAGCCCTAAACTAGAAAAATATGCAGCCAAGAATACTATACCAGCTAGGCTGTCACTGAAAATAGATGGAGAGACAAAAACCATCCAGGACAAACAAAAACTAAAGGAATTTGCAAACACCAAACCATCCCTACAGGAAATATTGAAAGGGGTCCTCTAAGCAAAAAGAGAGCCTAAAAGGAACAGAGACCAGAAAAGAGGAGAGACAATATACAGTTAACAGTCACCATACAGGCAATACCATGGCACTAAATTCATATCTCTCAATAGTTACCCTGAATATAAATGGGTTAAATGCCCCAATCAAAAGACACAGAGTATCAGAATGGATAAAAAAAACAAGACCCATCGATATGCTGTCTAAAAGAAACTCATCTTAGACCCAAAGACACCTCCAGCTTTAAAGTGAGGGGGTGGAAAACAATTTACCATGCTAATAGACATCAAAAGAAAGCTGGGGTGGAAATCCTTATATCAGAAAAATTAGATTTTATGCCAAAGACCATAAAAAGAGATGAGGAAGGACATTATATTATACTTAAAGGGACTGTCCAACAAGAAGATCTAACAATTGTAAATGTTTATGCCCCTAATGTGGGAGCAGCCAATTCTACAAACCAATTAACAACAAAATCAAAGAAACACATAAACAATAATACAATAACAGTAGGGGACTTTAATACCCCCCTCAATGAAATGAACAAATCATCTAAACAAAAGATCAACAAGGAAATAAAGGCTCTAAATGACACACTGGACCAGATGGACATCACAGATATATTCAGAACATTCCATCCCAAAGTAACAGAATATACATTCTTCTCTAGTGCACATGGAACATTCTCCAGAATTGATCACATCCTGGGATACAAATCGGGTCTCAATCGGTACTAAAAGGTGGGGATCATTCCCTGTATATTTTCAGACCACAATGCCATGAAACTAGAACTTAATCACAAGAGGAAAGTTGGAAAGAACTCAAATACGTGGAGGCTAAGGAGCATCCTACTAAAGAATGAATGGGTTAACCAGGAAATTAAAGAAGAATTAAAAAAATTCATGGAAACAAATGAAAATGAAAATACAACTGTTCAAAATCTCTGGGATACAGCGAAGGTTGTCCTGAGAGGAAAGTATATAGCAATACAAGCCTTTCTCAAGAAACAAGAAAGATCTCAAATACATAACCTAACTCTACACATAAAGGAGCTGGAGAAAGAACAACAAAGAAAGCCCAAACCCAACCGAAGAAGAGAAATAGTAAAGATCAGAGCAGAAATCAATGAAATAGAAACCAAAAGAACAGCAGAACAAATCAACAAAACTAGGAGCTGGTTCTTTGAAAGAATTGATAAAATTCCTTTATCATCCCCAATGATCAGGAATATGGCGGGGATGCCCACTATCCCCACTACTATTCAACATAGTACTAGAAGTCCTAGCCTCAGCAATCAGACAACAAAAAGAACTAAAAGTCATCCAAATTGGCAAAGAAGAAGTCAAACTCTCACTCTTTGCAGATGATAGGATACTTTATGTGGAAAACCCAAAAGACTCCACTCCAAGACTGCTAGAACTCATCCAGGAATTCAGTCAAGTGTCAGGATATAAAATCAACACACAGAAATCAGTTGCATTCCTATACACCAACAGCAATACAGAAGAAAGAGAAATTAAGGAGTCGATTCCATTCACAATCGCACCCAAAACTGTAAGATACCTAGGAATAAACCTAACTAAAGAGGCAAAAAATCTGTACTCAGAAAACTACAAAGTGCTCATGAAAGAAATTGAAGAAGACACAAAGAAATGGAAAAACGTTCCATAATCATGGACTAGAAGAACAAATATTGTGAAAATGTCTATGCTACCTAAAGCAATCTACACATTTAATGCAACCCCTATCAAAATACCATCAATGTATTTCAAGAAATGGAACAAATAATCCTAAAATTTATATGGAACTAGAAAAGACCACGAATAGCCAGAGGAATGTTTGAAAAAGAAAACCAAAGTTGGCAGCATCACAATTCCAGATTTCAATCTCTATTACAAAGTTGTAATCATCAAGACAGTGTGGTACTGGCACAAAAACAGACACACAGAACAATGGAACAGAATAGAGAGCCCAGAAATGGACCCCCAACTCTATGGCCAACTGATCTTTGATAAGGCAGGAAAGAATATCCAATGGAAAAAAGACAGTCTCTTCAACAAATGGTGTTGGGAAAACTGGACAGCCACATGCAGACAAATGAAACTCGACCATTTCCTTACACCACACACAAAAATAGTCTCAACATGGATCAAACATCAATGTGGGTCAGGACTCCATCAAAATCCTCGAGGAGAACACAGGCAGCAACCTCTTCGACCTCAGCTGCGGCAACTTCTTCCTAGAAACATCTCCAAAGGCAAGGGAAGCAAGGGCAAAAATGAACTCTTGGGACTTCATCAAGATCAAAAGCTTTTGCACAGCAAAGGAAATAGTCAAGAAAACCAAAAGACAACTGACAGAATGGGATGTGACATTCACGAATGACATATCAGATAAAGAGCTAGTTTTGAAAATCTATAAAGAACTTCTCAAACTCAACATCCAAAGAATAATCTAACCAAGAAATGGGCAGAAGATATGAACAGACATTTCTGCAAAGAAGACATCCAAATGGCCAACAGACACTTGAAAAAGTGCTCAACATCACTTGGCATCAGAGAAATACAAATCAAAACCACAGCGAGATACCACCTCACATCAGTCAGAATGGCTTAAATTAGCAAATCAGGAAATGAGAGATGTTGGCGAGAATGGGGAGGAAGAAGAATCCTCCTACACAGTTGGTGGGAATGCAAGCTGGTACAGCCACTCTGGAAAACAGTATGGAGGTTCCTCAAAATTTGAAAATAGAGCTACCCTATGACCCAGCAATCTCACTATTGGGTATTTACCCTCAAGACACAAATGTAGTGATCCGAAGAGTCACCTACACCTGAATGTGTATAGCAGCAATGTCCACAATAGCCAAACTATGGAAAGAACTTAGATGTCTATCAACAGATGAATGGATAAAGAAGAGGTGGTGTATATATATACAATGGAATACTATGCAGCCATCAAGAGAAACGAAATCTTGCCATTTTCAATGACGTGGTTGGAACTAGAGGGTATTATGCTAAGTGAAATAAGTCAGTCAGAGAAAGACAATTATCACATGATCTCTCTGATATGAAGAATTTGTGAGTCAGGGCAGGGGCTCATGGGAAGGGTGCAGAAGAGAAATGAAACAAGATGAGATGGGAAGGAGACAAACCATAAGAAACTCCTAAACTCATGAAACAACCTAAGTGTGGCTGGGAGGTAGAGGAGGTAGGAATAGGGTTGCTGGGTTATGGACATTGGGCAGGGTATGTGCTATGGTAAGTGCTGTGAAATGTGTAATCCTGATGATTAACAGACATGTACCCTGGGGCAAATAATACATTATATGTTAATAAAAATTTAAAAATAAATAAATAAATAAAAATAAATAAAAGTGTATATGGATAAAATTTTAAAAGAATTGAAAAAATAAGAAATAACTGAAAGAATAGTAATAATAAACTAAAGAATAAAAGTACAAAGGATACTAGATACTATTTTCTTTAGTAAATTTGGTTGTGTTGTTTGTGCTGGTCTTCTGGGAGAGGGGCCTGTTGCAGTGATTTCATGGGGACTTGTCCTAGTGGAAATGCACCTCCAGTGCGCTGAGGTGCAGGCCTTGTTGTAAGCACCACTAGGTGGTGCTGTTTTGCTCTGTAATGTTTTACAGCACTGATGAGTATTTTTGCACCCTGCTCTCTGGCCCCAGAGCTGAAAATTCATGTCCCTCACTCTTCTGTGAGCCCTTACAGAAGAACAATAAGCATTCTTGTCTCCATTGTTTCCATCAGAGCTCTGTGTTCACCCCGGCTGTGTTGAGCTTTTTATCTCAGGCACAGGACTGAGTTTCAAAACTCCAAATTTTAGGGACTCCCATAAGTGCAGAGTGTCCTATTCCTCCCAGGGAGTGTCTCCTCCCAGGGAGTGTCTCCTGGCACTTCTGCCTTTTGTTGGACACCTCCCAGGAAAGCAGTTACTGGACTGTGTGGTGGTTCAAAGTTTATGGCAACACAGAACAGAAAGCTGGCACCTAGACTCCCTGTTCTCAGCCAACTTCCATGCTCCTTTGCATGGCAACAGTACTGCACTTAGGCACCACCCATTCTTCTTGTGATCTAGGGGAACTTCGGACCATACTCTCATACCTGGGATTCTGCCCTGCTTCACTACCTTTAAGCCAGGAATGTCCCTCACTGTAGCAGGCTTCTAAAAGTTGCAATTTTGTGTTCCACTGCTTATCATAGTTTGAGGTAGCCTCCTTAAGCAGGCTTCCTCCCCTCCGGCCATATCCTCAGCTATATATCAAGTCTGATTCAAGTCTCTGCACCTCCTACCTTCCAAATGGTATTTGCTTTTCTACTACAAGACTTGCATTATTTGTTTTCTCATGGCTCCAATTGATTTCTCCCATGTTCAGTATAATCTGATAACTAATCTAGTTGTATTCAAAGGAGGAAACAAACTTAGGGTCCCTCTACTCCTCTACCATCTTAACTCCTCTCCTTAATTCTTTTTAACTGATAGACTTCACCTATGAATCCATCTGGTCCTAGATTTTTTTATTTTATTTTATTCTTTTAGAGTGGGAGAGAGGGATGGAGAATGGTAGAGAGAGAGAGCAAGAGAGAGAGAGAGAATCTTTAAGCAGGCTCCATATCCAGTGCAGAACCTGATGTGGGATTCAGTCTCACAACCCTGAGATCATGACCTGAGTGAAATCAAAAGTCAGACGCTTAACTGAGCCATCCAGGTGCTCCCTAGACTTTATTTTTTGCTATTTTTTTGACAACTCATTCAATTTTGTTACTAGTAATCAGTCTATTCAGGTTTTCTATTTCTTCTTTATTTGGTTTTGGAAGATTGTATGTTTCTAGGTATTTTTCCTTTTCTTCCAGGTTGTCCAATTTTTTTTTTTACAGTTTTCTCTTATAATGGTTTCTATTTCTATGGTGCCAGTTGTTACTTCTTACTTTTCTGATTTTATGTATTTAGGTCCTTTCTTTTTGCCTCTGTTTTTCTTCATCATTCTTTTTCTTGAGGCTCACTGAGCTTCTTGGATCTGTGTGTTTAAAGTTTTCGTAAAATCTGGAAACATTTTGGTCATTATTTCTTCATTTTTTGTCTCCTGCCAATCATGTAGGACTTCAATTACACATATGTGAGGGCAACTAATATTCCCCATGGGTAACTCATACTCTGTATATTTTTCCGTTTTTTTTCTTGTGTTTTATTTCGGGTAATTTCTCTTCATGCCTTCAAATTCAGTAATGTTTTCTTTTGCAGGGCATATTCTTCTGTTAATCCCATACAATGTAATTTTCATTTTTAGAAGTCCAGTGTAGATCTTTATATCCTCCATTGTTCTCATCTCATTCATACTTTCTTCTAACTTCTTGAGTATACTTTTAAAAATATATATTTTCAATAGTTGTAAACATGACTACTTATTCCTTTTATTTGTCATTTCTTGTTCTGTTTCTACTAATTTGTTTCTCTCCTCATTATTAGTCAATCTTCCTGCTTTCATGGCTACTAATTTTTTTACTGAATGCCATGTACCGTAATTTTACATACTTGAGTTCTGGATTTTTTTTATTTCACTGCAAGTGTTCTGTGGTTTTATTCTGAGATGAAATTACCTGGATACGGTGTAATATTTTCACGTCTTACTTTTAAACTGTTAAAACCTGCAGTCTAGGACAAACGTCATTCCAATGCTAACACAATATTCTTCTGTAGTTTCTTCCCGATGCCCCCCTGCATTAGTAAGTCTTTCTGCTCTGGTTAGTGGAACACATGTGGTTCCCTTCATTATGTGAACTCCAGGGATTTCCAGGCTGCTCCTTTCCAGTGGTTCTTTCCCCAGCCTCACTAGTTTTTCCATAACCTTACACTAATTAGTTCCATTCAAAGACTTGTGGAGAACCCTCTACAGGACTCTTGACCTTTAGCTACATTGCTCTCTTCTGTCAGGTATTCTGTCCCATACTAGGTGATTTGGCATACCTTTACTTGAAATTCTGTCACTTCAACTTTGTGAGAGAGAAGGGATTTGTTTGGCTCCACTTTCCCTATCCTGTGACTAAGAAAATCTCTAGGTGGTGAAGTAGGTACTTATAGGGCTCATGTCATTTTGTCTCCTTCTCTAAGATCATTGTCTTGTGTTGCCAGTGGTCCATTATTACAGAAGCAGTACTCTTACTCTTTTGAAAATAATAGTAGTAAAGTTCTGTAAGTATTTTCTTTTTAGAGTTAAAAGTCACTCAGAGCCAACTTAATAAGGAAAATCAAACTAGGAGTGACTAAAAAAGAATGAGTCAATTTCTTGTGCAGGTGGTAAACTCACTTTTTTCTGTATAGGTACAGGACACAATATCCAATCTTAGGCCTCCTTTATGATGACTATGAATATATACCACCAGGTAGTGACACAAAGACTATTGTGATTGAGAAAACAGAAGACAAATGGACTTGTGTAAGTACCCTTGTGTATTTATAGTCCCATTAGGAATAAAAATGTATATATATTCTATATATAGTAGCCTTCAGAAATTGTGGTAAAATATCAGAGTGAACTAAAATCTTGCAGTTCGTTTTTTTTCTGTTAAAGATTTCCCCACGTTTTCTTTACTGATATGTAGTATGAATTAAGAAACTTTAGAATGATTCATACACAGGTAATATAATTGTTTTTGAACTGATTCTACTCAAATTTTCAAAAAAAATCCTAGTTTTTTCTAAAGCATGTAGAAAATGTCATAAACAATTATGAAAAAGAGTGATATATGGAGAAGAGGCATGTTTTAGTAGAATTTGTCTTTCAGTCTTGAACATGGTACTATTACTATAGATAGAAAATTTTCAGTATTTTGGAAGTGAGGAGGTATGTCGGTCTTTCACAACAGATTTTTAAGATCATCCAGCCTTAAATCCCACAGTTATAATGAGGTTGATGTAGAATACTTTATAGGTCACGTATTCTAATATCTACCTTCTATAACATCCTCCAAAATGATCAAGTGACGTGGACCTTAGCATCTTTTTAAGTAGGCCAATACATTGCTAAGTGGTGCTGATTACTAAAACCCTCTTCTTATAAGAGACTCAATAAAACTTTTGTTTATTGTCCTGTTAACCTTTAAAGTAGTGAACGTCAAATAAGGGATATATTCACCTTAGTGCAGTGGCTCTCTATCAGGGGCAGTTTTGCCTCCTAGGGGACATTTAGCAATGTTTGGAGACATTTTTGGTTTTCACAACAAGGGGATGGGCACTATTGGAATCTAGTGGCTAAAAGCCAGGGATGTTGCTAAAGATCATACAATGAGTAGGACAGTCTCCCACAAAAAATAATTGTCCAGACCAAAGAATTAATACTGCTGAAGTTTGAGAAACCCTAACATGACAGAACCGCCTTGCAGTCTTTTCTTCCTAATTGTATACTCCTATGCTACTGCCAAAAGATTCTATCAGAAACCATGGATAATGATGGGAATGTATAATATCCCTCAAGTGCAATTGACATAAAAAATGTTGAAAATGACAGCTCTAAACCACACAGAATCTGACTTTAACACTGAAAAATGACAGCCTTTGATATGCTAAAACCTGCTTAAGTACTGAAAGCAGGTAAAACTAATCTATGGTTATTAAAATCAGTAAGTGGTTATCCTTGAGGGCAGGTACTGATTGGAAGGGAGCATAAGGAGGGCTACTAGGATACTAACGTGTTGTTCCTTGATCTGGGTAATGGTTGCATATGTGTGTTCAGCTTGGGAAAATTCATATTGTTATATACTTATATGTGTACTTTTCCTATAGGTTTACTATACTTCAGTAAGTTTTAAAATGCCTATGTATATCACGAGGAACAATAGATAAATATACAAATGTCAATTATTCTGCAGAACCTTTTGAAGAAATTTGAAAATTGCAGATTTATAGTTAATAAAAGACTGCAGACATTGTTAACAAATTACTGTAGATATGTAGTTAACAAAATTAAGTCTGTTAAATAACTCACTCTAAAAATGATCTTTTGGTTGAGAGCTCAAATATTTGAGTAAACAAAAAAAAAATTCAAAATGTTTTTAGATCTGAAGCCCTTCTTTAAATGGCAATCGAGCCATTAGTCTTGATTATATGGTTGTCTATCATCAATGAAAACAACCAACATTTGATAACCTCTCACCAAAAATAATTTTAGCGTTGACATATGTTGTGTTTCTTAGGACATTAGCTGATAATTATTTATTTCTAATTAAATGATAAAGGTACTTGATGGCCCAAGAACCAGATGAGCAGCAAGGGAAAGTCAGCATAGGATTTAAAATTTGTCACTCAGAGATTTGATACTGAAATTTAAGTTTGGGAAGCAACTGCTGCTACTAACCACATGTGCATCAATGTGAAAACTTGCCAAATGGTCTACAGAATAGTAGTCATTATTTCTTTCTCCATTAAAAATGTGCAGCAATAAACATCAAAATTGATTTCTGGAAGGGACTAGATACTGAGAGGGAATTCCAAATATATTTTAGTAAGTTCACAGATAATAGATCTATATTTATTAACAGATCTGTTTAGACATATTTAGTTTCTAAATAAGAGACCAAGGAAGAAATATACTCAATTCTTCCTTCAATCATTGAAACATATATCTTAACTAAAGTCAGATAAACCATCATTTCACCGAATGTACATATAAAAAGTTACCACAAAAGTGCAGTACATTTCCTTCGGCTTTATGTATATCAATTTAAATCATTTCCCATAACTGTGTATATACAATAAGAATATCTTAAATGAATTATGAACCAGTTGTAAACTTTTTTTTTCCTTTTCTAGCCATGAATGGATCTCCCACTCAAAGAAGCTTTTTGTGCATCTACATTAGTACTTTGTTATTTTCCATAACTAAAGGCCAATCAAAATTTTGAACAATGCTACTACCCGGTGAATCTAATGGAACGAATTATTTCTGCAGATGACAGTTTCTCCCGCCACTAATGAGGCTTTTCTATACATTTTTGTATTCCATAGCAACAACCTGCTTGTTTAAACTTCAATTCCAGATACTGTGGAACATAATGCACTGGTTTTCAACAGGGTAGTTCCTAGATACTGAATTAATTTGTTGGGGTAGAGATTTTACAAGTTATTCCATTAGAAGATTTTCTCTGGTATTAAATGTGCAATTCAGCCACAAAAGTAAATACTATTTTTTAACCAAAAAAGAGGCAAAATTACTAAATTTTTTTAAAAAGCTTACTACATTGTATATACAGCATATATTTGCTTTTCTCACATTAAACTCTGTGACTAAAAGAGATGCTCTACTACATGCTATTTATACCTTTTAGAGACATAACTAAATCAAAGGTGATGGTTAATTTCATTTATCAGGGAAGTAGGATAATATGTTTTAAAATAACTAAACCCACTAAATTACACATTATATATGCTATTATGGTTCTCAGAATGTATCAGTGGATTGGCTTGGCAAATCTGTTCTTTCAAAGCATATCATCCTCAAATGAGTCCAACCACTTCCTTGGAAATATGTAATACTATATTGTAGAGTGGGTAGAAGGAAGGCGGGGGTTTTAATAGAAGTATACAATATGTAACATTGAATTGTTTCATTAAGGCTTTGGGAATAAAAAGAGCAAGAACAAATACTTGATGCTTGTATCATATTTGGGTCCTTGGGAGAGAAAGATTTTATAGTACTTATTGCACTTAGAAGTTGGTTGATTAATTGGGTTCTAATGACTTTGCCAAGTGAACAAAATACATTAGTAGATAAGAATGAAATTTCTTAATTTTAACCCCTATAGTTAAAGTTAAGAACTGGTGAAAATTAAAATGTTTGCAATTTGACTAAGTATAGATTAAAGCAATAAATTTATTTGGGTTACTAGTGAATGAGATTTTGCACTGAAATATCTCAAGTATCTATATAGTAGTGTCATGCCTTATAATTATATTTTAATAATCATTCATTATACTAATAAACTATCAAAATAGCAACAGATGAGGCATTATACTAAATCAAGCCATAATGATAATAAGCCATAAATGAGATAAATGCTTTTAATATTCTTATATAAATATTCAAATAGGTCTTGATATGAAGCTAAGAGCTTTATTTTATTATCTTAATACTTTGACTAAAATGTTAAGCTAATGTTAGATTAATACAATTCTAATTTTATCAATGTTTGTAATAGAAAATGTTAATATTCTTCATGAGCTATAAAGTGCTTATTTTTTCCCTTGTTATAGGAACAAGGCAGTTTCTCCCCTGCTAACTACGCATGTAACAAAATTATGCCACATTATCTACCCATTACATTTGATATAAATGGAAGTTTTTAGTAGCCTGATTGAAAATTGCTGCCATAGCTGTTTGAAAATTAGAACAGGTGTGATTTTCCCAAAATGTTCTTAAATAAAAATAACAATGTCCAAAATTTGGGGCAGTTAAAAAAATTAACAGTTCAGTGACTCACTTGATCTATGCATAATGAATGGGTTTTGTAACAAGGTGCTCATTATACTTAACAAACTTAAATGTATGTATTCCTTTTCCAATGTGTGATTAAGATCAATAGAAATAGTAGTGATTTTTTCCCTCTCACAAGTTGCACACAGCTTATCTTTGAAAATTGCGAAGATATTGTCAGGTGAGAAATATCTGTTTATCTCATTTCTGTCCCAGTATGTTTTGCTTTAGATATCAAATAAAATGGAGACTGTGTAATTACATGCAAGATAATTTAAGTGTCTAAATAAAATATGTGAAGGGACGCATGGGTGGCTCAGTCAGTTAAGCGTCTGCCTTTGGCTCAGGTCATGATCCCAAGGTCCTGGGATCGAGCCCCTTGTCAGGCTCCCTGTTCAGTATGGGAGTCTCATTCTCCCACTCCCTCTCCCTCTGACCCTGTTCCTGTGTTCTCTCTCACTTACTCTCATATATAGATGATAGATAGATAGATAATAGATCAATAAATAAAATATGTGAAGTATCTGTGTGGTCTTTGTGGAAGTCCTAGTAGGAAACATATTTTTAGCTTAGCTTTATATTTTCATGAGGAAGTTATTATCATGTTAATGTTTATGTTAGAACTACCAAGCACCACTCCAATATTTTTAAAAATACCTGATGTGGACTACTAGAGACAACACTGTAACATAGATGGACCTCTGTCTGATACAGGTTTCTGCTTTACATGAGAATTTCCTTGCTTACAAACCTGGCCTTCCAAGTTCTGTAACTCATTGTTTCAAACGTGATTCCATGAATCATTCTTCCCACCCTTGTAATGAATGGTGCTTTAACTGTAATATGTTTTCTTAACAAAAACAGTACAAAAGGTACAAAATAAGCCTTAAAAAACTTCATTTCACAACCCAATTTAGATCACCCTAACAAAAAGCCATTCTCACTTCTTTCCATCATTGTAATCTACAGAGATGACATGTAAACATAATTCTTTTGAAAGTAAATAATAAGCTGTGAAGACTTCTCAACAAGGTACCTCTCCCCCACCACACACCATTATTAAATGTATTGGATTTCTGTAGTATCATTTGTTCAATAAAAAATATAAAGTATTTCATGATCATCCTAGAATAAATAGTAAATACTAATCTTAAAGAATATAACAAATAATCATGTCTGTCTTAATAAAACCATTAACATTTAGTGACAAATAACACATACTTCTTTTGCATCTACAAAGGAACACTGGAATTGTTATATAACATAATTACATGATAACCAGGCAGTCTTGGTAATCTTGAATTTGTCTCTTGTAGATGCGACATTGCTAAGTCTTGGGTCTTTATGTTTGGTTTCCCGTCCTATTACATTAACATAATTTCATTATTAAAGTTTATGTTCCAGAGATCCTTTATTGTTAAGGGATAGCCTTTGCAATATGCTTTGATTCAGTACCTGGTATGCTAACACAATCAGCGTCAAACACTCCTAGCTCATGTGCCAAGATATAACAAAACAGACCAATTTCTTAAAACGAGAGGATATATGAGCTTTTTGAGATGGTTCCCTAAAGGTTTCTGATGAGACCTTTCTTGAGCAGTATCAAATTTACAAAGCTATTTCTTTTGGAATGACATGATGGAGCTGAACAAAGTTGGGAAGATTCTCTAAGCCAATGATTTTCTAGGGTTCTAATTTAATTCTGCATTTTCTCTAAGTGAAGCCTTATTAGTCTTAAGAAACTTACTGAATAGAATTCCAAGTCTAGCCAGTTTTTTCTTGATTCTCACAAGGGGAAATAGGAAGATCTGAATAAGAGGATTCTTTTGTTCCTCTACCTTCATGGGAAGTGATTAATTTTTTTCCCTGGAAGTAGGCATATTTAAGAATTGTGCTGTATATTCTTTCAAAACCTTTTAAAAAAAGGTCTGGGATTTACTTCAAATTAAACCATTGGGAGAAGGGAATCTTCAGATTAAACCAATCGGGGGTAGGTGGGTGAAGGGAAGAGTGAGGAAGGATATAAATGAGTCAAAATTAGCCAAAAAGTGATTGTTGAAGCTGGGTGATAGCTATATAGGGCTTCATTATATTTTATTTTTGTATGATTGAAATTTTTCTCTAATAAATGTTATCATATATATGTTATCATATAATATTGATGTCATATAAATGATAACATTTATTGCAGAAAAATTTCAATCATTTCAATGATTGATATATCAATAGATATATCATATATATCATACATATCTTTAAGGGCAGTTCAAGGTCCAAACTGGTAGTTGTCTTGTATGAGACATGGGTTGAATTTGGGAGCCCTACCTGAGTAACAATTCAAATACTTTCTTCTCCATCATGGTATAGGCCATTTAGAAGTTACAACCAGACAAATCCATCTCCACATAACGACTGTGAATTGTTCTGGAAAAACAATTTTGTGGTAATTACCAAATTATTTCTCCTTATTTTATCACTTTGACCTGCTGGTAAAAATCTGAATTTTTTAAGATAATGTTTTGTTTGTAACATGGGCTGAATTCTTATCTGTTGTATCTTAGCCGAGGTTTTCTAGACCCAATTTACTTTTTTTAAATATTAATTTCTTTGAGAGAAAAAGCCTGTGCATGCGTCTGCACGCATGAGTCGGGGCAGGGGGGCGGGGGCAGAGGGACAGAATCTTCAAGCAGACTCCGTGCTGAGCACAGAGCCTGATGGCAGGACAAATCTTGTAAACCATGAGATCATGACCAGAGCGTAAACCTGAGAATTGGAGGCTTAACTACTGACTGAGCACCCCAGGTGCCCCTCTAGACCCAATTTATAAGTAAAAGAAAGAAAATCCATCTATTTTTCTCCAACTACTGTAACTATGAACAACTGGAATGAATTCTTCACATGGATCTCTTGTTTCCCTCAGCTTCTCTGCAATGCATTCCTCACAGAGCCTCCAGAGTGATCTTCAAAATGTAAATTTTATCACATTACTCCTTTCCTTAAAATCCTCTAATGGTTTCCCATTTCAAATTCTCACAGGTTTCATCTCTTATCAGTCAGGCTTCCTCACCAAAGTCCTGCCAAACCTTGTTCCATCTCAGGTTATATGTATTTGCATGCTTCTCTGCCTTGAATGCTCTTCCACAAGATCTTCATATGACTGCTTCTTTCTTGTCACCCATGCCACCCATGTCTTCAGTATGGATCACCACTAACCACTTAGCCATAGCTATCTGTTTAAGCAAACATGCCAAAGTGTAACAGAATTACCCTGGGGGATTTTGTCTAACACATTTTTAATCCTATGGTGGTAACATATGGGAGTTTACTAGAAATGTAGAATTGTAGGCCCCATCCCACACCTACTGAATCAGAAAATGTATTTTAACAAGATCACTAGGTGAACTCCACAGACATTAAAACTTATAAAGTACTGGTCTAACATATAATGACTAAAAGATTTCTTCTTTTTCTGTTAGTGATCTTTTAGGAATAATTAATCCAATTGACAGTTTTAAGCAATAGGGCTATATATCTAGGCTTATGAATTCTATTGAATGCTAACTGATTTTAATATAGTCTGTTATTTTACACTCATTTGCAGAAATCTTTCCCAAATACTTGATTTCATGCTTTTCCTTTTGAATATATATTGGTCTATTTGGAACGAAATTAGATTATTTTCTCAGGTTTGGGTTACTTAAGCAGGAAGGGAATTTCTAGTTTTCTCTAGAATACTAAATCCCAAGTCTTAAAATGAGCACCTTTAGAGTATTTCATCATGGTTTTAACAGAAATATACACTTTTGAGGAACAATAATGCCATAGTCATCATAATTGTTTAAGTTCCTAGCTCATGTTATTAATGCACAAAATCTTTAAGACATTAAATTGTAGACCAAATTACCTAAGAGCAATTTTAAGTAAAATGTCTTTTAATAAAGAGTAAACATTACAAAAAATTTTAAATAAATTCATAAAACCTTGAAGTGCAATAAATGCTTTTTATTGTATGCTCATTTCAATGAGTAACATTTAGAAATAATAATCCCACATAACAATGACAATCTTATTTTACAGCGTGTACATCATTTACAGCCACATAACACACTATTTTAAATTTTCCAAATTTAATATTCTGAAGTTAAGAAAGATAAAAAATTTATTCTCAAGGAACAGATTCATATCTGGTGCAAAAACAGAAAGGTGAACATTATTTCAAACACAAAGCCACAATATAGCATAAAGTAAAATTACATTTTAATTATGTTGAACAGCTGAGTGTAAACATGAAGCAACTATAACTTAAAAGTACACATCATATGCATTACATTTATGAACAGGATTTTCAGTAAATTTCCCTAAACCAGCTTTTCATATTAAGCGCCATTTTGATATGCAGCATGCTAACACAAAGCGTTGTTAAAAAGGATGCATATTTTAAATTTATACACTGTAAACTGAATATCCACCTCCCAACTCTATTGGCAACACAGTGTTTTATTAAATACTGCATATATGCTGCCTCGTGTTGAAAATGCATGTTAATAATATGGTATATAGATTTTAAAAATCAAAATTTTCAATAATGGCATAAAATTGCACCTTTAAACATTAGAGCAAGTAAGACTAAAACAATCCTACTTGCTGAGACTGACCTAAAAAGAAACTTCTAAACATTGTTTTTAAGAAAACTGTGTTCTCTCAATTTAATCTTTAGATCATTAAGAAATATAGTGCTAACTTTATTTGCAACACTACTGCTGCATCTGTTTTAGAAAGCCACATTTGACTCAAATATACTTTTGTCATATATGCCATACTGAATAATCAACCTGAACATCAGAAAAAAGCAAACTTTAATCTTAGACTTCACCTCAGACTTCAGCAAAGAATGCTGTATTTTAAACATCCTATCCTGTGATAAAATCTTAGCAGCTCTGAAATTCTTTTTAATAGCATTGAATTAATATAAGCTGTTTTCCAGTGACATTTCTTTTAATGAATACACAAAACTTTTGTCATTTCTGGAATTCAATTTTCAGGTACCATAAAAAAGGCTCAGTGACTAAGTGACTGATGGATGGCTGCATTTTATTGCCCCACCTCATTTCGAAAATTACATAAAAGTGGGACTTGCTTGCCACATCAAAGCATTGCTAAACTCAATTAAATATGATCTCTTCAGAAACATTTATCTCTAGTATGATCAGCCAAATAAAGTCATCGTCTTTGCTCTTCCCTTCTGTAGTTTAATTGTACATATAATACTATTAAATAGACACTTAAGAGTTTTTTTGCAACCATTCTATGGTGCTTCTTAAATTCTTTAAGTGATTTTCAAAGGGCTATGAGATCCCCCGTCAATTTAAATATTTCAAGATCTCTAATACAAAGAATGTAAAGTTAAGATTTACTATCAAGCTTTGGAACTAGATGAAACAGTTCATAAAATTTTCCTCCCATGTAGCATATCATATTTTCAAAATAGCTTCTTTCTTTATATTGATCTTATTACATAAGAGCCTCCTTGTGGTGCCTCATAATATGCTGATTTTTTTCTGATGGTCTTCGGAATCCCTTCTTGCAGAATTCACACCTGTGTGGGTAGTCTTTTGTATGTATTGATATCACATGTCGTTTAAAGCCAGATGCATCTGTAGTGCTATATTCACAATACTCACATTGATAAATCTTCCTTCCAGTATGGGTCTTCATATGTTTTTTGAGCTCATTTTGTTGTCTGAACCCTCTCTTGCACCTTTTACACTTCAATGACTGATCCTTCGTATGAACTGAAAGGATATGACCACTAAGAATAAACGGATCTGATGTTTTAAAGTCACAGTGCCTACACTGATGAATCTTTCTACCCTTATGGATATCACTATGCTTTTTGAGCTCAGAAGGACGATGGAAACCTTTTTCACAAACCTCACATTTGTGAGGAAAATCCTTAGTATGGACAGATATGATGTGCCGCTTAAGGTCACTTGAGTTGGTGCTTTTATGGTCACAATGAGGACACTGGTGTGTCTTATGTCCTTGAAACAAATCCAGATGGCGTTGAAGCTCCCTCTCATCACCAAATGCTTGAGGACAATGCTCACATTTATATGGTAAATTGCTACCATGCTTAGACTTAATGTGAGTTTTCAGATTTGACTGATCTGCACATCTGAAGACACAATACTGACACTGATATGGCTTCTCACCAGTATGGGTTCTCATATGTTTCTTGAGTTCAGAAGGATGCCGAAAGCCCTTCCCACACTCAACACAAACATGAGGAAAATTCTTGCTGTGAACAGCCAGTAAATGTCTGTTTAACAGTCCTTGTTCTGCAGTTTCATAGTCACAGTATTTGCACTTGTGCATCTTCGGCTCCTTGTCTCTTAATATAAGTTTATTTGAACTCAGTGGACTAGCCTCTCTGTATCTTCGTGTGTATTCTGTAAATTCATGGGTTTTGTCAACTTTGTTTATAAGCTTATGGCTTTCCAAGTGGTTATGGAAACTCACTTTCTTGTTAGTTGTAAAGTCACAATCTGTACACTGGTATTTTTTTCTCATCAAATGATCAGGATGATTCTTCATGTGTCTTTTCAAGAATCCCCTGGATTTAAACTTTTTTGTGCAAATATGGCAAGGATACACTGTCAGGGGTTGTCCATCAGGGCCTATTATAACAGCTAGATTAAGAAAAAAAAGGAAGTTGTGACATTTGGCCAGATGTTTTAAAGGGTTTTTTAACAAAGATACCAAAATTAGCTGGCATTCACAATGTGAGAACTATACTAGTAGAATAAAATCCTGTAGAATAAAATGCATGATAAAAGCAACTTATGATAAAATAGCTCACTAAAAAGTAATAAGCATCTCTGTAGTACAGATTACTCACTCGCCAACATTTTATATACATTTTGTAGACTAGAAACAGGCACTCTTTATTGTTAAACCAACCTGAAAATTCTCATTTGTTTAAAGAGCAAATAAGCATAGTTTTAAGTACCAAATACTAAAAAAAAAAACACAACTATTTAAATCAAACACAGATAGGTATATGGAAGTGGGACTACACTGTAACAACTGACTCTATTTCCTTTGTTTATAAAAAAATGACTTCCACATTTCAAATCATAGTAATAGTCATAAAACAAAGTATTAGTATTTTACCTGTTTGCCACTGCCTGGTTTCTCCCCTTCTCCTCTTCTTGGCTTTTTGTTTAAGTACTTTATTTGTATTAATGCTATCACAGATTTGAAGGTACTGTGCTGCTGTACTACTTCTGCTTTCTAATGTTGAGTCCAAGGTATTTCCTGGAAAAAAATTGATACACTATAAAATTATATAATATTTATACTTTTTGGTTTTGGTTAGATGAATTACTAGATATGACATGGCATTAAGTTGCCACTGTGGTGCTAAAATTCACAAAGTATATTCATATCCTCTCTTTTATACCCTTATACACACACACACACACACACACATAACTGTTAACACTGTAAATAGGATTATCATGTGAAATTAACTTTAAAATATCTCAATTTATTCATCCTAAAGCAATAAATTAATAAGGTGAATGTAACATGAGAGACTTTTATGGCTCAAACAAAATATTGGCATCAGATCAACCTCTCACCAGTGAAGGCTGATGAAGTTAAAGAGACTTAGCAAAGAAATACATGTGTGTCAGTGAACCAATATGGTCATGATGACAATGTACAAAATATAACAAACAATATATCTCTTGAATATAGCCTTAGAATAATTTAATTAATGCAAAAAGTATTAAGACTGGTGTTAAAGACTGAGATAGATGTGGCAGGCAATTTACTACACTTTCAGTGGCATCACCGTATACAGAATAAAGTACTTAACATCTCAGTTCTCACAAATATGTTTTGTCATGCAATTTAGTTTAAAAATGTAGACCCATGGGGCACTGGGTGGCTCAGTCCATTAAGCATCTGACTCTTGATTTCAGCTCAGGTCAGGATCTCAGAGTTGTGAGACTGAGCCCCCTGTCGAGCCCTGCACCAAGCCCTGTGTTAGGCTTTGCACTCAGCACAGTCTGCTTGTCCCTCTCCCTCTGTTCCTCCCCCTGCTCTCTCTCAAGTAAGTAAGTAAATAAATATATATAAATATATATATAAATAAATAAATATCTAAGAAAAAATGTAGACCTGCAAAGCCATTTAGCTTATAGGCTGTGATGTATGCCTCTCATCAATTCCTCTGACATCTACATTTAAATTTAGAGTCAAGTATCTCCTAAAGGTAGAAACAGAAAAGTCAGACATTTTATCATGAGAAAAAGTCTCTTTGCTTAACCAAATAAAAGAACTATCAACCATGGAATAACACTATATGGAGTATGTATTATAACTGAAAAGAAAAATGAAGCTGACACGTAGGTTTTACTTAACAGTTATATACATCTACTGGTTGCCACAGAAATTAAGAAAATAGTTCTGCCTCAAGGAAGACATTAACAAGTGGTTTATATCATGGATAATTTTTACTTTTTTGTCAAAATAATTTCTATTTTATAATTTTCTCCATAGCAACCTTTTATGATTCATGTTGTAAGTTGCCCAACATTTTGATCTTGAGATAAATCTAAAACGAACTGCACTCACAGAATAACACACATTATCTCTGTATGTAAATTAATTCCGCAAAATGGCAAAATCCTGTGTAACTAACTAGATAAGATATGACCAGGCAAGTCAGAGTCTAACATATGTATCTGTACACACAAACCAATAACTGCTTATTTTCCAAGCAGTATATAAAACTGGCTGTTTAACTTACATCTCACATATAATGCTCTCTCACCTGATGCTTGACAATCTTCATACCTCCGGGAAACTCTTCTTTCATCTCCTAAAAAAAAAAAAAAAAAAAAAAAAAAAAAAAAAAAACTAATTAAAAACTTACATGCTGAGTATAATGATTACTAGTGGATCACATCTTAATCTACAAAAATCTTACTTTGACCACTGTTCCTTGGATTAAAATTTTTTTTTGTTGAGTTCTTCCACTCCCACAGATTAGATATAATTTCACGCACTGAAAATAAGGGCTACTGTTAGCATCCTTGGAACTGTTAACATCCAGAACAATTTTACATTATAAATAAAAATTGAGTAGATATTTCTGCAGAATACACTCAAAATTGAAGATGCTCAATAAACGACTATTGAATGAATGAACCTTTGGAAAAACCAAGATAAGATAATGAATTTGAACACAAAATTTTTCAAAGTAAAGAGTATACCTGGACCGTCTTGTAAATTAAGAATGAGGTAAAATAGAAAAAAAAATTGATTAAATTTACCTTCCATTAGATACTTTGTAGAAGAGCATACCTGGATTTCTGTTTCTTTTCGAACCCCCAAATCTTATTTGTGTTGTTAAAACATGAAATAAGTTTTTGAAAAAAGGGAAGGATCAATTTTCAAAGAATATTCCTATTTTAGAAAAATAAAAATTTTTATGGTACTCACTTATGCAGGTAGGATTTTAAATAAATCCTACCGAAAAACAACAATGCATTAAGCAAGGCTTATTTTAAATAACATAAGCTATATGGTAGGAAAATCATATAAGTACCAAGACATTAATCAGTCCACAGCAAAACATTTTATAATATTAGTCAACTCATGGGGGGCATTAGCACAGCATATTTAATGATCTAATGGCTGATCAAATAGATATGTACTTATCAGGTGAAAAAATGCCAGTGTCCTACCATATGCCGCAGCCCAGACAACAGGGACAATTGTTTTATTAACATCAGAGTCCTCAAGCTGAGTCTCAGGGACAGAAGTTCCTTCCTCTTCCCCTACAATGACTTCCATGTAAACTTCATCTGCTATTTCAGCGCAACCTAAATTTTAGAAATAATTGCTTGTTTATAACCCCAAATATTTAATAAATGGGTAAAAATTCCAAACAATTTAAATCTTTCAACTGTCAAGATTTCAGTTTGGTTAATTTAAAAATGACATTAGGCACTTTGGAGACTAGTGCCACTAGGAGACAATCATTTATCAAAACTCTTATTCTCCTGTTAGAACCTACCCTATGAAAAGGACTTTTAGGTTATATAAAATACGTGCGCTTGAAATATACTGACTGATTTTACAGTCCATTGGGCATTACAAATTTGTAAAAAAGGTTGCAGTCCATAATTCTACCTGACTATTCTTTGGAACTCAGGAAGCATTTCCCATAGAATCAATACTAGAAAGTGGTCCTTGCTACCACACTTAAATGCAGTACTGTACATTCAAACAAAAAGTAAAAATACTAGTAATTGAAAAAATGTTAAATAAAAATAATTAAAATCACGTATATATGTAATATATATACAAACATATACACACATAATACATATGTAAGCTGGTGCTCACGAATATGTGGACACCTTTTAAGAGGCAGGATTTTCAGAGACCCTACTGAGAAAATAAAAAGCATTAAGTGAGACTCATTTTTTAAAAATATAGTATTGGTGTAAAAAAAAATAAACTTAAAGGGTCATTTAGAGTATTTTATGTGCTATAACCCATTTATATTTAGGCTGTTAAGTAAAAAATTGGCTTGAATTTATGCTTTTCCTTTGACTCACATTCTGGGATCTTCTATTCACTATGGAAGAAATGTGGAAAAAAATGTGGGAAAAAAGTGTCCCTCTTCACCCAAGTTTTCCTTCTTTCAACTGATTGAGAAAGAGGCACTGGTCAAAGTTTGCCACATGCCCAAGGAATTCTGGCATCAGCTAACCTCAGCTTCAGTCTCCCACCTTCCATTATGCCCCTTTACCAACCAATGAGTAAAAAATAAATAATAAAGAATTTAGAGGCCAAATAGAAATTATTTGCCTCTTCAATCAAATCCTCTAGACTTACTTGTTCTTATATTTTCAACTGTGGTGTATTATTCATGTTTGGGATTGGAATTCAGCTTCCCATGGCTTCTAGGGAAGGAAATCTGAGGAGTGGAGATCAGAGTACAGTATAGGTAAAGCTGAGTATCATCTAGGTAACGCAATGAAGTGGAGGCTCTTGCCCTTCTAGGGCAAAACAAAATAGTTTTTTTTTTTTCCAGCATGTCAAGAAGACAGAAGAAGCCTTAGAAAAGAACTGTATTCCTACACTGAGGTGAGAAGAAAGTAGGCAGAAAGTAACATGTCTTCATATGGAAATGGGCAGCATGGCGGAAAAGAAAATCTGAGGAGTTATTTTCACCCTATGGTACTCAGCACCAAAAAACCTTAAGCAGCAACTACTTGGAGACCATCAAAGGCATAATAAGTAAAGATTCTGGCAGCATCACTTATTTGGAAGAATACTTACTTATCTAATCCTTCAGTGACAGAAGGGCAACAACCAGCTAACCCTTCCACTGCTAAATCCAGAGAGAGGCCAACAGTGTTCACTGCCATGTGGAAAGAACACTGGCAGTATTTAGGCAGATATGAGTTGAAATCCTACATTCCTCACTTAATATTGAAATGATCTTGGGCAATTATTTAATATACCTGAGCATTTTTTTCCTCCTTCCATAAAACGAAGATAATACCACCTACCTCAGAGACGAGTTGTGAGTTTTAACATGTATGCAACATATCCAATAACACACAAAATAGATTTCCAATAATTCCATATATATCTGTGGGGACTAATGAAGTCAGGAACCATATGTTATTTATCTCTGTATCGCTGGTATCTGAGACATATAGTATTGAATGTTTGCTGATTTGAACAATACATGTATGCATGAATGGCCAAAAGGACCCTTTCCTTTTAAATTAATTACAGTAAAGGTCAGACTTTTTTTTATCGAACTTCATTCCTATATAGTGCTTGTATTTCTGAGATTGTTTAATCTTTTTTAAAAAGAATGCATGATGGCTACTGACAAGTCACTACAGTGCCCTTGTACTGATATCTTACTAATATCATCTTCTTCTTGAGAAGAATCTTTAACTGCCATGTAAACCATCTTCTCCCGCTGCATTCGGCTCTGGTCAAGCACTCCAGCTACAGAATGTCCATTGGTGTACTCACTCTCTGTGACAATTTCTGTTCCACCTTAAAAATTAAATCACATATCAAAATAGAGAAGTATCACGGAATAATTTCCTAAATTAATAAGAAGGATATAGAAGAAATATTTTCCTGGGGTGCCTGGGTGGTTCAGTCAGTTAAGTGTCTGCTTCGGCTCAGGTCATGATCCCGGAGTCCTGGGATGGAGCCCCCCATCAGGCTTCCCACTCAGCAGGGAGTCTGCTTCTCTCTCTGCCCCTCACCCTACTCGTGCTCTATGAATCTCTTTGCCACTTTCTCAAATAAATACATAAAATCTTTAAAAATTTTTTTTAAAAAGAAACAATTTCTTTTAGAAAAATATTCCCCAAAATATTCCAATATAAATTTCTAAGTGTCAAAGGAATTTTCTTATAAATTACACTCTAAATTTCAGTAACCACTGAGAAGCCACGTAGCTAAATTGCAGGACTAAGATTAAAATCCAAGCAGCCTGCCTCTAACCTGCCCTTAAATACTCAATATAACTTCCTACTCTAAATCAAATCCTCTCAAAATAAATAAATAAATAGATAAATAAACAAATAAACAAATAAATATAAAAAAATAAATCAAATCCTCTCCATTCGTTTTTGTAGTTCCAATGGTAATAGTCTACTTATGTTGAAAGAATCCAAGAACAACATATTCTACATTCCTTTTTATTCATTATTTATTTTTTAATATTCCATCCCCAAAGAAACCTATAAAAAATCTGCACTTTAAAGACAACTTTAGAACAGTTGACAGAAAAGATAAGAATTATTTTTAATTCCTATTATAGCAATAAATTAAGATTTGTACCTATTTCAACATCATCTTCAGCCTCAGCTTTAAATATATACACTTTTATTACTTCTGAACCAAATGCATCTTCTTTAACATCTTCTTGTGAACCATCACTGCCGATTTTTAATGGTGTGTTCCCCATATGCTCTAATTTTTCCCCAACATCATCCACTGTAAAATACAAAGAGGAAACTATTTTAGTCAAAAAGTACAATTGACATTTAGTGGTGTTAAGCATAAGTGAAACATGAATGTGTTAATCACCTATCTGCTATACTCACTTAATGACTTATTAAGCATCTATTGAAAGTGATATGATTCATTAAAAAAACAATGTACAAGATCAGATATATTACAAGATCATAACCATATAAAAACTTATTCAGAGATTTTAATTTATATATGAAATACTTAATAACCAGAGGGTTTTAATTAAAACAGTTTGGGAAATGATGAAATCATCTTCCACTAAATTCAACATTTTAACTTAAATTCTAACACCAAAGTCAATAAACAGAAAAAATCAGAACATAAAATACATAGTACTCATAAAATAAGCTCGCATAAACAATTTACAAATGAAATAGCAATATTTCTAAAACAAATTAGCATATGAAATCTAGAATTAAAAAAGAGGAAACATAAAACAGCTGAATTATTTTATAAGAAGGGATTTTAGAAATTAAAAAAATAAAATCTTAATACTTTTGATTTCTGTTGAGTCAATGGAAGACAACTTCAAACCAGAAATTTTGTGTACTACTATATTTACTAACATATGCTGGACTCCAAAATCATATAGAAAGGTAAAGCAACAATATGAGACTATTACTTACATTTTAAGTATGCTTAAAATTTTTATTCTCTGCTATACAGTCTTTAAGAACAACATTTATTTTCACATGAATACAATGCACAAACTACGCAGTAAATATATTTTAATACACTTTGTTCTTTGAACACAAATATTAAATATATTCCCTCAAGATAATATATGCCTACCATTTTTTATTTCAATGTTTGTACCTATAAAAACTGAAATGTAATCTAAATCAAAAATCTGCTCCTTCCTATTATGTACATCATGGCATCATATATGAAACATAAAATCCTAAAGCCTCTGACTATATCTAAACAGTTCTAGAACCTCTGAAAAAAGAATAAAGTGACATAGAAAAGTTCAGTACTCTTAAAAAATGAATTTCAAGAAGATCTAAATGGGTCAAAGTTCTAGATTTCCCTTACCACAGTTTCAAATATGATACCTACAAACTCAAAAATATTCTTTTGGCCTTTCAAAATGGTGAAAGACACTAAGTTTCAGAAATTCTTTTTAACAATGCAAAGCTACTTTAACTTTGTGATAAAATAGAAATGATTCCATACTATTTAAGAGTTCAAATAGCCTGTCTATGAAAGAAAGGACCCAAATGATCAAAATAAATAGAATAAATATTTTCATTCCATCATAGCCCCTAATCCTATTACTACATTTTTTTGGCAAAATTCTTTTTGACAATGGGACAGATTGAAATGAAAGAATAAAAGATGATGAAGTATCTGATATTGATTTAGTAGCTTCTTTTAAAATATGTTAAATTAAATTAAAACAATGACATCACAGAAAAAAGAGGTTAAGTTACACTTTCAGAAAATGCTTTCTCATTCTTGAAAATAAAGACATAGGATATACAAAAACCTCAAAAAGTGTCCAAAATATTAAATTCTTAAGTTGGAATAACTAACAGTAAATTAATAGAATACTGAAAATACTCATTTGATATAATTGACTAGTTTAAAGTTATCATAGTTCCTCTGCAACAAACTGAATTAAAACTATAATTCATGAAATTTAAGCTCATGAAATGAAATACAGTTTTTGGTCACTTCTCCATAGCTTTGTACCATAGCTTTTACTTTAAGTACTGAAATAACTGTTGCTATTCTGATTCCATTTATACCATGCCTTAAGGTCCATAGTTTAATGTATCCATTATTTTCTATGTAGATTCCTCAGAATGAACAATTTTGAAATATACTGAGTAACCAAACTTGTTCTGTATTTTAAGTTCATAAAAGATGATAAAGTTATTAAGGATGCTAGTGTGCAGTTTTAAAAGATAAACCATCAATTTAACCAAGATTTATTCTATATTCTTTGTTACAGAAAGACTAAAGTTAACAAAGACTTTAGAAATGGATCCTCAAAGATCTTCTTAATGCAAATAATACTCAAAATACTCCAAACTAAGGCTTAACCTTTTTGCTTGTTGTAAGGCTTGCAATATCCAAGTCCCATAGCACTGTTTCTTAACCCGCAAGACATTCCAGACAGTAATAGCAGGTAATATTATACACATCACAGAATTCTACTGGTGCTAAATGTAACATAAAACAGTAAGATGCATTGCTGGCAAGTTTGCTAATGTTCAATATTCTTTTATATAGCTCAATAGCACAATTTGATTAAAAATTCAACATTTTTTTTAAAAGCTGAGTAGGCTATTTACTGTACCCCTTTTATGTTACATCTACCAAAATTATATGGTAGATATGTTATTATCAATATACAGTATATTAATACTCTATTATTATAATAACCACAGAGATAAGGTCAGGCAACATGTAAAGGATCTATATTTCCCAGCACTGAAGCAAACAGATATTAATAACATTTAGATTACAAAGGTGTTCTACTCCCAGTGTATACCCGAGATATCTTAAAACATGTCTGCATAAAATCTTGTACATGAATCTTCATAGCAGCATTATTCATAATAGCCTAAAAGCAGAAACAACCCAAATGTCCATCAACTTTGACGAACGGATAAATAAAATATATATCCTTATAATGAAATATTAGTAACAAAAAGGAATGAAGTACTGACACATAACATATGCTACAATATGGATGATCCTTGAAGGAATTATGCTAAGTGAAAGAAGCCAGACATAAAGGGCCCCAAATTACATGATTCTGTTTATATGAAATGTTGAGATTAGGCAAATCTGTAGAGAGAGAAAATGGATTAGTGATGGCCAGGGGAGGGAGAGTGGTAAGTGGCAGGGAGGGTGACTGCTAAATGGCATGGGGTTTCTCTTTGGAGTGAAGAAAAAATTCTAAAATTGATTGTGGTGATGGTTATACAATGCTACGAATATACTTAAAACCACTGCATGCCTTAAATGGTGAATTTTATGGCATGTAAACTGTGTCTCAATAAAGCCATTATATTAAAAAATACAAAGGTTTTAACTTTCTTTTTTTTAGCCTTGAAATTGGTGAGGTTTGATGTGATTTCCCATAATGACCCAAGACATTTTGCTTTATACAAATTATGTTCCTGAAAGAAATATAAACTAATTTTATAAGTAAAAACAATTGAATGCATTATATTGGTTCATTATTTAATGGAATGTCCCTCTTCCAGTGCAGCTTTTATAAAGGAAATCATCACTCACAAATGTTTTATGGATGTTAAGTATTTTTAAAGAAGAGCACACTTAGGATAATTTTAGAAAGATACAGTTGTTCTCTATTAATTTCCAAGTTACTTAAGCACAAGTGGGAAAACCTAAACATCTGCTAAGGTAAAAAATTTGTGACATTTGGCCTGGAAGGGGAAAAAGCTCAAATGCACCTCAGATATGAGAGAAGACAAATTCTCTAAAATTCAGCTACTGATAAGATTTTCTTATAGGAATATTTAAGAGATTCAGGAATAAGACAAAGGTCTGTTTTAAGTCCTCTACTTTATCTCTTATTTTGAAAACTTCTATCTTGGAAAAAAAAAACAGAAAAGAGGACTTTGAAAATGAACACTGAGGCCTTTATGGCAATTTATTCTCTTAACTCCTGTAAGATTCAATGGCCAAGAGAAACCAAGAGGTAAAGGAAATGAAATTAAAATTATGAAGAAAGGGAAAAACTAAATCAAAAGAGAATAAAATAAAATAAATGAAAATGGTAAAGAGTAACTAGTTCCAATTTGAGTATGATAACCATTATAAAAATGGTCAAGGATCTGGATGGTGAGAAAATGGGTGATATAAAATAAATACTTAATTTTTGTATATTCCATTTTCTACAGTAAAAAACTGCTTAAGTTTTAAATGGATTTTTTTAAATCATTGCCATTTCTTTACTAATGATTAAGGAGTTAATTCCCAGTCTAAATTTCCCCTAAAATGATCCCATAGCAATGCCAGTATTATTTGAGCAATACAATTTTCTTTATGATCCTCTGTTTACTCCTATTAGAATAGGACAAAAATCCTTTGTGTTTGATATATGTGGCAATATAAAGATAAATACTGTAAATTAAAATATTCTAGAAACACTTAAAAAAAATCTTCTGTAGAATCAAATCATAGAAGATATGTTAAGGTTTGACAATTCACAAAACATATGATGTCTAAATTTTAAACTACTCTAATATCAAAGAGTTTGATTTGACAAGTACTTTTTTAAAGGAATAATATTATTTTGATACAGGAAGGCTGACAACTTTTGTCACACCATTTTATATGATCATAACCATAGTTTTTTTTAACGTCAGGTTAAGATGTAAATATGAATTGCTTTAGTAATGGATATCAATTTAAAAAGATGTAATAACATTTGCAGACAGTATTTTAGTGGCTTAACTCATTCCTTTAGAAACATTGTAAATATTCACCCTCAAAAGTGGTTATAGAAGGAAAAAGTTAACATGCTAGGGAAAAAGTTAACATGTTAGACTTCAGAATCATATTTACAAATTAAATAAATCCAATTGGTTTTTAGTTTTAAATTCACTGATACACATATAACATAAAATCACTTTATACACATATACACATCACTCTACCTGTTGATGTACTTCCCAATCAATTCCTTTTTATTTTAAAGAGCACAAAAATCCACCATGAAAAAGTGAAGTTTTTATCTAATATTTATTACTTCCAGCATGATCCCTTCAAATTTTAAAAGAATAGACCCACTTCTTCCTCAAGCTCCTTCAATAACTCATCATAAGATTTATTATTGTTGCTGTTCAGGCAAACCCACCATTTAAAATGAGAACAAGATATTTCTATCTTCCTCCTTTAGATAGAATGTCTTATAGACATCATAAAGCAATCTGAAATAAACACAGTAAAGTATTTTTTGCTTAGAATATACATATGCACATTTAGACAAACAGAAAATAAACACAAGGAGAATTGCAGAACACAAAGATTAAGATTTCCTTTTCAATTATTTAATAAAAAATTAATTACACATTTCTTAATATATTATGCTTAAATTCTTAAGCAAAACTGTACTGACAACTCCAGTACCTGCTACAATAAAAAGAAAGCAGTGGCTACATAAAATAAACCTCTCACTTTGAAATATTATATATTTACCATTAAAAATTTTATCAGTTAATGTTCTTGTTGAACCTTCCTTTCTGCTCTAAGATATTAATTACATTATTTTGCTTAATTCTGGATATGAATTTTCAATGAGTAAATTAAAAATGTGAGCAAGTTCAAAAAAGTATCTTAACAACACAGCTTTGGAAAAAATTATTTTTCAAAAAGATTATCCCCATGATTTTTATTGAATAGATTCCCCCATCCCAGAAAACCTTTCCAGGTTATATATAAATCAATCTCCCAAGTAATTTTATCTTTTGTTTCACTTACAAGATATCATTAAGTAGTCTTCAGAAGTGCTCTTGACATCATCATCATCATCATCATCATCATCATCATCATCATCATCTTCGGTTTTAATAGTAACTGAAGAACCAGGAACACCACCAGCTGCTTGAATCACAGTTTCTGTATCCGAATTAGTTACAAGAACCTCCTCTGATACCATTGTGGGAGAGTCAACTCCTGAAACACAATCTTGAACCACATGTTCTAAGTGTCCATCAGGACCAGTAACAAGGTCAGCCACAAAAACTTGCTCAGGTACTCTAACAGTTTCTGTAATTAGCTCAGAAGTCAAAATATGATCACTATCATCTTCCTCTAAATCTTCTTCAATAGCAACATCAGCTTCAAGTACAGCTTCAGGAACAATTACACCTTCTGTTACTACATCAGTCTCAGTGATGATATCAGGCCCATGGACAACTTCAGCTGCAAGGCCATGATCAAGGGTTATCCCATCATCTGTGACAACATCAGAAACTAATACAGCCTCAGGAACTGAAACAACAATATGGTCTCCATCGATATGTGCAGTACCAGCCATTCCAGCCACTATAATACAAACAATTATCCAAAAAGAGTAAAGTTATTTTATTAATTAGAAGTACTATATTTAATTACCAGACAACATAAAACATTTTAAAAATAAATAGTTCTGGCCAAACTATCATTAAAAAAAAAAAAACACTGACAAATTAACTGCACTAAAAACCATCACCAGGGGCACCTGGCTGGCTCGGTTGGTAGAATAAATGACTCTTGGTCCCAGGGTTGTTCAAGTCCCACAATGGGCATAGAGCTTACATAAAAGCAACAAACAAACAAACAAAACAGCACCAACCAGGCACTGGGGTGAAAGTGAGTGAAAACATTGTCAGTAAAATCTAAATTAAGACCTTAAAAATAATGCACTTTATTTTCAAGTAAAACATAAAAGTCACAATGAGATATCACTATATTAGAACAGCTAAAATAAAAAAAAAAACAATACCACCACGGGTAGGTGAGTATACAAAGAAGCAATCTGTCATACATTGCTCATAGAAACGTAAAATGGTAGCAGCAACTCTGGAAAATATATTGCAGTTTCTTACAAAACTAAACATGTATTTACCATACAACCCAGCAATAATGCTCTAGGGCATTTTTCCCAGAGATATTAAAACATATGTTTACATAAAAAACTGTAGATGAAAATTCATAACAGATCATAGTAGCTATAATACATAGTAGCAAAATATTGAAAATAACCCAAATGTACTCCCAGTAAATTAATGGTTGGTAAAACCAACGGGCAAATCTTTACCATGGAATACTACTCAGCAATAAAAAGGGGACAGACTATCCATACATTCAACACCTGAACGAATCTCCAGAAAATTAAGTTATGAATCTCCATAACTAAAGGTTATGATACCATATAAGGTATAAGTGGAATCAATATAACATTCTCAAAATTATAAACTATAGAGATAGAAAACAGACTAGCAGTTGCCAAAGGTGGGTATGTGTGTAAATATCTTGGCATAGCATATACATGGTAATGGAATAGTTACAGATCTTTTATCATGGCGGTGTTTGCAAAAATCTATATACAGGATAAAACTGCACAGAATTATGTGCACTCACACAAATATATGTAAAAACTTAAGGAGGTCTTTAATTAATAGTAATGTACCAATGTTAACTTCTTAGTTTTGATACTGTATTATAGTTATATAAGATGTCATCATTGGAAGAAGAGTACAGGCCACATAGGACACTATGTATTATTTTTCCTACTTCCTGTGAGTCTTGTATTTCAAAAAATTAAAATAAAAATAAAAAGGACGCACAAAAGTAAATGGGTACTAATATGTTTAATTATGTTAGCAAAATATGACAAGCTGGCTATATCATAAAATATGCATTATAAACATAAAAGTTCCTAAACTTCCTTATCTTATAAGAATTGTTATATTCAAAAGAGGAAGGAATTTTTTAACACTTGATTTTGGGGGAAAAATTCCAACTCATTTTAGATAAAGATTTGGTTTAATAAAATTCATACACAGGGACTCTAAATTGCACTAAATTCTAAACTAGTAAATCTACAGGAACAAAGCTTTAAACAACGTTTTTCTTGAGTTGCATGGTAAATACCAACTCCTACCCACTTTATAAATGTAAAAGTGTAAAATCCCTTCATGAGGAACTCTTATTAAATTCTGCCTCACTGAAGTGTAGAGGAAACAAGTTAATAGAGTTTATGGACCAGGTTATAACAAAATTATCTACATTAAATAATCTAATACAAAGCCTTCTCCACATAGAATCATACCTGAAAGAGCGTCATTTGCTATACAGTGTCTATTATTATTATTATTGAAAGATATTTATTTATTTATTTATTTGACAGAAAGAGAGACAGAGAGACAGAGAGATCACAAGCAGGCAGAGAGGCAGGCAGAGAGAGGGGAAGCAGGCTCCCTGCTGAGCAGACAGCCTGATGAGGCTGGATCCCAGGACCCTGAAATCATGACCTGAGCCGAAGGCAGAACCTTTAACCCACTGAGCCACCCAGGCGCCCCTACAGTGTTTATTATTATTATTAACCAATTCATTACGGAAGTTAGTTAACAAGTCAGGATGGTGACCAATGGACATTATTAATATTCTTACCCAACAAAAGATAAGGTGAGAAGGGAAAGCTACCTTTCAGAATTATCTTCCTTTCAATCCTTCTGTGTTGTTCTCAGTATTCTCAAACTCTTGCCTAAACCACCATATTATCCCAAAAGGACATAGCCTCAATCTTGGAAATCTGGTAGACAAAGGGAATATGTATAAAACAAGTACTTCCTATTCATTTGTTTCTCCACTAGCCATTTTGGAGATGGGCAGTTGGTGAAGGTTCAAAATGAACATTCAGCCAGATTAAGAATGTGGTTTTTAGCAAGGAAAAATTAAATGTTAAACCTATAAAATTCAAAGTATTGGAATTCTATGTATATAAACAATTAAATTAATATTTTATAAAATCCTTCCACAGGTCAGACTTAAAATATGGAAAATTCTGGAGGTTAGTGTGGTTCCTGAGAATAGACACTAGGTAATGATGGAAGAAGAGAATAATGCTTAGTGCTGACCTGGGTAGAGATTAACTCAGCTGGGAGGATTCTAGCCTCTACTCTAGTAGGAACTTACAGGTCAAAATAAATCAGATCTAAGCTAAAATAAATCCAAATATGTTTGTTTACACTGAACTAAATAATAATATCAAGGATCCTAGACAAGGAATTGACAAGTTCACTACAGGGTGCTGGAAGATTACATTACTCAGACAAAGATCCAAGATATCTCCTATTAAATTTTGCTTTTTCCTCTTATCAGCTCATCTGTTAGATTTCAATGAATTTCTAAATAAAGTCATTTATTTAACTACACACTAGCTATATTTATTGAGCAATGACTATGAACCAAGCAACCTGCTAAAATTTTTACATATGGTATCTCATTTAAGCCCCAGAACAGCTGTATAATATGTTATCTCCTTTTTAAATATGAAAGAACTATAAAGAATATGAAGGAACTATGATTTAAAGAAGTTAAATAAGCGTGCCCAAGGTTCAAGCTAAGGGCTGAACTTACTGTTTAACTCTAGACACTGGCTTGTTTCTACCTCTCGAAAGGAGAATAGAATTTACTTACCATAAAGACCGTTTTGGTTTTTTAAAAAGATATTTATAGGGTTAACCAAGTGAGTCACTATTAAAGGAATAGTTTGAGAGAGGAAAGAGTAAAAAAAAATCTGCAGCACCTGGGTAGCTCAGTTAAGCATCCAGCTCTTTTTTTTTAAATATTTTATTTATTTATTTGATAAAGAGAGAGAGGTCACAAGTAAGCAGAGAGGCAGGCAGAGAGAGAAGGGGAAGCAGGCTCCCCGCTGAGCAGAAAGCCCAATTCGGGGCTCAATCCCAGGACCCTGAGATCATGACCCGAGCCAAAGGCAGAGTCTTTAACCCACTGAGCCACCCAAGTGTCCAACTCTTGGTTTTGGCTCAGGTCATGATCTCAAGGTTGAGAGACCAAGCCCCATGTTGGGTTCTGCACTGGGCATGGAGCCTGTTTAAGATTCTCTCTCTCCTTCTCCCTCTCCCCACCCCTACTTGTGCACACATTCTCTCTCTTTAAAAGAAAATGAGTAAAAAGATCTATCACACAGTCACTCAATTAAATTTTAAAGCATTTAATAAGCAGCATTAAGTGGCATTAACTATCTCACTAGGTAACAAATTATAAATGGCAAGAAATCATCATTTACAAGTGTGAAAGCAATTGTATAACCAAATAACAGTAAGAAATAAGTCATCATTTCCAGCATTTCCCATTTTACTAAAGTTATTTCATTTAAATGTAAATACTTGGAATTTCACTGGAGGTATAGAATAAAAATTGGTATTTGTTGGTTCTATCTTGGGCCACTATCTAAGACTGTTTTGTTATTTAAGTCACAGAGCAACACAGACTTTTTGTATCAATAAAATCTTAACTATTAAATTGAGAGGCACAGATTCCAAGGACAACTATTATACTGAGACACAAATGAAGTTATTACACAAATCATGTTGTAAATTTTTAAATCTCAGGGGCACCTGGGTGGCTCAGTTGGTTAAGCATCTGCCTTTGGCTTAGGTCATGATCCCAGAGTCCTGGGATCCAGCCTGGCCTGGGCTCCCTGTTCAGCAGGGAGTCTGCTTCTCCCTCTCCCTCTGCCCCTCCCCCTACTCATGTTCACTCTCTCACACTCTCTCTCTCTCAAATAAATAAAATCTTTAAAAAAAATTTTAAATCTCAAATATCCTTCAAAAGAAACTGGTCTAATGAATTTCTGAATTAAATTACTATTTCAATTCTTAATACAGCAGCCATCCTATCCCCACCAAGAACATTATAGAATTAAAAGATCCTATGATACATAGTATCCTTACTTGGCTAGCTCTACCTGTGTATGCCAAAGTGTTTCACAAATATCATTAATTTATGGGATTGCAAATATCTAAGTTTTGATATTGGCAGAAATTTAAAGAGAAATTGATACAGGCTACAATACTGATGAAACTTAAAAACTATGGTAAGTGAAAGAAACCAGACACAAAAGGCCACATATGGTATGGTTCTAGTTCTATGAAATATCTGGAATAGGTAAATCCATATACAGAAATATTAGTGCTAGCCTAGGTCTGGAGCAGGGTTGGGGGTGACTGCTAATGAGTATTAGGTTTTATTTTTCCAATGATGAAATATTCTATAATTAGGTAGCAGTGATTTCTTCACAACTCTATGAGTATATTAAAACCACTGAATTCCATTCTTTAAAATGGGTGAATTGTATAATATATGAATTATTCGCAATAAAAAATAAGAAAAAAATGTACATAATGTATTCTAATATGGATGTTCTACTTCCCTAGCAACTAAAAGGAAGTAAAGTATTAGATGTATTAAAGGATTGACTAAACCTTAAGACATCAAGGAGGATCAATGAAAAGGAAGGTAAGAGGAAGACCAAGTAAATATTCACCAGCGCTAAATGGTTATTTTTTTCAATCTTAGAAAAGTATCAGGCTTTACTTGTTAACAGGCAACTTCTTTAGGAGTGAAGGGGGTCTGACACTTCGCCAAGTGCTACAGGGTAGGTCATATTTTGTATCACATGGAGAAAATACTGTATTTCTTCCATTTCTAAGGTATTTTTATTTTATTTTATTATAGATTTTATTTATTTGAGAGAGGGAGAGAGCACAAGCAGAGGGAGCAGCAGAGGGAGAGGGAGAAGCAGGCTCCCTCCTAAGCATGGGACCCTGGAATCATGACCTGAGCCAAAGGCAAACACTTCAACCAACTGAGCCACCCAGGCACCCTTTAAGATATTTTTTTAAAGGCAAAAAAATTAAAGGTGACATTTCAACCAAAACTTATTTACTACACTGAAGTTCAAGTGTTCCAGTATTTTAAAAACTATTTCTAGCAAGGAATTCACAAATTCTTTGTGAAATCTTTACTCTTCAGTTCTTTGTTTTACTTCTCAATTTATTCCTGCACTTTTTTTTTTACCCAAAATCACTTCTAAGTCATCCATAATCAACACAATTGACTTCTGACTCATTTAGCAAAATGAATCAATTATTGTTTTCTATTTTATCAATTCACTACATAGTCATCTCAATCTACACCACATTCAATCTTGATCTATGCACCACATCATTATTCATCAGACTAAATTGTAGTGTCAGGGAATCGTAGAACTGAAGAGGACCTTAAATGTTATCTAGTCCAAGCCCCTCACAAAAGTGAAATAAGTAATTTGCTCAAGTTTACACAGGTAGTTAACAGGACTGCCAAGACTAGAATCCAGTTCTTCTGACTCTCAATACTGTAGACTTTACAACAAGGGACACAATAACATATTCACATTAATGTGAAAACAGTGGTAGCATTTTCTTAACTGAGAAAAGTATTACTAGTTGTAATCCCCCACCCCAATATCATCTTTGATAATTCCACAGTACCTTGTTTTCTGTTTGCTTTTTACCCCAATTTACTATTTGTTTTTTCTACTTTCACTCCACTTTTCTTCAATTCTTACCACGTTATCCCTGCCTCTTACACTTCAGATATCTCAATCTCTTCTGTAAAAAGACTGACCCTGCCCCAATTCAGTTTCTTTGTTGACCGTGAGTCTTAGCATTTCATCAAAATAACTACTATTAAGAGGCTACTGAAAAACTTGGCCACAAAAGTAGGGAACCTTTTCTTTCTTTTTTTTTTTATTTTTCTTTTTTTTTTGAAAGAAGCAGGCTTTATTTTTTTTTAAAGATTTTATTTATTTATTTGTCAGAGAAAGAGAGAGCACAAGTAAACAAGAAAGATGTAATGTTATTAGAAACATCTTTCTGAAGATACTGCATCAGACTATAATTAATCACCTAATGCATGATTTTCCTATATCTCACTATATAAGTGCCTAACTTCTTTGTAATGACTGAAGTAGTTCCTTTTCCAGTTTTAGCAGCAATACAATTTAAAATGAACTTTAAAAAGCCAATTTAATATTTCTTACATTCAAGAACTGATGTGGTTATTTACATAAACTGAGTTTTTCTCATTTTCAATGCCACATTACCACTATATTCCAAGTTTCCTTACCTCAACCTTCCCACAAAATTTTAAGAATGATTTTAAGTAGACTACTGACACATAGCTTTAAGAAAATGAGCCCTACAAATGATATTTCCTAGCAAAAGAACAATTTTTCATAAATTCTCCCCTTCTTCAATATAGTTTTGATATTTAGTATGCTATGATTCCTAAAAAAGAAAGAAAAAAAATACAACAAAGAAAATGCTTTACCAAAATCCTGCATAATCATGGTATGGGCCATTCTACAGTCTGATGTGTGCAATCCAAGACTTCCACCACCTGAATCCATATTTAGCAAAGTTCATTCACAAATCTCTGTAAAAGAAATGGTTTTAAAAATAGTTTAAATACGTTTAAGCCAAAGTCAGTTGTTCTGAGAAAGAAATGCAATGGAAAATATGCCTCAGAACCAGGTGTGCAAATCTTATTACAAAAGAAAATAAAAACCTTGATTAGATATTTTATGTGACAAGCATAAGTAAAAGAAGGGCTAAGTGAAAGGAAATAAATCAAAGGTAACGGAGAATAAGACACAGTAAGGGTGACAAGCCACAGGGGAAGTGATAGAAGCAAGCAAAAGAACAAAACTGTAGCACTGACGCTCCAGTTAAAATGTAGGTTACAAAAGAAGATAAAGAATAAGATGACAACAGACAATAGTTGGGATGTTTATACATTACTAGAGGACTCAGGTGTCTAGTATTAGTGAATTTCATCCAGTGGCTCTCATCCATTTCTTCCAGACCCAGCTCAGCCCTGCAGCGGAGCTCTGCAGATAAACTTGTGTTTCACCTCTGGCTCCCAGGGTTCTACTTATAATGTAAAATGTTCTATCCCAGTTTCCCTGGAGTTCTTTGAGCCAGTAAGGACTTCTGGCCTCACTCTACTACATTCTCTCGTCTCATAGTTTTGAGGACTCATGAAACATGACTGCTTCCTAAATATGGTAGAGATAAGATCAATCACATACAAACATTTAGCAATTGTTCCTTTCAGAATATCCTTTACTTATAATTGTACAACTGATTTTTTTCCTTAATGATTAATAAAGTCACTCTAGCTTCAAGCTAGTTTTGAGAGCAAGGATTCTATTTCATTTCAAGTGATGTATCCTATATTTAAGATTAACAGACAGTGAACCTGAAGTCAAATGCTGTCACTAAGTGTATTTCTTACAATTACATATGTGTATTTCCCCTTCAAACATAAAATTCTAAATATATCAACCAAAAAACCTGTCAATTTTATAAAACATTTATTTCATTTTTATTTAGGAGTGTTAAATAAATTGGGCTATAATGCACAAAAGATGAAGTCATATCATTAAACTTTTAGAAAGCTGCCATGTAAAGCAACTTAATCTATCCTTAAGTAAGGGCAATTAAGATTTTTTTTCCTTGCCTTGAAGTTCTATAAGTGTACAGAAGGCAGAAGAATATAACATTTCAATCCTGTATATCAAAATCCTTACAGCAGTAGGTGTCTTTTCTGTGTATCAAATGATTCAACAAAATTACTTTATGTATTAACAAAATTACAAATTTTTAGACATTCTTGGCTGTATTTTGTCTTTTTTTCCCAAATACCACATTGTTTCCTGCCTCCAAAATGAAGCCATCAGAGGCCAGGAGAGTTCATGATAAACTACCCAGAGTTCATGATAAACTACCCAAATGCTCACAGAGATAAATCAAAATGCCATAAGGATTTATTTTTAACGTTTAAAACAGTGTACTATTTCAACTTTAATTAGGATAATTGCTTTCTATATCACATAACTAATAGAACAATTACAAATGCCTTAAAATGTTTTAAATGCTTAATTTTAATCATTAAATAAGATAAAACTTTAATTTGTTAATCACCTTAATATGACTGTCTCGAAGAGATTGTAGATTTTCTTACATTTTGTAAAGTAAAATATGCAGGAATTTGTTTTTATTATTTTTCCTTTTGACCTATGTTATTTTCTTTGGAAAAACGTTCTCTTTACCTATTGTAAAAATACATTGAAAATTAGACATTTTAAAACATTTTAAACCAAATCTTCTATACAACTTGAGAATTTTCTTTACACTTTAACGTGCAGGGTGAGGATGAGAAGGGATCAAATGCTCAAATCTGTTCATCTAAAAAGCACCCGAAGGGATTCCGACAGAACTACCTACCTATTACGATATAAGCAATATTATTACACTTAGAATTCGACCACTTCATTACATCAAATCTTCTGTAAAGCATATTTAAAAATCACTAGCAACACCTTATTTCGGAAAGCAAAAGAACCAACCAACGGCAAGCTTTATTCTTGCCAAATCAGTAGAGAAAAATCTGCACTAGCGCTCAATTAAGTGTAAAATTTTTAACATATAGTGCAACTGCTGTAGGAAGTATCACACTGTATGAATACCCAATAACTAAACTGGAGCACCTTTTCCCATATAGGAAGTTTAAATAAGATCAATAATAAATGAGGTATGAGAACAGCAGCGTGTTAAGCATTCAATAGCCAATAGATAGCTGGGCTCCTCAGTATTCTCAAGAGTATGTCTCACATCCTTATTGAATGGAGGCAACCGCTAAGTAAGGTTCAAGTAAACATCTTTCTATCAACGTACGGGGAGCAGAAATCACAAAACAAACAACAAAAAACATTTTACTCTCATCCGTCTCCTCCAAACAGCTCATTCTGGACCTAGCTTCTTATGATGTAAACAGGGTGAGAGGTGGAAGAGAAATCTTAAGGCAGCAGGGCAAGAGAATGCGAAAGTAGTATTTGCAGAGATAGGAGACAAAGGAGCTCTGGCAAGTAGCAGTATTGCAGCTTTGGACGCAACCCGCTTCCCGCATAACTCTCCCTTTCCCACGACCATGCCAAGTTTCAATCATTTAGAGCAGAACGCACACACGTGCCCTCTTCTATATTACCCTTATGACTGGATCTTAAACCAAACCAGAGAACCTTCTCGGGGTGAAAGGCAGAAAGCGAAGAGACAAGAATACCCTTTCCCCTCCTCCCTCCTCTTACTTGGTGCAGCGGTCGGCACCGCTGCTACCCGCGCCGTGCTGCCCAACCCCTCATCCTCCTCCCGCTCTCTCTGCCCCGCTACACGGGAGACGGCTGGGAACTAAAATGGTGGTGTTTTAGTGGAGGCGACAACTGCCGCACACACCCGCCCCCCCCCCCCCCAGGCTCTGACTGCTCCCTACCCGCTAAAATGCCCGATTCGGTGCCACCTCCTTGCAAACGCCAGCATCCCTCATGCATTCCAAGGTTACCATAAACAGCAGGCGGGGTGGGGGACAGAGAAGCGGGAGGGGGGCGCGAATGAAAGGAATACTGGGGGGTGTTGCCAAGAGAAAATGCCAGGGGGACGCCGCATTCTTCAATTCACCGTTTTGTTTTCCGCCATTTTCCCGTCACCCTAAACCACCGACGGTCTCAACGACGGCTCTTGCCCCTAAGGGGTCTGGCCTAGAGGAAGGAGAGGTTGCCTGAGAGGGGAAACACTCCACTTCCCTCCATTCCTCCAGTCGCCAGCTGCGGCTGAGAGGAAAAACTGCCAGACCGAGGAGGAGGCAAAGCTGAGGGACTAGACGCCACTTCCATTGTTCCCTTCGCCCTACACTACAGGCTGGGTGTGAGCCTCTCCTCCTCTCCCACGGGCAACACGGAGCGCCGCGGACCCAAATGCCTCGACTTTCTCTTCAGGCGTCTCCTTACCTGCTGCCACCGCTGCCTCCGCCGCCACCGGTAGGATTCTGACCGCGCTCCTGATTTCTGCGGGGGTCGGCAGCTGTGGATCTGTAAGGTCCTCACATTCGGGTTTCCGAGGTTCCGCAGCCCGAGCCAATCACAAGCTACTCTGCGTCTGGGAGGCGCGCCGCCTTGTCCTTCTTTATATCGCTGCCGACATGCTGAGGTTGCATTACGTCACGCTGCCCTTGCTGCAGGGTAGGGGGCCGAAGGGAGAGCGCGCGCGCGCTCGAGAGCTCGAGAAGCCCGCGCTGGGTTTGTGCTGAGAGACGCCGCGGACTTGCAGTGTGGGTGGTGGGTGGCAGGGGAGGATGCATCGCGGGCGAGTCCGAGTAAAGAAGCTTTAGATCTTGGGGCGCCTCTGAGGAGTTTCCGTGGGAAGATTTTCTGTTTTCCAGGTTTCCCAAGGGAGAGGACGGGGTGGGAATCAATGACTGAATGGCAATTCAATGAACCTCTAATACATGTTGGAAGACATTTAAAAAAGCAAAAAAATCAGCCCTACTCTCCAGGATTTGACCAATTAGGCCGTCCAGAGTGGTAAGAGGTATGTCTCCCCACCAAAAATCCTGTGTATGTTTTGCAGTTTCCTTCCCTCCCTCCTTGAAATTTCCTTTATATTTCACAATGGTAGACAATTCGATGAAGAAAGTAAAGAAGAATGAAGAAAGACAGAAGGGAAAGATTGGACCAGGGACCTAAATGAAACGAACAGGAAATATCTCTTCAGTGTGTCACTTTCAGCTTGGGTCTGCACAAAATGGGAGAGCAGTGAGAAATTCAGTGATGATGGGTGGGAAAAGAGAGATGAGATGTGACTAAAAGGCTGTATTTGCAAAAGGCTTTATAATCCGAAAATTTAGCTTCAGTACTATAAGCATTTGGATTGAATAGCGGTGTTAAAGCAGGGAAAGAATATGATCCTAAAAAATAAATGAAGGTGACTCATTACCTTTGCCTAAATAATTGGAATATTTTACAAATAAAAATGTTACTGTTCTTAATTAGCTAATTTCTCCAGTTCCCTATAGCCTACTATACCACTAAAGGATTCGTCAAAATTAGAGGAGACATGCTGTGAAAGCCCTAGGCACGGTACCTGGCTCTTAGTAGACCAGGAGTCAGCGACTTTCTCTGTACAGGACCAAGTAGTAGATATTTTAGGCTTTGAGGGCTCTAGGGTCTCTGATACAAATATTCAAGTCTGCAGTTGTAGCCGGAAAGCAGCCATAGACTGCTTGTATACATAGTATATACACAAATGAGCATGGCTGTGTTCCAGTAGAACTTTTATTTGTGGACGCTGACATTTGAACTTTATATCATTTTAATGTGTCATGAAAAATTAGTTTTCTTTGAATTATTTTCCACTATTACAAATGTCAACACCATTCTTAGTCACAGGCCATTAAAAATATAGGCAGTGCTCCAGATTTGGCCTGTGGGCCATAGTTTGCCAACCCCTGTAGGTGCTACACTTTTATTTTCCCTCCTAAATGAAGATTATTTTTATAAATGTAGCCCCGTATGTGATGTGTTTCTATATTGGCTACTCTGGCAGATACTACTGGAAGCGTCTTCTCTCAGAGACAATTCCAATGTGACGCTGATGAAGAAAGCTAAGAAAGAGATGGGGTTTTTAATGTCAATCACCTCTGTGAAAAATTGTGGTAGATAATTTTTAAAACCTGTAGGTCATCCTTGCTCTTCCCTCTTTCTTGAGTCATTGGAGCCATCAAAATGTCCTGAGAATTCTACTTCCTTAATATCTATGGAATTCATTCTTCAAAAAAAAAAAAAGATTTTCTTTATTTATTTGAGAGAGAGAGAGAGTACAAGCAGGGGGAGCAGCAGGCAGAGGGAAAGGGAGAAGCAGGCTCCCCACTGAGCAGAGATCCCTATGCAGAACTGGATCCCAAAGTCAGATGCTCAACTGACTGAGCCACCCAGGTATCCTCATCCTTTTTTTTTTTTTTCATTCCTAATCATTACCTTGTTCGGTTTACATCCCTTCTTACCTGAATTACTGCAATACCTTCCTAACTTGTTACTCTGTACTCATTTGCTCATCAAATCATGAAATCAGGAATCACCAAATGTGAAAAATATTTCAAATCAAGCCTCCCCACTCCATTTTCATTTTAGTTGAGGTTCTTAACAAATGAGACTGTGGAACAGCCTCCTGACTCATTTCTCTGCTTCAAGTATGTCTTTACTCCCCTTGATAACTTTTACATATGTAAAAGTGTATAGTCTACACCACCACCAAGTCACTTGGCATAACAAAACAAAGAAAATTGATTATCTCACTCTCCTGCTTAAACAATGCTGTCAATTCCCACTGGCAGTCAAAGATGATGCCCGGACAAGGACAGAAGGAGAGGTAGGAATTCCAGCTGGGCAACAATGTGAAAGACCATCCAGCATACATCTTTTAGATATTTGGTCAGTATTTATTTAGAGGAGTAAATTGAATGCTACGTTAAGGATGGCTGTGCTACTATTTTAAATAGTATTTTTATATCTATGCTTCAGCATTTTTGCAGTTTCATATTAGCACCAGGACAGATAATATTAATTAGGTGCTATAAACCCTTCTTAATTTGTAGCTTTCTTTGTTTTGTAGCTTGCTTACTTCACTCCTTCTACTCCACCCAGTAATCTTGGCCAACTAATAGTGTTTTGCTGTGGTACATTTAGATGTCACATATTGCCGCCTCTTCTTCCTCATATGCCTCTGGAATCACAGACTGTTGTCAGCTACGCTCCTTTTAATCTCAACCTCTTCTATGAAAACTCAGCCTTCTTTCTTTAACTATAACTTGACCATCTCTCAAGGAAATAGTCTAAAATAAATTAACATGAGCATATTCCGGGTCATCTAGAAGGTCACCTTATAACTGAACCCTGTCATGCATTATCAACACTCATATTTGTGTTTGTACTTGCAAGCACATTGACACCAAATAGTACCACTTTAATTCTTTGGAGTTGATTTGAAATGAAAGAGTCAGATTTTGAAAATTATGTGGTCCTATACCAGGTGTGCTGTACATACAGTTTCTTGGTAGTTAGAATAAAGTGGTGAGACTTACGTGTGGAGTATAAAGAAAATCATGGAGGGCATCGTGAGAAGGAAGGGAAGGGTGAATGGGGGGAAATCGGAGGGGGTGATGAACCAGGAGAGACTGTGGACTCTGAGCAACAAACTGAGGGTTTTGGAGGGGAGGCAGTGGGAGGGGTGGGTGAGCCTGGTGGTGGGTATTGAGAAGGGCACGTATTGCATGGACCTCTGGGTGTGGTGCATGAACAATCAAACTTGTAACACTGAAAATTTAAAATAAACATATTTGGGGAGAAAAAAAAGAATAAAGTGGTGAGAAATGAGTCATCCCATAGCATACAAGACAAGCTGCACTCAATATACCATTGTGGAATCATATTCATGTTGTGAACTGTAATTTGGTTTCAGTAAAACAATATAAAGCCTAACTTTAATGTTGTTAATATATTAGTTTTATTATTTATTGTTTTGTTTTTATAATTATATAAGCACTATAAGCCCAAGGCATTTATTTATGCATAGTTTCATTGTTAAGTAACAGTATAATAAAACTAATTTAAATCAACATCGAGAGTACAAATTTTCTTCTGTAATAAAAAAAATACAAAGTGATGCACAAAAGGTCTCTAAACACTATTCTACATAAAAAGTATCAGGACTTCTTGGGAGAGAGCGGAGAATAGCTAATTCCAGGCTTGAGATAGGAAATAAATAAGATAAGTTGTGTTAAATTGTGTCAGTGAGCAAAACCAGAAAAGACTAGCGGAAGCCTGTTAAAAGTACGTAAAAGCATCAAAAAAATAATATTAACTAGAAGTAATTGAAACACACGGAATATATAAAAATCATGAGATTATTAAGAATACAAAAAAAGAGATAGAGATCTCCCTCACTTCCAAAGAAAAACCTCATTGGATACCATTTGAAGTAAATAAGATATCAACTTCTTACTCAACAATGAGCAATTAAAAGAAAAAGAACTCAGTGTTTTAATTCTGCTTTTCTTCTACGAACTATTTCAGGACAACTGAATAGCTCTAGCTTGAAGAAAGGAAGTTCTTCTTTCAGAAGAAATTAAATTAATAACTGCAAAATAAATGTAGAAAATGATCATTTTACAATCTCCAATGAAGTAACAGGTTCAGACAATGATCATAGGTAAATGAAACATAAAATGAAAGACTGATAGAAAAATTGTAAAGGAGTCTGAGCTATCTTCATCTGAACCCCCTAATCGGTTTCTCTGTCTCCTCACCAGCACTTAGTACTGTAACTATTTTTTTACTTTAGCTGGTCTAATAAATGTGTACTGATATCACATTGTGATGTTAATTTGCATTTGTTTGCTAGCTAATGATATTAAACATCTTTTTATGTGCTTATTTGCTATAACCTCTTTGGTGAAGTGTCTGTTCAGATTCTTTTTTTTTTAAAATTTTTTTATTAACATATAATGTATTATTTACCCCAGGGTACAGGTCTGTGAATCATCAGGCTTACACATTTCACAGCATTTGCCATAGCACATACCCTCCCCAATGTCCATATCCCTATCCCCCCCCAACCTCCCAGCAACCCTTAGTTTGTTTCGTGAGTTTAGGAGTCCCTTATGGTTTGTCTCCTTCCCCATCCCATCTTGTTTCATTTCTCTTCCCCACCCCCCTATAACCCCCTGCCCTGCCTCTCAAATTCTTCATATCAGAGCTATCATGTGAAAATTGTCTTTCTTTCTCTGACTGACTTATTTCGCTTAGCATAATACCCTCTAGTTCCATCTACGTCGTTGCAAATGGCAAGATTTCGTTTCTCTTGATGGCTGCATAGTATTCCATTGAATATATATACCACTCTTCTTGATCCATTCATCTGATTGACATCTAGGTTCTCTCCATAGTTTGGATATTGTGGACATTGCTGCTATAAACATTCGGGTGCATGTGACCCTTCGGATCACTACATTTGTATCTTGAGGGTAAATACCCAGTAGTGCAATTGCTGGGTCGTAGGGTAGCTCTATTTTCACATTTTGAGGAACCTCCATACAGTTTTCCAGAGTGGCTGTACCAGCTTGCATTCCCACCAACAGTGTAGGAGGGTTCCCCTTTCTCCGCATCCTCGCCAACATCTGTTGTTCCCTGACTTGCTAATTTTAGTCATTCTGACTTCTGTTCAGATTCTTTGTCCATCCTTTGATTTGGTTGTTTCCCTATTGTTGAGTTTCAGAGCTTTAAAAATATGTGTTGTGAAGCAAGTCCTTTAACAGGTATGTTATTTTTAGGTACTTTTTACCCATTGTCACCTGAGGTTTACTTTTTCTTTATAGTATATGTGCTATATTATATAGTATACTATATATACAGCAAAGCAAAAGTTTTTAATTCTGACAAAGTTGAATTTATCAATTTTTTTCTTAAATAGATTGTAATATGGTATTCTTTGCCAGAAAAAAAAAAAGAATTCTTCGCCTACTTTCAGCTCATAAACATGTTCTATTTTTTTTCTATAAGTTTTATTTTTTTAGGCTTTACAATTACATCTATGATCTACTTTGAGTTGGTCTTTGTATAAGGAGTGAGATTTAGGTTGTGGTTCATTTTTATGCATCTCAATGACTAAAGGTTCCAACAACATTTGTTAAAGACTATCCTCTCTTCAGTGAGATTTTGTGCCTTTGTAAAAAATCAAATGGCCATATTCATGTAGGCTTGTATCTGTCCTATTTACTAGGTTCCATAGTTCAATGTGTATCTATCCCTTCACCTATACCACACTAACTTGATTATTTTACTTTTTAGTAATGCCTAAAATTGGGTATGGTAATTCTTCCAGTTTTTTTTTTTTCAAAATTGTACTAGCTATTCTTGTTCCTTTTAGTATCACCTTATCTATATCTTTAAAAAATTGTGCTGGCATTTTGATTGTGTGAATCCTTTGATCTCTGAAGAAAATTGACATTTTTACTATTTCAGTTCTTCTAATATATATAGCACAGTATGTCCATTTATTTGGGTCTTCATGGGTAATTTCATCAGCCTTTTGTAGTTCTTAGCATTCAGATTCCATATAGGTTTTGTTATATTCATACTTAAGTATTTCTTTTTTTTAATTACTCTAAATATATACTTCTTAAATTTTGGTTTCCAATTGTCTTTAGTATTAAGTAGTTTGATTATAATGTATCTGGGCTTGGATTTCTTTGGATTTACTGTTTGGAATGCACTCAGTTTCTTATTATTTGTATATTTATGTCAGATAATTTGCCAAATTTGGGACATTCTCAACCATTATTTCTTTGAATACTCTTTCAGCATCATAATCTTTTTCCGGTCCTTCTGAGACTTTGATTATGTAAAGTTAAGACATTTTATTGTCCCCCAGTCTCCTGAGGCTTTGTTCATTTTTTTAACCTTGTTTCTTTTTTCTATTCAGATTGGATAATTTCTACTGGTCTAACTTAAAGTTCACCAACTTCTTATGTCATATTTAGTCTGCTGTTGAATCCAGTAAGTAAGGTCTTATGGTTTTTAGATTTTTTTGGTTATTATATTGTTGGGTTCTAAAATTTCCATTTGGTACTGCTTTATATGTTCTATTTCTTTGCTGATACTTTATTTTAATATTTGATTCAGTAGTGTTCATTATTGCTTATTTTTTATTTTAATTCCAGTAGATTTAACATACAGTGTTATATTAGTTAGGTGTACAACAGTGATTCAACAATCCCAGACATCATCCAGTGATCAACACAAGCACACTCCTTAATCCCATCACCTGTTTCACCCATCCCTTCTGCCTCCCCTTTGGTAATCACCTGTTTGTTCTCTATAGTTATGAGTCTGTTTCATGGCTTGTCTCTCCCTCTCTCTTTTTTTACCTTGCTCATTTGTTTTGTTTCTTAAATTCCACGTATGTGTCAGATGGTCAACAGACACATAGACACATGAAAAGATGCTCAACATCACTTATCATCAGGGAAATGAAAATCAAAACTTTAATGAGATATCACATCATACTTGTCTGAATGGCTAAAATAAAAAATATAAGAAACAAGTGTTGATGAGGATGTGGAGAAAAGGGAACCTTCTTACACTGTTGGTGAGAATGCAAGCTGGTGTAGCCCCCGTAGAAAATAGTATGGAAGTTCCTCAAAAGGTTAAAAATAGAACTACCCTTTTATCCAGTGATCACACTACTTTTTACCCAAAAGTACTATTTACCCAAAAACACTAATTTAAAAGGATGCATACACCCCTATGTTTAGAGCAGCATCATTTACAATAGCCAAATTATGGAAGCAGCCCAAGTGTCCATCAATAGATGAATAGGTATAGAAGATGTGATACACCATATTTCCATATGTATATACATATAAATATCTATATATTCAGCCATAAAAAAGACTGAAATCTTGCCACTTGAAATGGTTGGAGCTAAAGAGTATAATGCTAAGCAAAATAAGCCAGTCAGAGACAAATACCATATGATTTCATTCATATGTGAAATTTAAGAAACAAAACAAATGAGAACAATTACTTATTTGAGCATTTTTTGGTCATAGCTACTTTAAATTCCTTGTTAGATATCTCCAACATCTTTATCATCTCATCACTATATCTGTTGATTATCTTTTCCCATGTAAATTGAGATTTTTCATGGATCTTCATGTGTTGAATAATTTGGTTTGTGTCCTTTATATTTTGAGTAATACATTGATACTCTAGATCTAGTTTATATCCTATGAAGTATGTTGAAATTTTGTTTTAATAGACACTTGACTTGGTTAGGTTAACTGAATAGAGAAGAATGAGAGAAAAAAAACATACAAATGGTGTTTTCCCTTACTCTCTTGAGCTTTAGAAAATCTTTTTCCTCCCTCCCAGCCAGAACTAGTGGATTCATCATGTCTCTCTATCCCTGGAACCTCAATACTCACTTTTGGGTTTCAAGTTATATCCAGTTAAGGCCAGGGAGTAATGGAGGGGAAAGAGGGGTAAATTAACACCTGGTGTAGTGGTACATTGAATTTTGGTTTTCTTCCTTGACCCTTTTGCTGACATTTTCTTTTCACAGTTCTCAGCTTTTCATGAAGTCTATTCAGGTTTTATACTTGAGTTCAGTAGGAAATAGAAGGAAACATATGTTTACTACATCTTTTTTTGTTGTTTTTTTTTTGTTGTTGTTGTTTTTTGTTTACTACATCTTACCTAGAAAAAGTTTCAAAGTAAATATTTTCAACTGTTTTAAATTTATTCAAAAATCATTTTTTAAAAACATTTAACCAAAAACACAAGGAATGCTCAACTGTATCAAATACTCTTGACAGACAGTTTGAGTGTAATAACATCTAATAATTGATCATTGGATTTGGTAATATGAAAATTCTTTGTGTTCTTGACCAAACATTTTTGGAAAGTGGTGGGGACAAAAGCCTGGTTAGGATGAATTCAAGATAGAATTGGATGAGAAAAAGTAAATAAAATGACTAGAGACAATTCTTGAATTAATAAATTAAGGCTTTAGAGACCTGAGGCACAGAGGCCTACTATTAGTCATTAATTCAGTCAAACAGTCATTCGCTCTTTTATTCACCTATTTATTCAATAAAGATTTAGTACCAGGCACTTCTAGACACTGGCATTAGAGTTCCTCATGGAACTTACATGCTTATAAAGATCTAATATTTAAGCCAAAGAAGGAATGAACTCACATGGACCACTTGCCACTTTAGGGACTATAGGAAAAATCTTGAAAATCTATGCATCAGTTTTTTCATTTGTAAAATGAGCATTTAAAAGGAATTTTACCTCATAAGGTTGTGAGAATTGATGTAAAAATTAAAAGAGGATTCCTTATAAACAAAGTTGAATGCTTGGCATATAATAAAAATTCAATAAATATTAGATATTTTATTAATCTTTTTTTAGAGAGGGAGTGGGGGAGGGGCAGAAGAAGATGGAGAATTTTTTTTTTAAATTTACATTCAATTAATTAACATACAATGTATTATTTCTTTCTGAGGTACAAGTCAGTGAATAATCAGTCTTATATAATATCCAGTGTTCATTACATCACATGCCTTCCTTAATGTCTATCACTCAGTTGCCCTAGTCACCCGCCCCTCCAGCAACCCTGTTTGTTTTCTATGATTAAGAATCTCTTATGGTTATCTCCCTTTCTGATTATGTCTTGATTTGTTTTTCCCCTCTTCCCCTAACATCCTCTGTTTTATTTCTTAAAGTCCACATATAAGTGAGGTCATATAATTATCTCTCTCTGAATAACTTATGTTGCTTAGTATAATACCCTCCAGTTCCATCCATGTCATTGCAATGGCAAGATTTCCGTTTTGTTGATGGCTTAGTAGTATTCCTTTGTGTGTGTATGTGTGTGCGTGCGTGTGTGTGTATGTATATATATACACACCATATCTTCTTTATCCATTCATCTGTCGATGGACATCTCGGCTCTTTCCATAGTTGGCTATTGTGGACATTGCTGCTATAAACATTGGTGTGCAGGTGTCCCTTTGGATCACTATATTTGTAACTTTGGAATAAATACCCAGTGGTGCAATTGCTGAATCATAGAGCAGCTCTATTTTTAATTTTTTGAGGAACCTCCATATTGTTTTCCAGAGCGGCTACATCAGCTTGTGTTCCCACCAACAGTGTAAGAGGGTTACTCTTTCTACACATCCACTCTGACATCTGTCGTTTCCTGACTTGTTAATTTTAGCCATTCTGACCAGTGTGAGGTGGTGTCTCATTGTGGTTGTGATTTGTATTTCCCTGATGCCAAGGGATGTTGAGCAAAAATTTTTTCGTGTGTCTGTTGGCCATTTGTATGTCTTCCTTGCAGAAATGTCTGTTCATGTTTCCTGCCCATTTCTTGATTGGATTATTTGTTCTTTGGGTTGAGTTTGATAAGTTCTTTATAGATTTTGGATACTAGCCTTTTTTCTGATATGGCATTTGCAAATATCTTCTCCCATTCTGTCAGTTGTCTTTTGGTTTTGTAAACTGTTTCCTTTCCTGTGCAAAAGCTTTTTATCTTGATGAATTCCCAATAGCTCATTTTTGCCTTTGTTTCCCTTGCCTTTGGAGATGTGTCTAGCAAGATGTTCCTGTGGCTGAGGACACAGATATTGCTGCCTGTGTTATCCTCTAGGATTTTGATGGAGTCCTGTCTCACATTTAGGTCTTTCATCCATTTTGAGTCTACTTTTGTGTATGGTATAAGAAAATTGTCCAGGTTCATTCTTCTGTATGTGGCTGACCAATTTTCCCAACACCATTTGTGGAAGGGACTATTTTTTTTTCATTAGATATTCTTTCTTACTTTGTTGAAGATTAATTGACCATAGACTTGAGGGTCCATTTCTGGATTCTCTGTTATGTTCCATTGATCTGTGTGTCTGATTTTGTGCCAGTACCATACTGTCTTGATGATTACAGCTTTGAAATAGAGCTTGAAGTCAGGCATTGTGATGCCTCCAGGATTGGTTCTCTTTTTCAACATTCCTTTGGCTATTCAGGATCTTTTCTGGTTCCATACAAATTTTAGGATTATTTGTTTCAGTTCTGTGAAAAAATTTGGTGGTATTTTCATAGACATTGAATTGAATATGTAGATTGCTCTAGGGAGCACAGACATTTTAACAATATTTATTCTTCCAATCCATGAGCATCTATCTTTTTTCCAGATTTTTGTGTCTTCATCAATTTCTTTCATGAGTGTTCTATAGTTTTCTGAATATAGATACTTTGCCTCTTTGGTTAAGTTTATTCTCAGGTTTCTTATGGTTTGGGATACAGTTGTAAATGGGATTAACTCCTTAATTTCTCTTTCTTATGTCTCATTGTTAGTGTATAGAAATACAACTGACTTCTGTGCATTGATTTTGTATCCTGCAAAGTTGCTGAATTTCTATATGAGTCCTAGTAATTTTGGGGTGGAGTCTTGTGGTTTTTCCACATAGAGTATCATGTCATCTGCGAAGAGTGAAAGTTTGACTTCTTTTTTGCCTATTTGGATCTCTTTTATTTGTTTGTTTGTTTGTTTGTTTGTTTTCTGATTGCTGAGGCTAAGACTTCTAGTACTATGTTGAACAACAGTGGTGAGATTGGACATCCCTGCTGTGTTCCTTACCTTAAGGGAAAAGCTCTCAATTTTTCCATTGACAATGATGTTTGCTGTGGGCTTTTCATAGATGGCTTTTATGATATTGAGATAGGTATCACCTATTCCTACACTGTGAAGAGTTTTAATCAAGAAAGGAAACTGTACTTTGTCAGATTCTTTTTCTGCATTTATTGACAGGATCATATAGTTCTTGTCCTTTTTTTTATTTATGTGGTGTATTACAATGACTAATTTGTGGATATTGAACCAACCTTGCATCCCAGGAATAAATCCCACTTAGTCGTGGTGAAGAATTCTTTTACTGTACCATTGAATCCTAATGGCAAGTAATCAGTGAGAATTTTGGCACATGTATTCATAAGGAATATTGGTCTGTAATTCCCCTTTTTGGAAGCTTATTTGTCTGGTTTTAGGATCAAGGTAATCCTGGCCTCATAAAAAGAGTTTGGAATTTTTCCTTTCATTTCTATTTTTTGAAACAGCTTCAGAATAATAGGTATTAATTCTTCTTTCAGTATTTGGTAGAATTTCCTAGGAAGCCATCTAGCTCTGGACTATGGTTTGATGGGAGATTTTTGATTATTGCTTCAATTTCCTTACAGGTTATAGGTCTGTTCATGTTTTCTATTTGTTCCTATTTCTGTTTATGTAGGTTATATGTCTGTAGGAATGCAATCATTTCTTCCAGATTGCCTAATTTGTTGGCATATAGTTGCTCATAAATGTTTTTATACTGGTTTGTATTGCTTTGGTGTTGTTCATGATCTCCTCTTTCATTCATGATTTAACTTATTTGGGTCCTTTCCCTTCCTTTTTTTCCTAAGTCTGGCCAGGGGTTTATCAATCTTATTAATTCTTTCAAAGAACCAGCTCCTAAGTTTGTTGATCTGTTCTACTGTTCTTTTGGTTTCTATGTCATTTATTTCTGCTCTGATCTTTATTATTTCTCTTCTCCTCCTGGATTTAGGCTTTATTTTTTGTTTTTTCTCCAGCTCCTTTAGGGGTAAGTTTAGGTTGTGTATTTGAGACCCTTCTTATTTCTTGAGAAAGGCTTGTATTGCTATGTAGTCTCCTCTTAGGACCTCCTTTGCTGCATCCCAAAGGTTTTGAACAATCATTTACATTTTCATTTGTTTCCATGAATTTTTTAAATTGTTCTTTAATTTGCTGTTTGAACCCTTCATTTTTTAGTAGAATGCTCTTTAGCCTCCATATGTTTGAGTTCTTTCCAACTTTCCTCTTGTGATTGAGTTCTAGTTTCAAAGCAGTGTGGTCTGAAAATAAGCAGGAAATTATCTCAGTCTTTTGGTACTAGTTGAGACCTGATTTATGACACAGTGTGTGAACTATTCTGGAGACTGTTCCATGTGCACTCGAGAAGAATGTGTATTCTGCTGCTTTAGGATGAAATATTCTGAATATATCTGTGAACAATCTGCTCAAGTGTGTCATTCAATGTCCTTGTTTCCTTATTGATCTTCTGCTTAGATGATCAGTCCATTGCAATGAGTGGAGTGTTGAAGTCCCCTATTATTAGTGTATTATTATCAATGTGTTTCTTTAATTTTGTTATTTTTAAAATTATTTATTAACATGTAATGTATTATTTACCCCAGGGTACATGTCTGTGAATCATCAGGCTTACACATTTCACAGCATTTGCCATAGAACATACCCTCCCCAATGTCCATTAGCCTACGCCCCCTACATCCCAGCCACCTTTAGGTTGTTTCGTGAGTTTAGGAGTCTCTTATGGTTTGCCTCTTTCCCCATCCCATCTTGTTTCATTTCTCTTCCCTACTCCTGCACAACCCCCTACCCTGCCTCTCAAATTCTTCATATCAGAGAGATCATGTGATAATTGTCTTTCTCTGACTGACTTATTTCGCTTAGCATAATACCCTCTAGTTCCATCCACATTGTTGCAAATGAAAAGATTTCATTTCTCTTGATGGCCACATAGTATTCCATTGTGTGTGTGTGTATATATATATATATATATATATATATATAAATATATATATATATATGAACTCTTCTTTATCCATTCATCTGTTGGTGGATCATCTGTAGGTTCTTTCCATAGTTTGGCTATTGTGGACATTGTTGCTATAAACATTCGGGTGCATGTGACCCTTCAGATCACTACATTTGTATCTTTAGGGTGAATACCCAGTAGTGCAATTGCTGGGTCATAAGGTAGCACTATTTTCAACATTTTGAGGAACCTCCATACTGTTTTCCAGAGTGGCTGTACCAGCTTGCATTCCCACCAACAGTGTAGGAGGGTTCCCCTTTCTCTGCATCATCACCAACATCTGTCATTTCCTTACTTGCTAATTTTAGCCATTCTGACTGGTGTGAGGTGGTATCTCACTGTGGTTTTGATTTGTATTTCTCTGATGCCCAGTCATGTTGAGAATTTTTTCATGTATCCGTTGACCATTGGATGTCCTCTTTACTGAAATGTCTGTTCATATCTTCTGCCCATTTCTTGATTGGATTATTTTTCTTTGGGTGTTGAGTTTGAGAAGTTCTTTATAGATTTTCGATACTAACCCTTTTTCTGATATGTCATTTGCGAATATCTTCTCCCATTCTGTCAGTTGTCTTTTGGTTTTGTTGACAGTTTCCTTTGCGTGCAAAAGCTTTTGATCTTGATGAAGTGCCAGTGGTTCATTCTTGCCCTTGATTCCCTTACCTTTGGCAATGTTCCTAGGAAGAAGGTGCTGTGGCTGAGGTCGAAGAGGTTGCTGCCTGTGTTCTCCTCCAGGATTTTGATGGATTCTTGTCTCACATTGAGGTCTTTGATCCATTTTGAGCCTATTTTTGTGTGTGGTGGAAGGAAATGGTCTAGTTTCATTCTTTTGCATGTGGCTGTCCAGTTTTCCCAACACCATTTGTGAAGAGACTGTCTTTTTTCCATTGAATATTCTTTCCTGCTTTATCAAAGATTAGTTGACCATAGAGTGGGGTTCCATTTCTGGGCTCTCTATTCTGCTCCAGGGATCTGTGTGTCTGTTTTTGTGCCAGTACTACACTGTCTTGATGAGTACAGCTTTGTAATACAGCTTGAAGCCTGGAATTATGATGTCGCAAACATTGCTTGTTGTTGTTGTTGTTTTAACATTCCTCTGGCTATTTGTGGTCTTTTCCGGTTCCATATAAATTTTAGGATTATTTGTTCCATTTCTTTGAAATAAATGGATGGTATTTTGATAGGGATTGCATTGAATGTATAGAATGCTTTAGGTAGTATAGACATTTTCACAATATTTGTTCTTCCAATCCATGAGCATGGAAAGTTTTTCCACTTCTTTGTGTCTTCCTCAATTTCTTTCATGAGCACTTTGTAGTTTTCTGAGGACAGAGTCTTTGCCTCTTTGGTTAGGTTTATTCCTAGGTATCTCATGGTTTTGGGTGCAATTGTAAATGGAATTGACTCCTTAATTTCTCTTTCTTCTGTCTTGTTGTTGGTGTATAGAAATACAACTGATTAATGTGCATTAATTTTATATCCTGACACTTTACTGAATTCCTGGATGAGTTCTAGCAGTCTTGGAGTGGAGTCTTTTGGGTTTTCCACATCAGTATCATATCATCTACAAAGAGTGACAGTTTGACTTCTTCTTTGCCAATTTGGGTGCCTTTTATTTCTTTTTGTTGTCTGATTGCCGAGGCTAGGACTAGCGCTGTGTTGAATAGCAGTGGAGATAGTGGGCATCCCTGCTGTGTTCATGCTCTCAGGGGGAAAGCTCTCAGCTTTTCCCCATTGAGAATGATATTTGCTGTGGGTTTTTCATAGATGGCTTTGATGATGTTGAGGAATGTACCCTCTATGCCTACACTGTGCAGAGTTTTGATCAGGAAAGGATGTTGTACTTTGTCAAATGCTTTTTCAGCATCAATTGAGAGTATCATATGTTTCTTGGTCTTTCTTTTATTAATGTATTATATTACACTGATTGATTTGTGGAGGTTGAACCAACCTTGCATCCAGGAATAAATCCGACTTGGTCGTGGTGAATAATCCTTTTAATGTACTGTTGGACCCTATGGGCTAGTATTTTGGTGAGAATTTTTACATCTGTGTTCATCAAGGATATTGGTCTGTAATTCTTTTTGATGGGATCTTTGTCTGGTTTTGGGATGAAGGTAATGCTGACCTCATCAAATGAGTTTAGAAGTTTCTCTTCCATTTCTATTTTTTGGAACAATTTCACAATTATAGGTATTAATTTTCTTTAAATGTTTGGTAGAATTCCCCTGGGAAGCCATCTCTCCCTGGGCTCTTATTTATTGGGAGATTTTTGATGACTGTTTCAATCGCCTTATTGGTTATAGGTATGTTGAGGTTTTCTATTTCTTCCTGGTTCAGTTTTGGTAGTTTGTGTGTCTCTAGGAATGCATCCATTTCTTCCAGATTGTCCAATTGGTTGGCATATAGTTGCTCATAATATGTTCTTATAATTGTTTGTATTTCTTTGGTATTGTTCATGATTTCTCCTCTTTTATTCATAATTTTATTAATTTGGGTCATTTTTCTTTTTTTTTTTTTTGATCAGTCTAGCCAAGGGTTTATCAATTTTATTAATTCTTTTAAAGAACCAGCTCCTACTTTCATTGATTTTTTTCTACGGTTCTTTTGGTTTCTATCTCATTGATTTCTGCTCTGATCTTTATTATTTCTCTTCTTCTGCTGGGTTTAGGTTTTCTCTGTTGTTCTTTCTCTAGCTCCTTTAGGTGAAGGGTTAGGTTCTGTATTTGAGATCTTTCTTATTTCTTGAGAAAGGATTGTGTTGCTATATATTTTCCTCTCAGGACTGCCTTTGCTGTGTCCCAGAGATTTTCAACAGTTGTGTTTTCATTTTCATTTGTTTCCATGAATTTTTTAAATTCTTCTTTAAGTTCCTGGTTAACCCACTCATTCTTTGGTAGGATGCTCCTGGTAGCCTCCATGTATTTGAGTTCTTTCCAACTTTCTTCTTGTGATTGAGTTCTAGTTTCATGGCACTGTGGTCTGAAATTATGCAGGGAAGGATCATAATCTTTTGGTACAGATTGAGACCTGATTTGTCTCCCAGGATGTGATCTATACCAGAGAATGTTCCATGTGCACTAGGGAAGAATATGTATTCTATTGCTTTGGGATGGAATGTTCTGAATTTGTCTGTGATGTCCATCTGGTCCAGTGTGTCATTTAGAGCCTTTATTTCCTTGTTGATCTTTTGTTTAGATGATCTGTCCATTTCGTTGAGGGGGGTATTAAAGTCCCCTTCTATTATTGTATTATTGTTTATGTGTTTCTTTGATTTTGTTATTAATTGGTTTATAGAATTGGCTTCTCCCACGTTAGGGGCATAGATATTTACAATTGTTAGATCTTCTTGTTGGACAGTCCCTTTAAGTATAATATAGTGTCCTTCTTCATTTCCTTTTATACTCTTTGGCATAAAATCTAATTTTTCTGGTATAAGGATTGCATCCCAGCTTTCTTTTGATGTCTATTAGCATGGTAAATTGTTTTCCACCCCCTCACTTTAAAGCTGGAGGTGTCTTTGGGTCTAAGATGAGTTTCTTGTAGACAGCATATTGATGGGTCTTGTTTTTTTATCCATTCTGATACTCTGTGTCTTTTTATTGGGGCATTTAGCCCTTTTACATTCAGGGTAACTATTGACAGATATGAATTTAGTGCCATTGTATTGCCTGTAAGATGACTGTTAACTGTATATTGTCTCTGTTCCTTTCTGGTCTCTTTTCCTTTTAGGCTCTCTCTTTGCTTAGAGGACCCCTTTCAATATTACTTGTAGGGCTGGTTTGGTGTTTGCAGATTCCTTTAGTTTTTGTTTGTCCTGTAAGCTTTTTATCTCTCCATCTATTTTCAGTGACAGCCTAGCTGGGTATAGTATTCTTGGCTGCATATTTTTC